>NW_010729160.1:332893-369297 GCF_000365185.1 Nelumbo nucifera
CCCCTTACAACTAGCCCTATCCCCCCTATAAACCACATCCTGCCCGTGAATTTGGCATCAATTCACGGTCAGGATGCATTCCCCCTGTACTTTGGGCCTAGTAAATTCTGAGCTGGGCTGATTTGTACTTCTCCCAAAAATCTATGCCAGCAGGTTTTTTAGACTTAGGCCAATGGTTTATGACCGCTGGCATAGAGCTTCTTTGAAAATTTAAAATAAGCAATACGAGGCACAATTATATGATGTTTTACTACATTTTATGACTTTCTTAATATATTATGTTTATTGAATATGTTATTCTCCATTTGATGAAATTGTTAGACATTCTATACTTCTTCATGTTATTAAATTTATTTCAATTTTATATTTTTTAAATCCCATTTCTATTTGAAAGTTCCAAGGTATTTTCTTCACTTGCACATATGCCTATTAAATTCAACAAACTAATTTCCTTTTAATTATTTTAAATAGGTGCTAGTTGCTTCCTTTAATTTTTTTTTATATTTTCTCTATGAACCAAATGCAAAAGCTTTTCTAGTTTCTTATTTTATATTTTTTTTACTAATGTGGGGCCCACATGGTTAATTTGTATTTTGTTGGTGTAGGTCTTACATGTTTCCACTATATATTTGCTAATGAGTCTTGTATGTATACCTATATTTTTATTTTGGTTGATGATAAAAATGAATGAAAATTAAATTTGTAACCAAATGTGTTAAAATTTTATTCTCATCCTTGCCACAAAAGAACTCTTTTTTTTTTCAAAAAAAAAAAAAGCATTTGGTTTGTAACATCATTTCCTCATTTTTCCCACTTACCTATTTTTGCCCATTCTAGAATTTTATTATTGGAAAGAATGAGGGTTGAGTGAAACATGGCCCTAATTGCTGCAAGTTGGGTTACTCGAATTGAAGAATTTCAACTAAATTGGGATTGGATTAGGATTCAAGCCCATTGAAGAATCTACAAAATCCCGGGAATTCATTTCTGTCTCCATTCTTAATTTCATAAAAAAGTTTTATTTTGAACATGTGACTTTGTCTTTTAGGCTGAAATTTTATTCTATCAATACAGGATTTCTTTATCTTTTTATTCTATGAATACAAGCTATTTTTTACTCTTTTTATTAGTATAAGACATGTACGACTTCTAATAGTTTTACCTAGGCTCCATTTAGTTTGTGGGATGGAAATAAAATATATGAAAAAGGTTGGACTATACATTCCTCTTAGAGAGAGAGAGAGAAGACAAACCTGATCAGATTCTTCCTCTTCACTCTACTCTATTGTGAACAATGAGAAATCCCCATTCTACTATGCTCTGAATTTGGAACAACTCAGATGCGAAGAAGAAGAAGAAGAAGAAGAGAGAGACTGGAGGTGGGAGAGATTTATTGTCGTTGTTTGGTGGTTCGAAAGGAGGGAGGAGGTGAATAGTATTTCCTACCCTTATTTGATATTTTCTCAAAAAGGTTAATCTAGTCTAGAAATTATATTTAAAAAGTTATTTTTACTAATATTAGGGCCAAAAAGTTGCCCTTATTGGATATAATCCCATTAGATAATCCCAACCTTGAAAGTACATTTCTTTCTTTATATGTCTATGTTTGGATCATGAACAAAGATGTGATTCAGTCCATAAAATAATTTCAGACTATAGAAAAGAGAGAAAATGAAGAAGAAGACAACAAGAAAGAAGAAGAAAAAGGAGAAAAGAATAAGAGTTTGATGGTCGCCTCCTTTACCTCTCTTATCTTTTATTAATCTTACTAAGATTGAATAAATTACAAGTCTTCCCTTAAGTGGGTGGCTAGCTCATCAACATACTTAAAAAAAAGCATAAAAAGGATTAACAGGTTCATAAAGGAAAGGCTCATTAGCAAACAAAACAATTTGGAAGAACTAATAATAAAACAATATAATAATGGGCTATGACGCTTTTGACCTAATCTCTCTACACTCCCTCTCAAGTTGAGCATAGATATCAGTCATACCCATCTTGTTTATATAGTTAGCTTTCCTTTGGAAACACCTTTTGTCAAAACATTAGCTAATTGTTCTTCATAAGTGATAAATGGCAGGTAGACTTCTCCCAAAGCAATTCTCTTTCGTATAAAATGCCTATTAACTTCTATGTGCTTAGTTCTATCATGCTAAGTTGGATTATGCGCAATGTTGAAAGTGGCATGGTTGTCACAATATAGTATCATTAACTTCTTAAAATCAATACCCAATTATCCTAAAAGTGATCTCAAACATAATAGTTTTGAAACTCCATGTGCCATTTCCCTATACTTTGATTCAACCGAGGATCTAGCCACTACAGACTACTTTTTATTCCTCTATGATGCAACGTTCCCTACCATCATAGCCTAGTAACTTGAAGTGGATCTCCTATCATCAATACATCTAGCCTAGTTAACATCAGTTTATGCTTCCAACTTCATATGTCCATGCTTAGTAAACAAATACGCTTCCCTGGAGTCCCTTTCAAATAACACAAAACCCTCTCTATAGCTGCTAAATGTGTATCTCTAGGAGAATGCATAAACGGACTAATAACACTGACTGCATAGGAAATATCTGGTTGAGTCATGCAAAGATATAACAACTTCCTAAGCACTCTCTAGAACACTTCCCTATCAGTCAATAGTTCACCATTAGTAGTTGAGAGCTTGTAATTGAGGTATGTAAGAGTAAATGATGGTTTAGCACCCAATTTGTTAGTTTCTACAAGTAGATCAAGGGCATACTTACATTGAGAAAAGAAGATATCATCCTTAGACCAAGCAACTTCAATTCCCAATAAATATATGAGTTCACCCAAGTTCTTGATTTCAAACTTAGTGTCAAGAAACATTTTAAGATGAATTACTTCCTGAGTGTTATCACTAATGACCATAATGTCAACAACATAGATAATCAGAAGGGTCACCTAGGAATCTCTCATCTTAATAAATAGGGTATGATCAGACTGAGTTTATGTGTAACCAAAAGTAACAAGGGCAACTCGGAATTTCTCACCGAGCTTTAGGAGACTACTTGAGGCCATAAAGGGGCTTCCTCAATTTGCATATGCATTTTCTCTTGCATTTCCTTCTCATACACCCCTGGAGGTAAAGACATATAGACCTCTTCATGTAGATCTTCATTTAATAAATCATTTTTAACATCAAATTTATTTAGTAGCCAATAAAAAATAGCAATTAGAGATAGAAAAACCTAAATTGAAGTCATTTTAGCCACAAGGGCAAAAGTCTCTATGTAATTAATATCATACATCTGAGTATGGCCTCTTACAACCAAATAAGCCTTAAACTTTTAATGGTACATTAGAATGATTCTTGATAGTGAACACCCATTTATAACTAACTTGTTCCTTTCCCTTAAGCAAATCCATAATTTCCTAAATATTGTTCTTATGCAAAGCATCTAGCTCAATCATCATAGCATCCCTCGGTTCTAGTTTGGATAAGGCTTTTGAGACAAACGTGGGAATTACATGTATAAAAATAGTAAAAAGAAAAGAATAATAGGTGGGGGTAGAAGGTTGTAGGATAGGTGTTTGGAAATGCAATGGGTTATATACTTCTGTTTTCCTTTACAAAGGGCAATAGGAAGATCAATGTCTAAGAAGGTATCAGAAGGGGTAGAGGAGGATTGTTACTTCAATAGTGATGGGAGGTGCAAGAGGCTCATTTCGAGGAGTTGAAACAACTTTCTCATATTTGAGCCTTTGTCTTTGGTACTACCTTTGAACAATAGGATAAGAAGTAAACATAGGAGGATAAGCTAGAGGAGGAGGGGGAGTAGAAACACATAAGGAAGACTCAAGAAGAATCGAAAAAGAAATAACTAGGGATATAGAAAACAACTCCTTTGAATGCTCTCCCCTAAGAGAAGTACCAAAGGAAGGGGCAAACTCTGTAAATGTGACATCCCTAGAAACAGAGTAAGTGTCATGAACACAAACTGGATCAAAACCTTAATATCCCTTTTGTGTAAAGGCATATCCTAGGAAATTGTGTACTTTAGGCTCAAATTTATGTCTTTGATGACTGTGAACGTGAACATAGCAAGTGCAACAAAAATCTTGAAGAGGAAGAATGAATATATTCTCATTTTAAAAGATGAGGTTAAATGGGGTTTTGAAACCCAAACTCTGAAAAGCATATGATTTATCAAGTATGGAACTGTAAGAACAACATCCCCCTAAAACTTAATAGAAACATGAGAAGCAAAAAGAGGCTTCTAGAAACCTCGACCACATGACGATTCTTCCTTTTTGTCACTCCATTCTAGTGTGGAGCATAGGAACAAGAACTCTGATGAATAACCACAAAGGTATCAAAGTAAGATGAAAAGTTTTTCTCAAAATATTCTTTAATATTATCAGATCAGAATATTTTGATCCAAGTGTTAAACTAGGTAAGAATAAGTTCATTAAATTTCTTCACAATAGTTGCCACTTCATCCTAGGATCTCGTAAGGTAAATCCAAGTATAGTGAGAGAAATCATCAATGAAAAAGATAAAATACTTGTAACTCCCCATAGAAAATAAATGATATATGGCCCTCACACATAAGAGTGCACAATATGGAAAGGAGAAACTAATATTTTATTAGTCATTGAATAAGATTGTCTACAATGTTTTGTAAGTTTACATGATTCACAATGAAGAATTGACAAAGATATTACCTTAAACATTTCTTAAATGGCGTACATGACTATCAACTGACTCTTATGAAACAAATTCCAAAGTTACTCCAGTATGTGGTCCAAGACTTTGATCAAAAGTATCTAGCAAATATATTTCATTTGCTTCATGGCCACTCCCAATCATCCTTTAAGATTATAGGTCCTAAAAAACACAATAAATAGGGAAGAACGTCACACTGCAATTCATTGATTTAGTCATGTTACTGACAAATAAAAGGTTTGTGCTAAGTTTAGGAACATGAAGAACAGAGGATAAAACAAGGGAGTCAGAGGCTTTGATATTCCCTTTGACAGAAATGGGAGAAAGAAACTCATCGACAATGGATATCTTCTCTTTACCAGAGAAGAGCTAATATTAGATAAAAAAAAGGTTAGATATGATGGTCATATGGTATGATGCACTGGAATCAATAATCCATGGGATTTTATGATTATCAGAAATAGTAGAATGATTTGCAGAAGCATAAATACCTAAGTGAGCAAATGTGGATGAAGAGGTGTTGCCTAAGGAGTTGGAAGCTATAACAGTAGTCTTAAAATGATTAATTAACCTTCCATACCTTTAAAATTCTACCTTCACTGTTGCCGATTGCTCTATAGCATATTTCTTTTTACTTTCTCTATTTCCTTGTCTAGGTGTTGTAGCGACATTTGCATTTTTAGGCTTTCTAGGCTGACTATTATTTTCAATGTTGTTGTTTTTGCTGTTATTCCAAAACCTTTTTAGGAGGAGACTTGGATGAAGTTTCCAACAAGTGTATTTAGTATGTTTCGGTTTCTTACAGTATTCACATATCACCTCTTTCTTCTCAATCAGCCCCTTTGGTTTTACTCTAGCATATGCACAATGAATGCTCTAAAGGTGGTCCCTAAAACTGTACTTGCTACCTACTCTTTTCACTGCTTACCATAGAATATGCTTTAACAAGGGTTATTTTATTGTTGGCCAAAATATTCTCTCCCATACAATCGTCCCCATAACATCAATCTCCTGCCATAATGACTTCAAAATAGAGTAGTAGACAACTACACTATTCTCCCCTTGTCTCAAATTATTCACATCATTATTCAAATTATAAGCTCTTGCAACATTTAATTTCTAAGAACATGTTTCTATGACACTATCCCAAATCTCCTTAGCCAAAGTTATCCAGAGGTAATGTTGACTTATGTGAGGTTGCATAGAGTTGACTTACCACCCAATCACTATGTAGTTTTACATAATTTTTCATATATAGGATTAGTCTCTGTCGATTTCTCTTACTACCCATGAGATACCCCATTTTACCTCTACTATAGACATAAATCTTTTTGGATTGTGCATAGGCTAGATAATTTGTTCTATCAAGTTTGATTATAATCACTCTAATCAAAATAGAATCTATTGAACCAACCCCGAATACTGAGATATGCTTAATCTCATTTCCAGATTGCTCCATTAACTAAACGAAAATCCAAAAACAAGGTTTTCAATATTTATGGACCTAACTGAGATCGATTCAATACCTAAAAGTCCCAAATCTAGGGTTTTACTACACTCGACTTCTGGAGAGAGAGAGAAGTAATTGCTCCTATCATAGCTTTCCAAACCTCTTCCAACTGCCACACCCAAACTATCTCTTTAACTTATAATTAGAAACTCTCTATTCAACTAAGGTTTTGGGAAAAAGATCAACAACCTCACTTTCTTGGCAATTTGCAGCATTTTTACTCTCCAAACACTTTTACCGATTAGGCATAAAAGCTCTTTGGATAATTAGCAACTTATCTCTCCATACACTCTTCTAATTGAATGGTGTATGGGAAAAGAAAGAAAAGCAAAAAGAAGAAATGAAGACTTGCTTTAATACCAAAATGTTATTTAGTCCAATAAAAATCTATAAAATAATTTCAGATTATAATGAAGAAAGAAATGGAAGAAGAAGAAAAGAAGAAAGAAGAAGATGGAGAATAAGGGAGAAAAGAAGAGTTCAATGATCACTTTTTCTACCTCTTTATCTTTTATTTATCTTACTAAGATTGAACAAGTTATAAGTTTACTTTTAAGTAGGTGACCAGCTTATCAACATACTTAAAAAAAGCATAAAAAGGATTAATGGGCCCATAAAGGAAAGGCCCATTAACAAACAAAACAACTAGGAAGAACTAATAATAAGACAATAATGGGCTAGAGCCCATTCGGCCAGTCTCTTTACAAATAATTCAATATGAATTGAAGAATTCCAATATTTTTTTTTTGGTTAGAACTCTATTTTTTTTGTGTATAGAGATGACACTTCTATGTCACTATACCATAACCCCCCTTTGGTTTGGTTGTATAGAGATGACAAACATAAAACACCAAATCATTATATTTGAATGGTATCACATGTTCATTGTGGTTGGTTATGATTGATCAAGATATATCATGCTATTACAAGTTACGTATCCTAACTCTAGATCATGCTATCACAAGTTGGTATCACTCTAGTTAAAATATTGATTATTGTATATGTAGGTTAAACTAACAGATTAGATATGCAGGTGAAATTAATGTATTGGTTTGACCAATCCATTTACATATTAGATATGTTGGTTAGATTTACATCCCATTAATAGAAACTTTGAAATTTACATTTCATATATTGGATATGTTAGTTTCATTATAATTAAATATTGGTTTAACAATTGGATGAAATATCGGTTTGTACTTTGGATATATGTCCAACTGGTAAAATTTACATGCTTGGTTTGACCCTTACATTTATAGATTGTATAAAATTTACATTTCAAATATTTAGGATTATTAAAACATTTAACCTTATTACAGATGTTGAGAATTTAATAGAAATTGTTAGATTGGAAGGTGTCAAAAAATTTGTAATAGAAACTGTTACATCTATCCTTTTTCACTAGAAATGTGTCAAATTTTGTTTTTCAAGGATGCACTCTAAGGTTGTAGGTTAACCTGAAGTGAACCTTTATCTATTATGTAATAAACCTTATCTTTAATGGCACCAAATCAGGATTAAAAGAATTTTAGAAAACAAAAATGGAAATCTGAATTAAAGTTTGGAAGAATTTTATTGTAAGTGCTAAGTGTAGGACTATGGAAACATGGACACTTCAAGTTTGGATGGAGTTTTTAAAACCCATCTAATATAGAGAATTTATTGGTATTGATATATGCAAGTCCAATACGAGTTAGTATTCTATCGTGAGAAATCTCTTTTCATTATCATATGGTGTTTATCTAGGCCTTTTCTTGGGGTATGAGAATCTTTATGTAGAAGGAGATAGGAATTATAAGTTGAATGAAGTGAGAAACCTAGGCCCTTGATAGATAAACCTCTTTTAGTTTATCTTTTTGGTTTTTTTTTTTATGCTTATGTGCCCTACTCCTTTTTAGTGTAAGTCAATGATATATGCTTCCTTTAATAATTTTGCCTTCCTTTAATCCTACACCTTTTCCTTTCAAAATAACCAATCTATGGACCCCTTAGTCATTCTATGTTCCAATTTTGGCACCCAATGTCACATTTGATTTAAAAACTTGGATTAAGCTATTAATCAACAAGTAAATCTAGCTCAAAGTGTTTAATAGTTGGAAACTAGGGCCCATTATTTATACTAAAAACAAAGAAAAGAAACATATAAAAATGATGAAAGTGACCAAAAGATTAAGGGAGTCCATAGAATTAATTTCCTACTTATCACCAGCTCACCATTACTTTTTAAAAGCTGGATTGGACACTTGAGAATTCTTTATGTGCAATCAAGAACAAGGGTTTAAGGCTTTGATTTGTAGTAGTAGTCTATTAACTTTTAAATTGCCTTATATTAGTGATACACTAGTAATAAGATGCAAATATATATATATATATATATATATAATGGTTCTCTATATGAGCATGGTTCCTTATAAGGATAAATGTAATAAAAGTTTTTGTTAGATTCTCAACAATTGTAATAAGGATAGATGTAATATATCAAGAGCACCCTTTTACATTCAATCTCAAACAATTCATTCATCTAAGCCCAAGTTTGCACATGATAAGTAAGCCATATTTAGTACATTATCCATCAATTTTAGTTGGATATATCTAGAATACCCTTTAATTAATGTTCGATATCAAATTATTCATTCACATGAATTCATGTTTTTACATAATGAATTATCTTTCATACAAATTAATGAAAAACATAAAAACAAATCTTCAACTTAATGATCAAAAGAAACTAACCTTAACTACCTCCACAATAACCTAAGCTTATTAGGTTAACTACTCACTTGAAAATTCATATAGCCAACCCCATATAGTTGGGATAAGGCTTGGCTGCCATGATGATGATGATGACAACCAATTCATTCATTTCAAATAATGAATAAACGCCTTCCCATTGCCAAACATTTCAATTTAAAGTTACACTAATAACATAGCAAAGACATATCTTTAACTTAGTGATGACTATATAGAAAAATATTATAAAGCAACCAAAAATTTAATGATCCAACAAAGGTTTGACCATGCTTGTCCTAGCAATGGAAAGCAAAGTTACTAGTATTACAAGTACATTCACAAAATAAATCATACATCTTTAGTGCACATATTTTTGTACATAATTTAACACCTTGTCACACAATTGAGACATACTATCAAATTTGCCCTTCTCCAATTGTACTATTGATTCAATTTCTTCTAATGTATCTTTAGGATATTTGGGATTGGTTGTAGAAGATCTAGAAATTTCTCATTTAATAAGTCCTCTCCTTGTGCTATGTTCCTTTAGCTTATGTATCCCATGCACTATTATATACAATATATCTAAGTAAACAATACACATAATTAATTCATATATTACCTTAGGCTTGGCACAAACCAAGAAGTGTTTACAATATGAGTCAGATCGTTTGAATGAAGACACTTGGAAAACTTTGAGTCCACATGAGCACAACTTCACCTCATCTATCCATAAGAAGAAACTACAACTAATATCTCTATTATGCTACAACAATCCAATAATTATTATTAGTTCCATATATTATCCATGTGAAATTTAACATATTACTCATAAAAATCACTTACATAGTGAGTGTTAGATAGTGTATGCCCTTAGCTCTAATCAGAATGATGTACCTTATGACATTTAATGTAAATGAATAAAGTACATATTTGATTCATGTTATTATGGTGTGTTTCTGTATAATACTTTTAAACTGGACACATATGAGACTCATTTTAGTTTAGAATGTTCACAGCCGTTGGATAAATCTAGGGAGATTTATCTTGTTAAGGCTGACACTAATGTGCCGGCAAGTTGGTTGGGGTAGCCTGTCTCAGCTGACGGGTGCGACCCGAGGTATATGCAGTGTAGGTTTACTTGAAACCCTGAACCGGACCAAAATTCCAGTCCCTGGACCTTGGTGATTAGTGGGCAAAACTGGAATGTTACACCTGACCCTTAGACTCGATTATGATACTGCACTATGTATCGGATTGGGCTATCTTTGATATGCCAATCAGTGAGATCCTTAGAGGGGGTCAAAACCTGGGTATGTTGGGACAGTTCGAGAATTCATTTGAGTGGGCGATCATAGTGACAAGATCAGCCCCTTTGTCGAACAAAGGTAATGATCGGGGATGCACTCTCTCTGATGGAAACCAAAGCTGCCGACAGCCGATTTCAATCGTTGAAATTTGTTTTTGCAAAATATATTTATATAAAGATATACATATATATTATAGTTTCAAAATGTTTGCAAAATGTTTTAATTCCCGAGATCCATGAGTAGAGAGTGTGCAGCACTGTTCCTTGTAGCCGAGGGAGAGGTCCTCTCCTGTCGGGCAGTGCTTGATCATTATGCTGAGAGGTTAAGTGTAAGACCATTGAGGGTAATACCTGATGGGCTAATCTTGCATTTACCCACAGTCCCTGGGTTTTTATAAGGTGGCTTGGCCCAAGGACCACTTAGTGTAAGTGTTGGGCCCATTAAGAGCCCATGGTGATGGGCTCAGGGGTTCACTGCCCATAACAGTGAATTCGCCAGGCCTTGTAACAAAGGCTAGGCTGAACCCATGTGGCTGATGTCTACATCAATGTTTGGGTCCCACGCCATACAAGGAAATCCAACTGGGCAGTAGTCTGTAAGGTTAGTGAGCACATAGACTTAATGGGCCTAAAGCCCAATTCGAACTGGTCTAATTTGATTAGTTAAAGAAGGGGGCGGATCTGGGATTTGGATCAACAGATAGGATAGGGAGGTATCCCTATCCACTTAGAGAGTCCAGATCCAAATACAAATTTGGATTTGGAAACTCCTAATAAGATTAGGAGGACTGATCTAATCTGTAGATAAGATAAGGGCTTAGCTTATCTCTTAAAGAGAAGTCCTGATCCAAATACAAATTTGGATTTGGAAACTCCTAATAAGATTAGGAGGACTGATCTAATCTGTAGATAAGATAAGGGCTTAGCTTATCTCTTAAAGAGAAGTCCTGATCCAAATACAAATTTGGATTTGGAAACTCTTAATGAGATTATGAGCTCTTTTTAAGGTTATAAAAGGAGGAGGGCAAACCTCTAGACACAACAACTAAACAGATCTCAGATCACAGAAAAAGAGAAGACAACTACAGTAAGACTGCGCCATTTTCTGCTCTTGCGCCCTCCTCTTGCTGCCGCTATTGCCAGTTTGATCTCCACCATAGGAGCGATCAAGAAGAGTTATTGATATTAGTTTTTGGAGAAAAACTGATATGAAGTTGTGCTCACATACCCTCCATCGAATTCTTGTTGAAGGATTCGGTTCTTGTGAAGAACCTGCTGACTCTGCTCCACCCTACACTGTGTCATCTTCAGTGGTAGCAATCTTTGGAACTTTCCTTGGGCGTGAACACCTTCGTTGGGAGTTACTATTACTCCGTATCAGGTATATCCCTCTTCTACCTTTTGGTTTCAAATCTAGTTCGGTTTAGATTCAAGATTGATCATTGAAAATACAGATTTTCTAAAACAGGGAATGTGATTCCCACATGGGAGAGAGATAAATTTTTAAAATTTTGCCCTACCCACCTGCAGGGTTCGGCTATCCATATAATGGATCTCTCATTCCTTCGGTGAGGACATGTATAATACATGCGCCCATCATTCTCTAGCTTCCCATTTGTAGACTTGATGGTGATGCATTCTCTACGTCCATGTGGGCACATAATCTTCATGGATAATGTTGGATGTGCTCTAAGGGAAAAATAATTGATTTCATTGAACATGTTGTAGGCAGGTAAGGTGCTAGTCATGGTAGGCGGGTGGGCTAGTTTGGTTGGATGGGCAAGTAGGCTAGGCAAGTAGGGGTGATTGGGCATATAGGGTAGGCAGGTGAGGTAGGTGGGCAAGCGAGCTAGGTAGGCATAGATGCAAGCACCACAAGTAAGTAGGACATGCCACGCACGTTTGGAATGTGCATGGCATTTGCGTTGGGAAGGATGTGCTGGGCGAATAGGTTAAGTGGGCAGCCAGGCGTTTGGTTGAACAAGTGCAATGCAATGCCCACTATACTTGACAAGTATACACAATGGATGTTTTCCTATCCACATCAATTGTAGCCTTACATTTTAACTTGCATTGATGTCTATACTTGACAAGTCTAATGAATTGATGTTGCATGCCCACTATAAACATGCCTTGTTGTAAGAGGTTGAAGGTATTTTTTACCATAAAAGGGTAGTTTAGGGATTTAGCAAAAATATACATGTCACATGGGTCACATGCTAGCAGATTCTAACAAGCTGATGGTAACAGGTGATTTTGTTCATTTTCAAAAAACCTAGGGGTAATTTTAAGTAATTTTTGGAACAATAAGATAAGTTTTAATCCATTTTCTAAACCATAGAGGTATTTTAAGTATTGTACCCTGTTATAAATTGACTCTATTTGAACCAACTTATCTTATATTCATGATACTCTTCATGGTAATGTAACTTACTCCCATTAGTGGATACTTTAGTTTGTTCATTTTAAAAAGGGAAAAGAAAAGAAAGCTAAAAATACTACTTCAAATTTTGATGTTACAAAATTATTCTTAACTTTCTCAACTTATAATTTTCAATATCATGTCTTTCTGGCATCAAAGATTTACCACTTGATAAAGATACATCATTTATTTATTTTTTTAAATTTGGAACTTGTTAATATTTAAATTTCATTAGAACAAAGCAAGTGTGAATTTAGGGCCAACATAGGAAAATGGAGTATTTTGGCCTCTAAATACACTAATACAATGTATTCGAGATAAAGAATCATGTTATCTAGGACTACTGGTGCAATTTGGGTTGACCTAAATTAGAATTTTACACTAATTCAGGTTTGTGCTTCCAAATCAAGCCTATTCAAATTTTGACAAAAGCCTAACCCAAACCTGTCCAAACAGCACCCCTATTTGGGATTAATAGATATTTTTATACCCAATTTTTTTTTTGTATATTTATTTCTATACATAGTTTGGTTTTAAATTAGTAAATCATAGATTTGGAGATTACTAAATTAAAATAAATAAATGAAATAATTTTTTTATGATTTAAAGGTAAATATGCATTAAATCTATGAAATTAATAATACCAAGCATCAATGCAAAATCTCTTAGGCTCAAGATTGGAGAGAGTACAAATACAAATATGCACAATGCAAATACATACAAAATACAAAGTTTTGCACTCTACATATTTGTATTTGTACTCCTTCTAAATTGAGCCTTAGGCTATGTTTGGTTGCAATGCAATTTTATTTGAACTAGTACAAATGTATGGGAGTGCAAATTAAAAGAATATGAATTATGGTTTAATTTTGTTTTGGGTTTTACTTTATTCTACTTCAGGTCTTATTTGCACCTAAATTTTAAAATAATCTCCAAATGTAATTTGCACCTAAATCATTTGCACTACCATGATTTTGCATTAGTGCAAATAAATTCACATTGCAATCAAACACAACATAAGAACAAACAAGTAAAATATAGAAAATCACTAAAATATGGTGACACATATGCAAAAAAAAAGGATAAATTGTGAAACCTCCCCTAAAGTTTGGTAATTACAATGGCCTCCCCTAAACTTTTTGACATAGTTGCAAGTAGACCCCCTTTATTAAAATCCTCTAATAAAAGGCAAGAAAATGTCCAAAATTCCCATACAATTACTATTGAGGCTGGTTTTTATAGAAAGAAAAGCAATACAATCTTTATAAACAACAAAAAAAGAAAGAGAATTTAAAGTTGCAACTTTACCTTTGAAAGATTGATATGAACAAAAATTTGGAAAATTAATCTATTTCAGAAAAGAGATTGGAAGGGTTTGGGCTACCCATTCATATGAGGTGAAAATTTAGAAAATAAACATTTTGGTCAAATGTAACTGCATGGGTATTTTAGACATTTTCATGCCTCATTTTAGAGGATTCTAACAAAGGGGGTCTACTTGCTACTATGTTAGAGAGTTGAAGATTGCAATTATCAAACTTCAAGGGAGGTTTCGACAATTTACCAAAAAAACATTATTTTGTCTCATCTACTTAAGAGGATATATTGCATTACTAAAAAAAGGATTAAAGATAGATACACGCTTGGCGATTGTGTCAGCCAAGGAATTACATTCACAACTAATGTGAGAGAAAAGGAAATTAGTCTTCATAAGCAAGGAGATATCATGCCAGATGGCCCCAAGTGGGGAGAAGGATAGAGACTCCGAGGAGGATTTGGCAAGGTTCCTCCCTTCAACTACAACCTTAGAGTCTGATTCAAACATGACCTTCTGAAATCCTCCTTGATCTGCCTCCAGACAGGCAAGTCTTAGCGCTCGGCTTTTAGCCTCCTCAATTGAACCACATAGAAAGGATAGGATGCAACCTTCTATAATTCAACTCGAGTGGTCTCTAACTATATAGGCCACCGAGCCACTACCCGTACTCGCTATAAAACTGGCATCCAAATTAATTTTGATCCATCCTTGAGGGGGGGTGTCAAAACATGTCCATGTGAATGTCATAGTTTGTAGGCCTGGGGGTGAAAGGTTTTTTGGTTTGGTTTGGTAGATCTAGTATCTAACTGTCTTCCCCAGTTATGGACTGAGCTTTCATCACCTATGCGTTAAATAAGACCCTTCTTAAGCTGTTAAGCAAAGAAAGCTCGTAATAGATACTCCTCCAAGACCATGAGGGGCATCAACCTGGGCTAGCTGAAAGTAAAGAACCTCTTGGAAAATAATTTCTTTTAAGGACAGTCCCCCAATAAGAATCTGGATTTTCGAGGAGTTGCCAACCAGCTTTAGCAAGGTGAGCCCAATTAAAGCTCTTTAAATCACGAAAACCTACTCCTCCTTGCCTCTTGGTTGAATAGAGACGACTCTAGCTAATCCAACTTATCTTTTTCTCCTGATTTTTTTTTTTTTGGCCCCAACAAAAACCAAAAAGTTTACCATTTAAAATGGTGCAAAGCTTGTTCGGAATTTTGAAATGGCTCATAACGTAAATTGGAGTGGGGATCGCGGCTGCTTTGATCACCACTTCTCTGCCTGCATGATTCAGCGATGCCCTTTTCTAGCCCTGAAGCTTGGAGTCAGTTCTCTCCATTATATTAGCAAAGGTAGTAGATTTGTTCCTTCCAATACTGCTCGATAGACCTAGGTACTTGGGCGGACCATACCCCTCTTTTAGGGGTGTCCATGAAAAACCAAAAAACCGAAAAATCGAATTGCAAAATGCGGTTAATCGAATTGGTCGGTTTGAAAATTTTGAAAAACCGAAGGACCGGTTCGGTTTTCGGTTAACCTATAAAAAATCGACGGTTAACCGAACCGATCGGTATATATATTTATATGTATATTTTATAAATATTTTTAATATATGTCACATATTTTCTATGTATTTTATATAAATATATATATATATATATTCATTATATATAAATATATACTTATATTATATTTATAATGATCTATTTATAAATATATTATATATTTTTAAAATATTTATAATATATTATATATCATTTATTATTTATAATATAATATTATACATATATTTATATAATATATATTATAAATATAAAAAACCGAAAAACCAAAGAACTGAACCGGTCAATAACCAAAACCAGTAGACCGGTTAACCGGTGGTACCGGTTCAGTTTACAAAAAGGGCCCATGGAGATGATCCTTTTGAACTTGCAAGGGGTGTTCTTGTTGAAGGTAATTTCTTATTTCTAGTAATTCATTAGCTGACCAAAAGCCTTTGCATAGTCCTCTAGGATTTTTCTTGAGAAGAACTGCATTCTGGAAATCCGCCTTGAAGAATAATAGGCAGTCATCAACAAAAAAGAGTTGGGGGACTTCACCTCCCTTTCGAGATAGCATTCTTTATAGAAGTCGAGATAGCCTGAGTTGCCAGAATGAAAATATAAGGAGAAAGAAGGTCTCCATGATGGATCCCTCTAGTAGGCTGAATTCTGCCCCGTTGAGTCCTGTTAATGTTGAAGGTGTACGTGACTGTGTGGTTAGACAGCTCCGAATCAAGTTCCTCAAGTGTTCATTCAATCTCATACACTCAAGAACTTTTAAAACAAAAGACCATTCAAGATGGTCATAGGTTTGTTGAGATCTAATTTAATGGCCATATAAAAGGAGCGGAAGATTTCATGGGCAATTCTAATATTATCAGAGATGAACCTGCTTTTTACAAAAGCACAATGAGACTAATCAACTAATTGAGGCAACAGGAGCTGAAGTCTAACGACCAAACACTTAGCGAGAATCCTGTAGGTGACATTGGTAAGACTAATCAATTGGGCTCTTGCACTTGGGGATAAGGGTAATTCCAGTAAGATTCGCTGAATCATGCACAACTGCATTGGAGAACCAATGCTGAATGGTAGAGATCAGGTCCGGACTGATTGTTTGCCAGTAATTTTGGAAGAAAATCACAAAGAAGCCGTCTGGTCCCAGCGCTTTGAGCCACAAAGGCCCTCATTCATTTCCTCAGAAAACACAGGAGCTATCAGATCAGTTATACCATTATCCAGATTTGGATGGGAGGTATCAAACAAATTTTCAAAGTAATTCAAAATAACATATTCTATTTGAGTAGGAGTATTAACAATCTGACCTTCAAGGTTTCGAATGTAGTATATTATATTCCTGCAATGCCTTACAGTAGTGGATCGATGGAAGAATTTGGTGTTTTTGAGCCATTGTATCCTTGACTTCAACTGAAGGGCCGACCATCACGTTAGTACTATTGATATGCCTTTATGGCTTCTTGGTACCCAGACTGATTTGGTGATTTCCTACGCACCTTTGACTGCCAACTGTCTGTACATGCTTAGATATTGTCCCCTGGGCCAACGAATGAATGCATCCGGCCATTGTTGGGTAATTGCTGCAAGCATCAGTACGAACCCTGGCTCTCCCATCTTCGGTGTATGGATCATCACCTTCCACCTCTTGAAGGAGAAACTAACATTCTTTTTTAAGATGATATTCTATCCGCAACCAAGGTCCCCAAGTTTTGGAGTCAAACTTCCTATCTCTTGGACCTCCTTGATCAGAATCCATATCGTCTTCCGTATTCCTGGATGTAGCTTGATACGAGCAGTTCCTTTCATCATGTCTTAATCTTCCGCAGATGTAACAAAGAATAGGAAGTCTCTCATACCTGAATTCTATCCACAGGGGCTCTTTACGTTTCTGCTTCAGTGGATACCTTGCCTTCAGAGATATGAACACCTCTAGTTGGACTCATACACGAATATAACCTTTCCTTCATGGGTAATTTTAGCTACTTGGGTGACCTCTCCCATGATCGCCCCAAACTTCTGAGCCATGGTTTCAGTTATTTGGTCCATTGGGCGACCATGCAACTGTACCTAGAAAATACAATGGCGTAGGGGAATCTCCTTCAAGCTAAGACCAGGCGTATAACGTTAACAAAGGATTAGGTTGTTCATGAAACTCCACCTCCATTGCAAAAACAACAAGGAATCTACCATCCACTTGATCCCCGGTTGTCCTTAAGCATCCATTAGCATTCTTTTCAGACCGTTATGGTTTATTTTCTTCCTAGTGAACACCATGCAGACTATAGCAAATCCTCTGGGGATATCAAGTAGAATCTCTTCCTTTCCATGATCTTCTTCCATAATGCCTTGAACTTCTTGTTCCATCCCTTCGATCGAAAGGAAAAAAAACACAAAGGGGTCAAAACAGGAAGAAGGTGACAAAAAAAACCTATCTCGCACGTACGCTTAATCGGCAAGAGAAAACCTTCACCAATTACACCCAATAATCAGGAATAGTCATGCGAAGAACCAGAGGGGGGACTTTTTGCATTCGGTTTGCCATTGAGTTATGATTTCTGAACGCAAAAATGATCTTTGGAACCACCCATTGTTTGGAATTTTCTTCTTTATTAGATTATATAAATCAGAGTCAATACAGCAATAAATGCTTAGTAGAAGAAGAAAAACCACCACAAAATACAAAAGTATTGAATTGACAAACATTGACTAATCCACAAACTTTAACCAACTTAGATTAAACAAATTTTTTTGATAAATAACTTAGATTAAACAATTCAACAAACTTCGTCACTTCTCTCCAGCGAAAAATAAAATAAAAATGGTTACAGAATAGCTTCCAAAGTGCAGATGTAATCCAATCTGTCTGTTTTTCTGCCCCACAGCACAAAAGAAAATGGACGAAGCAATTGGGTTGTCGTTTGAAGCAATTCACCCCATTTCTCTGGACTTTTCATCTGATAACCGACACTGTATTTGCCACGTGGCTAAGCTGCCATTACAAAGCCTACTTTGTTACTTCGTAAAACGTAATGAGTCCAAAATGCAGATGTTGCATTCCGATTTGTTGGGATTAATTGGCTTGTCATTTCAGCCCACTTCTCGAGAATTTCTTGCCACGTGGAGCATTCATCTAATAGCTGACAATCTTCTTGCCACGTGGGTAAAGCCGAAGATGAGCGCGTGCTGAATCATAACTGGGCACACTCCTGCCGAGTGAGCCTTGTGGTCCCCACATGTAGCCACGTGTAGACTAAAAGAGTCGCATCTTCTACGGCCCAATTTCTGATTATATCCGTAGTTAGGATTTAGGGAAACCGGATTTTTGAAGCAAAGAATATTGGAAAAATATGCAAATTATGTCTGATTTTAACTTTTAACCGTCGAAAAAGCTTCCACGTCATTCTTTGGTTCTTCTCCAGAGAGAAAAAAAAAGCACCACCGGCCCTTGGAGTTGGATCCCTCTTTCTCTCTCTACCCCAGCAGCCAGCAGGAGGCCGAGGTCGAGGTTCTCTCTCCTCAATTCAGTCGACTCGGGCCCTTTGTTTCTCTCTCTCTCTCTCTATTTCTCAAGGCCGGAGATTCATGTGGTAGGGTTTCGAATTTGATCAGACAAGTGCAGAAATGGAAGGAATCTACGGAGATTTTATGGAGTTCATGAAGAGACCGGTGGTTGTAGAAACATTAGTCGACATTTTGCTGTGTGCAGTCCCAATTTGGGTGGCGGTCATGATCGGCTTGGTAATTGGCTGGTCGTGGAGACCTCGATGGACTGGTCTCGTCTTCTTGGGCCTTCGTAGCAAGTTTCGTTTCATTTGGACTGCTCCGCCGGGGTTCGGAGCTCGTCGGCTTTGGCTCGCTTTTACCGCACTTTCTGCATTCTCTGTTGGTCGCAAGCTGTGGTCGAATTTCAAGGGGAAAGGAGAAGAATCGGCGGTTTCGGAATCGTCTCCGCTGGCACCGGCGCAGTCTGTGGAACGGAGCAGCAGCGGTGTCGAGTGAGTCTTTTTTATTATTTATCCTCTTTCGCTTACTGACGCTTTTGTCGTTGTTTTTTCCTTTGCATTTTATCTTTTTATTAGTAATTTTATTGTTATATTATTTAAGGTTCCATTTTGAGATATCCTGGAGCCGAAATTTCGGATTTTAAAAACGGCTGATTTCAATTTCTAGATATAATTAAGAACCCAAAAGTAGTTTCCTTCCGAGCTCGTAGATGTAAAATCGCTGATTTTCTGTATGTTTCATATTAACCCAATTGCTGATGACGAAGGTGAGTGCCTATTAAGTATTAAGTCCATTGGGAATAACTTGGAACACTTTTGATGTCCTTTCAAGCACTAACATTATAACTTCCTATAGGTACCTTGATTTTCAAAACATCGCAGGTGCCGATGATACATTTTTTTTTTCACTGATATTCTACAGAGACCAGATTTTTCTGACCTATTCTTAGATTCAATCATATCTGATCCCTAGTCTTGCATGCTTTTGACAAATGAACAAGACGGGATTTTTCTTCATTCTTTTTCAAATTCCACAAAACATTTGGTCTCCAAGAATTCCGACTTACTCCAATTTTCGTGAACATAGAAATTAAGTGATCCAGCAGTTAGACGATGCACTTTAAGGAGAGTGAGCTTCTTTCCTCAAGCGGGTAGTTGGTCTTCCAAGTGGCTTATTTTTGCCAAAATAAAACTTTGATTTTGGGGTCTCTTAGGTGTTTTCTTTCTTTCTTTCTGCATAACTTCCAATATGATTATTTAGAGAGATTATCCTACTGGAATTAATTACTAACTATAAATTTGTTGTATTAATTAAAAGTAAAGATGAAAAGGTAAGTACAGTGTACAGAGCTCAACACGACCACAACTCATGATAGAAGGAAAGCCAGGCTTTCTAAGAACCCATTGGATCCCCTATACAACTCTACTAAAAAAAAAAAAAAGAGACCCCTCAATTTGGAATTTGGTTGGTATTGGAATTACCAAATAAAGTTTGTCTCTTGTTACACCCTGTCTTGCTAGATTATCCACTATTGAGTTGGCTGATCTAAGAAGCCTAAAGGAATGGGGTATCACTGTTAGATTTCAAATATCTTGGTTTCTCCTCTCTTATCTGGTTTGATAGTCTCTAAGGTGTTCCTACTTTGATTCTGTCCCTTGTCCAACATATTGCCATCTGAAAATCCCTTAATAATCACCCTTGAGAAACACAAGGATACCGATAACCTAAAATCTATGTCAATAAAAGATGTTTGGTTTCCAGTAGGGGTGCAAGTGTAACTGAACATGTTGGATTGGGTTTATGACCAACTCCTGCCCAACCCAAGATTGAAGTAAGGCTTGGACCTTGAGTCAATCTGGGGCCTGGGTCTGGTCCAACCCAAGTCAAAGCCCAAGTTGTTTAGCCCAGGCCCAACCTGAACTAAACCAAACAAAATTCTGGCTGGACAGGTTTTGGCAGGTAAGTTGGTTGCGTTCTAAAGTCTTGCTCATGTTTTACACTTCTACCTTTCTTTTGTGTTTTATTGTAGAGATAATGCCAGATTGTCAAGAAAAACTTGGCACTTGGCCTCACTTCAAACTTCAAACATGACTTCTAGTTTTTGGCTAAGTTGCCTAACCAGGAAAAAGTAAAAGACTTGCCTCATGAGAAGGTAGTAGGTCCTTGCAAAAGGAGTGCCATTATTGGGGCCTTATGTGATTGTTGAGAGGCAAATGTAACTAAATTTTAGTGGAGCTAGTTGGTAAAGTAGATTGCTGATTCTTGATGTATCTTCCATCATTTTTTATAATTATCTTCCAGAAGAAGATACAAACATATATTCTTTTCTTCAAAATTGTCTGTCATTGTCAATTTCTGATTTTTTATAAGTTTTAGTTCTTCATGGTGAATATAACATTTTTTGGTTATTACCTTTTCTGCAGCCTTAGCAGCATGTCTTCAGATGTGGAGCAGGATATTGTTACTGAGAAGGATTTAGAGCACCTATTATATCTCCTAGAACGTAGGGCAGAGGATACAACAGCTTGGCAAAGTATGATGGAACGATCCACCACAAATATGGCATACCAAGCTTGGCGCCATGAGCCTGAGGTAGATATTGGATAAACCTCTCTCTAACTTTTGGATGCCGCAATCATTCACATGAGAATAAATGACTTACTAAAAATGTTACTCAACTCACTGTTGCAAATTCTGTATTTTTGGTTCACCATTGCTATTCATTATCTTAAATATTTATTGACATTTAATCATTTATTTGGATAAACCTCTCTCTAACTTTTGGATGCCGCAATCTTTGACATGAGAATAAATGGCTTACTAAAAATGTTACTCAACTCACTTTTGCAAATTCTGTATTTTTGGTTCACCATAGTTATTCATTATCTTAAAATATTTATTGACATTTAATCATTTAATTGGATAAACCTCTAACATGAGAATAAATGGCTTACTAAATATGTTACTCAACTCACTGTTGCAAATTCTGTATTTTTGGTTCACCATAGTTATTCCTTGTCTTAAAATATTTATTGGCATTTAATGATTTAATTGAAAACCTTTTTCATTCTAAATTTCCATCTTTTGCATCTCAAAATTAGCTTTACAGTCTACAAGCTGTCCCTCTTGTTTTTTATCAGAGTTTTATAGTTCTATGCACTAGCATTTGACATTGCTTCTTGTTTATCAGACAGGCCCTACAATTTACTGTAGCAAAACTGTTTTTGAGGATGCAACTCCTGAGCTGGTTAGAGATTTCTTCTGGGATGATGAATTTCGACCTAAATGGGATCCCATGCTTGCATATTGCAAGGTGTTGGAGGAATGCCCTCATAAAGGGACAATGATTGTCCACTGGGTAAAAAAGGTTTGTTAAATATTCTGATTTATTTCTTTATTTGTGGAATTGATGTCTTTCTTTATTTGTTCCTATATATCTTCTTTTTGATGAATGATTTGTTCCTATATATCTTGCCTCTACAATATTCTGATTTATTTCTTGACCTGGTTATCTGTGATTTGTAGTTTCCTTTTTTCTGTAGCGATAGAGAGTATATCATTGGCCGAAGGATATGGGAATCTGGAAAGACATATTATTGTGTAACAAAGGTAATGCACATCTTTCTTTGGCTACATTCTTCATTCTGGTCTGATCACGACTTCTTGTTTTCTTTGACTGCAAGTTCATGAATGTATTTCATGTTAATGCTTTTTTTTCTTCTTCCAAACACAACTCTTGGTGCTTGACATGTTAACTGAAAATTATTTTCACTTAGAGAAGTTTTTATTTTTATTTTTTTAATTTTTTATGAGGAACAGTAAAAGAAAAGTTATTGATGATAAAGTGGTCACTTCCTACCATCCAAAAAGATAGCAGGATACAACAGAGCAGCATGAAACCGACTCTTTTTTGTTTAAATTTCAACCAATTACAACTCAACCCCAGATCCTGGTTTATTCATAACAAAAGATCCTTGGAAACACCTGATCTAGCTAAAGAGTCTTGAAATATTTGTTACTCTGGGAATCCATCCAACAAGCAATTCAGGGTAGATGCGAAATCTCTTGCTTCACTCATCAAAAACCATAAACTTTAGGGTACATCCTCCATAGATAAAAGTCAGGTGATGATCACTTGGCAGTCTCCTTCCACCTGTAAATTAGCCCAGCCTTCTATTGAAGTTAATCCCTGCAATAAGGCCCAGCCATTCTGTATTTAGATAAATTCCTGTCCTAGCATGTCTGGAGAAGCTTAATAAATATTCCACTTTTAGTTCTTATTACCATGCTAGCATTAGATGTTCCTGCATTGCCTAGACAACAGCATCAGAATGCAGTTTTCTTTTGTCTTGATTTGGAACTTCCCATTCAACATGCTTTTGCTGTCTTTTAGCGGAATATCCTGCAACTGTTTTCCAGCATCATAATAAATCATTGGATTCCCCTTTGAAATCTTCACTCGACATAGTCCATTAAGCAATTCTCACCATAATAGTCTCCAATGAACATTTTTGTTCTTAGTTTAAAAAATTCTTGTCTTTCATTCACACCATAAACTCCAAAGTATCCCCCTGCCCCTCAAGGTGTGGCCGGTATCTTCAATCCTAACTTTTTGAGGCAACTAAAGAAAAGAGGGAAGATTCTGTGGAGAGTTACAAAGGCAGCAGTGGTTTGGGTGGTCTAGGAAGAGAGGAATGGAAGAATCTTCATTGGAAGTGTAGATCTTTGGAGGAGATATTGGAAAGCATTAAGATAAAGGTTGCACACTGCATAAAAACCTTGGTAAGCTTTCAAGTTTTCTCTGTTAATGATACCTTTAGAGCTTTGACAGAGGTGGCACAGTCCTCTAGAGAAAAAGAAAAGATAAGGGAGGAATGGAAATCTCCAGAAGGCAACAAAGTAAAGCTGAATTTTGATGGCAAGTCCTTTGGAAATCTGGGTATGGCAGGAATAGGTGTTGTGATAAGGAATTCTGAAAGCAGAATACTGGTTCTATATTCAAGATCTGTTGGAATGGCGAACTCATTGAAAGCTGAATTATTGGCTTTTCTGCAAGGTCTTCGATTAGCAAAACAATTGGGGTACTGACAGGTAGAGGTGAAAGAAGATTCAAAGCTAATTGTTTCATGGGATAGTGGTAGAAGTCAGACTCTGTGGACTTTTAGACATGCTTTTAGGGCAGTGGAAAGTATTACAAAGGACATAATTGCTGAATTTAAATGAGTGAGAAGAATTTTAAATGGGTTAGTTGATTCCATTGCTAAGCAAGGAGTTATGAGGCAGAATTTATTTTGGGCTGCTATGTAATACTGAATGTAGTACTTTGGGCTGGCAGTCCTTTCTCTTTGTATTAATTTTAATCCTCAATTATTATAATAAAATTTTCTCTTTGCTGATCAAAATAAATAAATAAACTCCAAGGTATTGCAGTTATAGTGTCCACAAGATTCTCTGCCTTTTTGTGAGACAAGAATCTAGTTGAGATGAAAACAAGTCCAGTGCATTTAATGATGGACTTTGTGCAACTACATAAAGGAAAAATCAATTCCATACCTAAGAAGCAAATTGGCAAGAGAAGAAAAGGTGATCAATGGTCTCCCTACTTTTGAGCAAAGAATGCACATATGAGGGGGGACAAACACCATGTCTTCTATTTCCTTTGGAGCCTTTCACATGTTTTTATTTTTTTGGAGCAAAGAGTAACTAAGATTATATTAAAAGAAAGAGGTACATGAGAAGATGTACATCAAGGAGCAAAACAAGGAAACAAAGATTACAAAGGCAGAGCACTGTCACTAAAATAAGAATTCTCTATGAGAATCAGATTTATCTAACCCATCTGCTAAAGCGTTCAGTTCCCTGGGGATCCAGCTCAGCTTAACTTGCATCAAGTCCATAATGTCTCTAGCTTCTGCCAAAAAATGGGCCAAGCTCCAAGGCTCGCTGTCTTTTTCCTTTAGCTGTCTTATCGTATTAGCAGAATCACCCTCAATAGCTAGAGAGGAAATACCTAACAATTTAGCACATGTGTTGATAATCTATAAAACTTTCTTCCACCAGAAAGATTTCACCTTAGAAGGACAGAGACCTTCCCAAATGGCTTTAAAATGCTTGATGCTAAAGGTTGGTTTAATAGAGGGTTTTGAAGAAGGAAGCACGGGAATAGGTATCTCTTAGATAAGGGACCAAATCCTACCCGCAGAACAAAGAATGCCTCCTTTAGATTTTCCAAGAGGTTAATAAAGAATGCCTCCTTATCAAGAGTACCCTTGCCAACCTCCCTACCTACTTCATGTCCATGTTTCCTATGCCATCCAAAATTGCAAAGAAGCTTGAGAAGATGCAGAGAGATTTTCTCTGGAGAGGGTGGGAAGAAGAGAAGAAGATGCACCTTGTGAATTGGGATCAAGTTTGTCTTCCTAAGGCAGAGGGTGGATTAGGTTTTAGAAGATTAAAGGTGTTTAATTCGGCTTTATTGAGTAAATGGTGTTGGAGATTTGTAGCAGAAAGATCTTCTTGGTGGAGGACCTTAATTGCAACAAAGTTTGGTGTGGATTGGGGAAATTGGAAATCTCAGGATTCATACACACATTGGGGTTGTTTGGTTTGGAAAGGGATTCTAAAATCTCTTCCTGTGATGTATGAGGGAGGGAGACTTAAAGTGGGAAGTGGAAATAAGCTGAAATTCTGGAAAGATCCCTGGTGCATGGACAGACCTTTAGCTGAGGCGTTTCCCCTTCTGTTCCAATGTAGTTAATCAAGAAATATCAGTGGCAGAGTCTTATGTGATTTCTAACAACTCAGTGATCTGGAACCCTCAGTTCAGAAGAAATTTATTTGATTGGGAAATAGAAGGTGTGATGCAACTTCTGCAGATTTTACAGGAGCAGACAATAGACATTGCAGGTGAAGATGAATGGAGTTGGTCCTGGAGTAAGGATGGCTGCTTCTCAGTCAAATCCCTTACTTTGAAGCTTAGTAGTACTGGTATTACTGAGTTCCCCTACCAGCAAGTATGGAAGTCCTGTGCTCCCTCGAAGTCTATATTCCTTGTTTGGACTATGGTGCTGAACAAATGTCTCTCAAGACTCAACCTGGACAGAAGGGGCATTCAGCTCCCTTCTCTGATGTGTGGGTTGTGTGCCTTGTTGCCTGTGTCCACAGACCATCTGTGCATACATTGTCCTATCTCCTCGAAAGTCTGGTACCATTTCATAGGAGCGGCTGGTCTTAATTGGGTTATGCCAAATTCAGTAAAAGATCTGCTGCTTTGCTGGAATCTCCAAGGTTTGAAGAAAAAAGGAAGTTTAATTTGGAGAACTATAAGAGCACGGAGGAGATAGTACAGCAGGCGGTCAGCAAGCTGATTTCTTGGGTGGCTGTTACACCTGATTTTAAAGAGCTAAGTGTTCCTGTATTAGTTATGTCTACTTCCATTTGGGATCTGTAACATGTCCTGAAATTTGAGCAGCTACTTGTGGCTTGCTCTTTTGTTGTACTGAGTTCTTTCTGATTCAATAAAGTTATTACTTTACCTTTCATTTTTTTTTTTTTGATTTTGGACTCTTTAAGGCCCCAATCCCAGTAAACATTTGTATTTGTCAAGGGATCCAACTCAGAAATGTGTTAGATAAAGCAAAAATTCTTGGATATAAGAGACATAAAAGTAGGGTCCATTACTTGGTGTAATGGTAAAATCTCGGGCTGGCAAGTGTGAGAATGCAGGTTCAAATCTGAGAGCAGCCACTTTGTGCAAAAAATGCCAAAGGTTAGGGCTGTATCCAGTCAACCCCTCCCAAGGCCCCAGATAGCTGGGACCAACATTGGGTAAAAGTAATGCACCCCACTGGAGATCTTAAATTTGCATCCTAGGTCTCCTGGTATATCATATATGATGTCCTGATGTGCTGTGAGAATGAAAGAAGAATTGCCAACAATTGTCTTCCAAGGGCAATGAAAAGTAGTAGGCCTAGTAGGACCCAAATTGCAACTATTTGAATGAAGACCATATTTTTCTCTTTATCACCGAATACCACAAAGAATTTATTCCAATTTGCAACTTCCACAACCATTTTCCCAATAACACTGTACATTTTTCCTTGATTCTCCTAAACTTAAGTCCTTCCTCCACTTTTTTTTAACTAACCATCTCTCAATTTACAAAATGGTCTTCCTTATTCTGCTCTGGTCCTGTAAAAAGTCCGTAATGATTTTTTCTATCCTCTTCACGACTCTCACAAGCACCCTGAATAGGGAAAAGAAGTAGATTGTGAGAGATTGGAAAAGGTGGATTTGATAAGAGTGATCTTACTCTCAAGTGTGATATAGTTTTTTTTCCCATGTTGCCAATTTTTTGGACATTCTCTCAATAACTAAATTCCAAGATGACTCTCTTGGATTTCACCCAACAGTAGGCCCAAATACCTAATTGGCCACAATTTTACCTCACGTCCCAGTATTCTTGCACACTCCTCTTGATCCATAGAAATCCCAACAAAACTATATTTTGTGAGGTTTACAGTTTCCTTCATAAAAAATCCAATTTTGGCTCTTTGGTCCCTGCATTGATACCTCCTCCATTATCCACCCTATACTTTAGTCTCTCCAACTTCCAGTCTATCATACACTAGTTGAACTGCCAACCTCAATCCTTGGAGTAAAGATAGCAGCTCAGTCCCTAATTTCTCTTGCCAATAGGGTTCAGTATATTGTCAAGATATAATCTTCATAGTTTCTAAAAGCCCCACTAATATCTGACCTTTCTGGATTATGAAGGCTGCAACTGAGGGAAATGTCTGTATTTTTAACAACAAAGCATGTGTGGGGGAAATTCATCCCAATAGAGTCAAGGGAACACTGTGTTCTTGGCAAGTGAAAAACAAGAATTTCAGAAATATTTCTAGAAAATTGTGCGCCTGAACCAACCCAAGTGGTAAGGTCCAAAACGATGGTCCAACAAGGCGAGAGTGGAAGTAAAGCCATTAGTGGGCCTTTAATGGGCCTACTAAGGTGAACAAGGATTTAGTAATGACAGGTGGGCCATTGGTTGGACCTTCTAAATCAGACAAACAGCTAGCAAAAACAGATGGGCCAGGTGGTTTAGAGAAGAGGTCATGTGCCTCTTTAAGTGGTCAGGTGATTTCAGAAAAGGCAAAAGGAAAGGGGACGCTAATTTGGGTGTATCATCGTTCCCTTTCCAATCTGTTTCGAATTGTTCTCAGACATCTGGAACTGTTGTGGAAGATGAGGATTTTGGTTCAGATTGGGTAAGTTGCGAAAAGGAAAAATCAGATGATGATTCCTATGGCCAGTCTAGCATCGACAGTGTAAAAAGTAGCGTTGTTAAAGCTTTTCTGGAGGATGTGGACCTAGGAACAAGACTAATCTTCAAAAACTCTATACTTATCCCGACCAATCTTTTTGGAGCCTCAGAAGAGCGACGGTTTGGAAGTTTCTCCCCTGTGGGAGGAGAACGCCTCAACCAAAGGCAGAGAAGTTCCTCCCCTAATTCAGAGTCAGAGCCAGGCTGACTGTAGAGAGTTTACAGGTTCTCCACAGCAAGCAAATTTGCTGGCAGCTCCCACTTGACAGCCCAAGCAGAATGAGAGAGGACATATCTGATTTCGAGTGGCAAACAAGGAGTAGAGAACTAATGGAGGAATTAGAAGGAAATTTTGAGATCCAAGAAGTAAAAGATGTTGTCTTTTCAATTGAAAGATCTAAAGCCCCAAGTCCAGATGGATTCACGATGGCATTTTACTAAGATTGTTGGGAAATCATAGGTGGTGACTTGATGGAGGTGTTTCTAGAATTCTTTGAGAGAGGTAAGATTAATTCGAGTGCTAATGCTACCTTTATAGTGTTGATTTCCAAAAAGGTAGATGCAAGACACCCAAAGGATTTTAGACCCATTAGTCTAGTTGGTAGCATGTACAAAATCATCTCTAAGGTGCTAGCCTTGAGAATGTTGAAGGCATTTTTTGAATCTAAATAATATTTAAATAAATTAGAACTCAAATAGGTGGGTGGGCTAGTCTGCTAGCCAAATCATTAAAACTATAAAAAAGTATCCCATATGGGAGTTCCCTCTCTTTAAGTGGGAGGGACAGGTGTCTTTCACCTAAGAGGAGGTAGTTACATAACTACCCCACTCCCTATTTAAGCTCCTTAAGGGGAAGCTGGAAAGACACAGAGAGACTCTTCTTCGAAAATTTTCACAAGAGATTCTTAAGAAAAGCAAAGATAAGGAGAGAAGAAAAGAGAAGTGCTCAAAGGAAGGCAGGGAAGGAAAAGCCTCAATAATACAGGTAGAAAAAAGAAAGTCCTCTCTGTGAATACTTCCTATATATGTCTTCTGCTGTGTATTCTTCTTCCTCTCTCTTTTATTTTCACTTCTGAGAAAGGAAATAGAGGGAAATAAACCATCTACAACCAGGTGCTTCTACTTGGTTGATTATGGTCCATCTTTCAAGACAATATTAGGGATTAAACCATCTACAATCTAATTCTCGAAGACTGATTATGGTTCCCTTCAAATGAAAATGAAGAGTARRGGGGAATRAACCATYTACAACCARRTGCCTYTACTTGGTTGATTATGGTCCCTCTTTCAAGACAAAGTTAGGGAGTAAACCATCTATAGTCTAAATCTCAAAGGCTGATTATGGTTCCCTTCAAACGAAAATGAAGAGCAGAAGGATGAAAATCGTCTACAATCAAATATTCAATTTGATTGACTACGGTTCCCTTTTTGTATGCAAAATTCCAAGGATTAAGGCTGTCTACAATCAGAATTTCATTTGATTAATTAAAACTTATTATGAAGAAAGGAGTGAGAAGGAAATTTTCTTTGTATTAAAAAGAAAAGAAAAATGTATTGCTGTATAGTTTCTCAATTGTATTTTCGTTTTCTTTCTTCTCATTCTTGTGCACTTGATGTAAAAGAAAAGCAAATGAAAAGTTCTTTTTAAGTACCCTATTGTTCTTTTCTTTTGTTCTATGTGTTCATTTCTCCAAGTCAGAATCAAAAGGTATTCTCTACTTTCTTGTGGAGATGTAATTAAGGGGAACAATCCGTATGATTCCCTGAATGGGCCTTATCCAAAATAATAAAAACTCAATCACTTGATTGAGTGAATTATGTTGCATGAGAATTTATTAAAATTTTCACACCAACAAAGAATTAAAAAGGTACTTACCTGATTTCTCCAAACCGGGGAGCATTTGTATCTAGGAGACAAATCACCGATCAAATCCTAATTGCCAATGAGTGTGTTGATTATTAAAAGAGAAAAGGAGAAAAGGAGAAAAGGGATAGATTTGGAAACTTTGGGATTTTTTGTTGGAAGTGTTGAGAAGAGAGGTTTTGGAAAGAGGTGGTGTAGATGGGTCAAAGGTTGTGTGTCTTCGTGCCACTACTCTATTTTGGTGAATGGGGTAGCTAGGGATTTTTTCCCTGCAAAGAGAGGTTTGGTACAAGGGGACCCACTCTCCCCTTTCCTTTTCACCTTAACAGTGGATGTGTTGAGTGTTATGATATCTAGAGTTGACTCTAGAAATCTCATTAGTGGGCGGAGAGTAGGGAGGCAAGAAGTAGCTATCTCTCACTTACAATTTGTAGATGATTTAATTCTCTTTTGTGAAGGAAAGACTGAGGAGATGGTCAATCTGAAACTGTTGGTAGAAGGACCTGCAAAGGTCTCTAACTTGAAAGTGAACTGGAACAAAAGTTGTGTGGCGGGGATTAATAAGCTAGATGAGGAGGTGTCTTCCTTGGCTAGGGCTTTAGGTTGTGGGATATGTGAATGGCCTTTAAAGTATTTAGGTATACCCCTGGGTGGAAATCCAAAGTCAGAAAGCTTTTGGTACCTAGTCTTGGAAAGATTAACAAAGAGATTAGCAGGGTGGAAGAGGAACTATATCTCATTAGGGGGTAGAATCACTTTAATTAAGTCAATACTAGCAAATTTGCTGGTGTATTTCTTGTCTACCTTGAAAGTGCCTTTAAAGGTTGCAAATCAATTGGAAAAAGTAATGAGAGACTTTCTTTGGGAACCTGGGGGTTCAAAAAAGGATCATCTATTGAAGTGGGAAGTGGTCTCTAGGATGAAAGACAAAGGGGGATTAGGGATTGGAAATGTCCGATTAAAAAACACAACACTATTAGGTAAGTGGCTATGGAGATTTCCTAAGGAGTAAGAGTGTTTATGGCATAGAGTGATAGAAAGTATACATGGATTAACAACTAATGGATGGGATGCTTGTCTTGACCCTAGGGCTTCTTGTTCCTCCTCGTGGAAAGACATCGTTGGTATCCTACCCACCTTTTCTCCGTTCATTAGGTATGATGCTTGCATGGGTAATAAGGTTCTTTTTTTGAGAGGACACTTGGATTGGGGATCTTCCTCCTAAGGATAGGTTCCCGACCCTCTACTCCCTCTGTTTGAACAAATTTAAAGTCATCTCTACCTTTTGTGCCTCTAGAGAATTGTGGGATCTGGGTTTTAGGAGGGGGCTGAGGGAGTTAGAAATAGGGTTGGTAGATGAATTTTTCTCTCTTCTAAATTCAGTGTTTCTGGACCAATATTGTCTTGATAGTAGAATTTGGTCAGAAAATTCCTTAGGGTGCTTTTCTTGTTCTTCGTTCTTCAATGCTTTAGTGCAATCTTCCAACTCGGTTTATTCTTTTCCTGTGAAAGAAGTGTGGTGTGCTCCTATACCTCCAAAGGTGAGGGCCTTTTGTTGGGAAGTGATTCTCCAAAAAATCAACACTTTGGATATGCTTCAGAGAAAAAGACCAAATTGGTGCTTATCCCCTCATGTTTGTAGCCTTTGCTTGAAGAGTGGTGAGACAGTAATCATCTACTAATCTCCTGTCCTTTTGTTACTTATATTTGGGATTGGTTCTCCTCTCTCTTTATCTGTAGGTGGAATCCTCCTACAAGCGTGGTGGATCTCTTCAAATCTAGCTTTTTCCGTCAACCAAAGAAAAAAGGGTGATGTGGAGAACAACTAGGGCAGCAGTTAGTTGGGCAGTATGGGAAGAGAGAAATAAAAGAATCTTCCAAGGGAAATATAAAACAGCACATGAACTCATAGAAGGGATCACAATCAAGGCTATACATTGGCTGAAATCGTTGGACCTATTCAAGGACTTCTCTGTAGATGCTTTGATTAGAGGTTGGAGCACAATACATCCTGCTCCTCTATAGCTGTTCAAGAGGACTGGTCCCCTCCTTGAACTGTTGGTGTTAAGCTGAATTTTGATGGCAACTCTGGGTAATCCAGGCCCCTCTGGAGTTGGGGGTGTATTTAGAGATGGAGAATGAAGAGTCTTGTCCCTGTTTTCTGGCCCGACAGGCTTGGGGGACTCACTTAGAGCAGAAGTTTTGGCACTTCTACAGGGGTTGAAATTGGCTAAACAACTGGGTTTTCAACATTTGAAGTGGAGGGTGGTTCGAAATTGGTAGTGGTAGGCTGGATGTAAACAAACAGTTTGGGCACCTGGTCCCTTAGACAACCTGTAAGGGAAATTCTGCACCTAACAAGGGAGCTTGAAGTTCACTTTAAATGGACTAGGAGGTCAGCCAATGCAATGGCTGATACCTTAGCAAAGCAAGGGGTTAGTAGGGAAAACCTCTTCTGGGTGTGTTTGTAATCTACTTTATCGTTGAGGGTCAACTTGGTTATGAAGGTAACAGTTGTACTTGATTTCCTTAAATTTTAATGAAAAGTTACCGTTTCCCATAAAAAAAGTGTGCCTCAATTGGCAACATGATGTAGGATTGGATTCTGTTGCATCCAGAATTTAAAGATATGCAACAGGGAACTTTTAAGTCATCCTTTATGGCCTCTTTAAAGTTATAGAAGGCAAATATATAGATTGTAATTAAGAGCAGAATTATTTATTTCCCTTTGCTGATCTGGGTGCCATCTCATCACCCGTCGTAGATCTTGTACTCTTTTCCTTGTCTTAATAAAGCTTCTTTAATTTGTTATAAAGGACAAGACTTTCAGGAGAGTTACTTATAGTTTGTTTTTTGAACAGAAAATATTGTTTGTTTGTTTTTTTTTTTTTTTCAAAAGGCAATGTAAATATATATTTACTAACTGAAAATGTAATGAAATTTGTAAATTTTGGGTAGCCTCAACTACCCCCTCCAGTTCTCATTTTCAGTCACGCATTTATCATATCAAAGTGCCCCGAAATATTTCAACCCTATTTACTCCTTGTCTAGCAAGAGAGTCAACTACATTGTTTGCTGTTCTATATGTCCACACCCAAGTTACATTGGCCAAATTCGGTTTGTGAGCAGAAGTAAAGTATCCATTCAGTCAAAGATAAAGGTCAAATGTACAACCAGTGGCTGTACAAGAGAGAATACATAAAAAACAATCAGACCACCATCCCATGAGGCATTACAAACAGACTTTCAAAATAAAAAAGGGACCTATATAAGGAACTGTCAATATTCAGCTGTATCGCAGACCAAGAGTACAGTTTCCCCCCAATTCTCTGCCACAGGTCATCCTCTTGACAGCTTTTGTTATTGAACATCCTTGAGTTTCTTTCTTGCCAAATCGACCAGAAAACTGCACCTGGAATCAAGTTCCATAAAATTTTCCCTTTCTTACTCAGGCCTTGCAATCTCCAGCTCTTCACAAAAGCCTCCACTGTTGATGGGCAGCTACAACTTAATGCAAAAATCTTTAAAATCCTTACTCAGATATTGTAAGAGAAACTGCAGTTCTGTAAAAGGTACGCCTAGCTCTTCAGTCCTGTTGCATAATACACAGGTAGGAGTCTCAACCAACATTCCCTTCTTACTCAAGTTATCTCTTGTAGGGATCTTGTTCAGATAGGCAGTTCAAACAAAGAAAGATACTTTTGAAGGAATGTGTTTGCACCAAATAACATGTATAGGGAAATCCTGCTCTTCTTCTTGAGTCAATCTATTGTAGAAAGATTTCACCGAGAACTGGCCTTTGCTATCTGCTAACCACACCCTTTCATCTGCTGTATAGTGTTACATTGGCCAATTTCTTAGCCTCCCTCAAAGTATGTCTATGATGCCAAATTCCTTGTGTCCTGTTATTTAACCAACCTATTACATTCGTAGAATCTCCTTCAACTGGAATATTACTCAGGTTCATTCTCTTGCAGCCTTGTAGACCTTGAAGTAAAGCTTTCAATTCTGCTGTTGTAGACTCTGCCCTTCCTATTGGTCATAAGAATATGGATATAAACTCCCCCTTCATATTTCTCATTATCCCCCCCTCCCCCAAAAAAAAAAGAATCCTGCAGGTCCTGGATTGCCAATGCTACAACCATTAAAATTCATTTTCCAATGATGTGCTTTTGGTGGTAACCATTCCAATGATCTAATTGATTTATGTTGTGTTTGGTACCATTGCCGTTTCTACCCGAAATGTTTGGGGTTATCCAATACAAATTTATGAGACATTTTATATTTTCTACCAGAAACGTTTTGGGTTGATCAATACAAATTGCTGTTTTTACCTGAAACATCAAATTTGATATTTCAACTCTAAATGGCAAGGATCAGTCCCACATGCATTTTTTTTTAGTTAAAGTGACTCTCTTACATAATGTGATAACACATGTTTCTACCAATTTGTATTGATCAACCCCAAACATTTCAGATTGAAATGACAATGATGGAAGAGTCTGGCACTTGCTGCCAACCCCTTATAGATATCATCCTTTGAGAATAGATCAAAGAATTTCAATGATTTTACCCAATTTACTGCCCTCCATTTGATAGATTGTACAATTTCCTCTGATTTTTTCTTGTCATTGAAGATCTGGTTGTTCCTCTCTCTCCAAATGGACCATAATGTAGTTGGCCTTGTGCATCTCCATGACATCACAAGCTTTTCCCCTTTCTTAGTCTTGGGATCAAGAATCTTGAGATATTCTTTTTTGAATGGCATCTCTATACCCTCTCAGTGGAGAACACCTACTACCGAATAGAGGTAAAGAGTCTGTCCCATACACTTGGTATACATGGGTTCTGATATACCTTTTCTATATCAATATAATACAACATGTTTCAGAAAACAATTGAGTAGGCCAAGAGAGTTCTTGATGATTAAGAAGCTACTACATTCCAACCCTGCATGGTCTAAAAAAGAGAAGCTTCTCTATGTGATTTCTCATCAAAGTTTCCAGTATTTCTTTCATTTCACAATAAAAATTTGCCGCGGTTCTTGGATATCTCCACATTATCCTCTCTCTCTCTATAGGAGCAAAGAATATGCTTTTTTTGAGTAACCCAAAAGAATTTCTTAATGCATATGTATGAACTTGCATAAAAATGAGCTTACCAAAAAGTTTTTCTTGACGATCATTTTATATAGCTTTTCATAATTATTGTTTATAGAGTGCATACAGTTGGACATATTATATAGCTTTTTGTACTGCTTGAGGGCTTGTCCCCTTTTCAATGACAATAGCCATTCCATTAAAAAGGCACAAGTGTACATAAGCAAGGGAAGGGCCTTTCAACACCGTAAAGAATTCTGCAACTCCTGTTCTTCACCAGCAGATCACAGAAGGAACCATTATCCATAACATTGCCCCTTAAGAACGAACAGGACAAGCAAGCCACAGGACTAAATGCATAGTGGAGGGGCAGACCCATGCTACCCCAAAAGAAAAGTAGAAGAAATCCCATCAAGATAATGCAACAATGCACTGGAGAAATTGCTCTTTCTTTCAAACTAAACACAACCTATGAAAGAGAATGGGGATAGGAGCTGGGTTATCTGTTTAGAGTAACTAGGATGCAAGATGATCTCCACTTTATATGAGAAATAGAGAAAGAACTGAGGTAGCGGGAAGTTGGTGCAAATTTTGCATTAGCTTTTGGTATGTAAAATTTACACTCAGCGAATGTAAAAAAGAGAAGCAAAGAGAGGGTTGGTGAGAGGGTGAGGAACTGAGATGGGAGATTTTGTGGAGGTAGGCCGTTGGAAAAAAGCTTTGAAGATTGAATCTAAGGAACTCCTATTTGAGGAACTGAGATTAAATGGTCAGCTGAGCTTGAAAATCAGGGAAGCAAAGAGAGGATGGTGCTGTTAGAAGGTTTGGGGGTAGTTGAAGGGCTCAAGGAGTTTGTGGAAGGTGCAAGTAACAAAGGCAAGAAAAATAGTTGGAAAGAGCTTCTCTCAGAAACTGGAAGAAGGTTTGTTGTAGAGTGTAAGAGAAACCTTAAAGGTTATTTTATTTCCTTGACAGAATTTTTTGGCAAGGGTAGAAAGCAGATGATCTGCTTCCCAGAAGGAAGGAAGAGTCAGGGCTGGAAGGCAGTTCATGGCGCCTTATGTGAACTGCTGCAAC
>NW_010729160.1:375951-435037 GCF_000365185.1 Nelumbo nucifera
AAAGGGATTCATTGTTTTGGGCTAAGCTGTAACGTTAGTGTCTTTGTATTTTCTTTTTTCCTTTCTTGAAGCTCTTTGTGACTCTTGGAAGATAAGTGTGTGTCTTCCACTTGTAAATTTTCTACTGATGAATTAATGAAAGTGTTATTGATAAAAAAAAAAATGCACTGGAGAAACAAGTGACAATGGACTCCTCAGCGTAGGTATACAAGAATATGATAAACTAAAGCTATGTTTGGTTTGAAGGAAATTGTAGGGAAAGGAAGGGAAAGATGGGGAAGTTCATACAAGGTTTGTAAAGGTTTCTCTACCTTTCCTTTCCCTACTTTTTCCTTCAAACCAAACACAGCCTAAAGAGGTTATCCACCTTAACGGTCAGATCCACCTGCGTCCAAAAAGGAAGAACCCAAATACCATTAAAAAGGAGTAGGTATTATTAACAGCACGTGGTTTCACGTAGAGCCTTGCAAATGATACATCTATGTGAAGAGACGTACATGCATCAATCTTGTTTTGCCATAAACATGCATCAATTTCGAATTGTTGTATCTTTTGGAAGTTGAGACTGATCATATCCATTTAAATCGGTCTCAACAAATACCCGAATTGTTGTATCTTGTTTTTAAATCGGTCTCAACAAATGTTTTTGCATTATACTATTAGTAAGAGATTTAAAAACAAGATTCATGGTCTAATGTTGGGACCCATCATATCCATTTGCACGTTAGCTGCTAATTGTTTACAACAATATTTGCAGGGTGTCCCATATCCAGGTTTACAAAAGCGTGATAAACCAAGGCGAGTGGATCTTTACTTTTCAAGTTGGATCATTAAGACCGGTAATAATTATCACGTACCCTTGATGCTTTCAACAGTTTCTTGGACATTTTGGTTTGGCTATAGTGATTGGTTTATATCTGAATTATAAATGCAGTGGAATCTCGCAAAGGAGATGGACAGTTGTCTGCATGTGAGGTGATACTGGTGCATTATGAGGACATGGGGATCCCTAAGGATGTAGCAAAACTGGGTGTTCGCCATGGGATGTGGGGTGCTGTTAAGAAATTACACTCAGGCATGAGAGCTTACCAGCTTGCAAGGAAATCTGGGTCATCACTATCAAGATGTGCACAGATGGCACAGATCACCACCACGATTCCTGTTAATGACAGCACCAATTCTTTAGATCCAGTATCTGTTGAAGAAGAAAGAGGTCAAACCGTGAATTTGCAGCAGCGCAAGGTGGACCATGGTTTTGACTGGAAATGGGTATTCATAGGCGGAACCGTGGCTGTGGTATGTGGACTACAGACAGGTATAATCGGGAGAGCCTTGTTACTTGGAGCAGCACGGAGGGTTGCACAGAAGTGAGTCCCTTTGTAGGTCTTACTAGTAGATCCATTTTGGCCTGGCAATCTGTTTTTTTATATTCAAAAACCATTATGCGTGCATTTTTAATGGAGGCAGACCTATGTAGTGTTGATTCTTTATATTGTTCTTGTCACTCTCTTTTCCTGGATATTAGCCCCCAAACTGGGAAAAATAAGATTATATATCTTAAACATCCAAGTAAAATGATTGCGAGGTGTTTATGGCAGCAAAGCTCTATCAGTTAGACTGAGTCGAAGTTCAACCATATCCTTTATCTGCACGTAGGCCATTTATTTTGGAAGTTCAAGGGAGTCTGATTTCCCATATTTTGGACACTCTGAATCTTCTATTCAGTGGGTTCCACCAAGAAAATTTACTGAGCCAAATGTTTGCTTGGAACACGATGCACCTATGCATTTCTGCTGCAAAATTTGATGACAGGTTCAAGTGTTTCACTAGGTTAGTCCTGCCACTGTGCACCCCTAATTGAAAGTCTGGAACTCTGGAGTGCATTGGATTGAAGTTTGTGTTTGAAATTAGTCCCGATTAGTCAATTTCTCTCTGTTTTCGAGTTTACAGCGCATGAACATATGAATCCAAGAAGAGGAGACCTGCCATGACAGATCTTAAGGAGGATATATGCTGTGGGCTCAGGACTTCGATGTCCAATGGATTGACAACATCACTTCCATGAATGCAAGGAATTTAGGTGTCTTTAGGGTTAAGTACACTGCAGTCAAATGCAGAATTCTGTTCTGAGCTGGACTGATCAGTCATTCTCCCTTTGCCTTTATTAACCAAAACATCCTTTATTGATTTGGTTATCAGTGTCTTAAATTTGCAACCTGTTCTAGCGTTCTTCACCAATATCACCGCTGACCAAGGTTCAAAGTTTTGTCATGCATTGGGGGTATTCAAGGTTCAAAATTTCATCATCCTGGCTGATACGTGTATCTATCGATACTTTGAAGTTTGAACCTTGGATGTATTAAGTGTATTATTACCATATCGTCCCTCTCTTGATATGCTAAATATTGAGCATTATATTTTTAATGTTTTTAGGGGTAGACCTTGTTAAGATCCAATTAGAAAAAACCTAAAAAGAAAAAGAAAGTGTGGTTCAAACCCCTGATACACACATGTATCAAGGTGTTTGGATACTTTGAATCATACTGCTAATCCAGTGAAACTGCAGGTTCTTGTTCTTCCCCACCCTAGAACTAGATTCCTCAATCGATTGTTGTCAATAAAGTCAACATTTGAAAGCATGTCATGAACACCTAGTTAGTAGTAACTAAGAAAAACGAGTTTTGACGGAATTCTCTTTGGAGGAAAATGAAAGCCGTCTTTGGACGAAACATATGAGTTTGAAGTTGGGATTGAAGGGATATTAATTAGATATATAACCATTTTCAGTAAAATGTCTGGAGGACAAGACAACCACAGTGAACTGATAAGAGCTTTAAAGAAAAGTCATGGCAGGCATTCATCATAATCGTACAATTACCAACTCAAGGAAATTTAAATTTTAAAGCATCGGGTGAGTACGTACCAAGTTCATCTCTCACTAATGCTCCTTTATCTTAAACATTTGTTTCTTTTGTTAAAGGTTTTCATCCGACCAAAAGGAATATGTGTGAAAGTATAAGAACCTATTTAAGAGCTCATAATTTAACAAGGGATATGACATTAAGGCTGCGTTTGGAAAGAGTGTTAGTACCGGTTCAGTACATTATTGCATTCCGGTTCACAATTGCATGCGTTTGGAAATGTTGCAAAAACACCTTTTAAGATCGATGTAAAATTGCAAACATGCCATGGCTTACATCATTATTGGGGTGAACAACTACTTCAATTTTTTCCAAGTAAAAATTGACGCTCTTCTTTCATAGAGGGAAATAGGCTATGAATTTACCCTCATCTACCAGAACGGCGGTCCAAGTAATAGCTATCTGAGATTTGAGAGTTCGAGCATCTGAGAGTCTATATGAGTGCTCGAGCATCCGGCTATGCACAAGGAGGGCATCGTAATTAATGAAGGGTGATTTGGTCCGATCTCGTAATAGGGGAACACGTTGACACAATCTGACTAATAGATGACAGCTCAGCCTAACATGATCGGTCCGCAACAGATCGAGCTTGGGTACCCAGTTACCCCGGGCTAAAGTGACCTTGGGACGAGATCGCCTCGGTACCAGATCGCAACAAGAACACCTCGATGCCAAGGCACTTTGGCACTCAATCCAGTTCGGGACTTAAAGACATCAGTTTGGGGATACCGACATGCCACTACGTGGTGATCCCGACAACCCTTTCGACGAATCCCAAACCTCACAGGATCACGCCGTGTAACAGCTAGCGTTATCTCCCCGCCTGATTCGGGTAGAATTGATGGACCTTATCAGTTGGCAACGTTATCCCCCAACTAACGCGGAAACGGATCCTATCGTGACGAAGATCCTGGAACCGATCCGCAAAACCCGCGAGGACTCAACTATATAAAGGCTCCACCCCCCGATGGTTCAAGGTACGCGTGATTTCTCTGCTCTCTAGCTCTCCTACATCCTTAAGCTATTTCAGCTCGCTACCTGTTTACTGACTTAAGCATCAGAGCGACCTCGCCGGGCTAGTCACCCCAGGTTCTCTGACATTTTTGCAGATTTAGTTCGCCGTCCGCCTAGAAGCCAGATCACCTCCAGCAGGGAGCAGCCAGATCGCACAACATCATTTGGCGCCGTCTGTGGGAAACGCTACAAAAAAGTCTTTTTCCACCTCAAATCCATGGCTTCCTCCAGCAACGCCGGACAAAACAACGAAGTGAATGTCTCCAAGGGGCAACCTCAGTTCCCGTCTGTCTGCATAGGTCAGTTCACCATACCGCTTATTGCGGCTAGGGTCCCAACGCTGACCATGCCCCAAGCGACTGCACAAGTGAACGCGCCACTCCCTCTTGTAGTTGGCGCGACATTCGCTGAACCATTTGTGGTTCCTCCTGGAGTCGGGCAATCCCAGCTTGACGACCTGGTACACTGCGTTCGGGCCATTAAGGTCCAGCAGTTCCAGCACTATTAAGAACAAGTCCTCCATCATTTCTACCAGCAACAGTACTAGCAGCAATTCCCTCCTCTACAGCAAAATCAGCAACCGGTTCCACCTCGGCACCCAGAGGTATAGAATCGATCTCGTCGGCATAACACTCACTCTCCCCGCCGAGGTGAGACCTCCCAAGTTCCTCTTCCCCTTGGGAGTCAAGTCTCGTCCCACGGTAGGAGGGACAGACAAGTCACCCCGCCCGCTTCACAGGGCAACATTGCGAACAGATCAGGAGATACTTAGCCCACCAGGGCCATGTTACCTCGGCCTTCTCATCAAGAGGGCTCACTCACAGGCAACCGGTTCGGGCCCCTAGTTGCGGACTCAAAGCAAGGCCCTTCCATTCATGGTAGCCAGCCTCAGCACCCAGAGCCACTCCGTGCCAGAACAATACCCGATCATACAGAAGTCAGCAGTACTAATGCGGAGCCGGTCAAGAAGCAGCAACGAAGGCGTCGTAAGGGATGCCAAACTACAGCTCATAGTCAGCTCACTACGCCCAGCCAGCCAGAGCAAGTAAAAGGTAAAGAAGAGGCGAGCTCGACAGCCGCTAAGACTGCTCCTCTCTTGTTCGGGTCGTCTCCTCTATCCTCCGAGCTCCTGGCGGCTTCAATGCCAAAAGATTTTAAAATGCCTCCTCTGTACAAGTACGACGGATCCTTCGATCCAAATGATCATGTAGACTCCTTCTAGTCCCAGATGCACCTAGCTGGGGTTGACGAGTCCTACATGTGCGTAGCCTTCTCCACAACATTTAAAGGAGTAGTTCGCACATGGTACAGGAACCTCGTGCTAGGGATGATCAGAAGTTGGGCGCAGTTCGTAGAGTTGTTCACCTCGCACTTCATCACCATCAAGAAGTGTTCGAGGTCCCAAGAAAGCCTCCTAAACATAGTTCAGAGAGAAGGGGAGTCAATTAGAAGCTATATCAAACGCTTCAACGACACCTGCTTGCAGATCCCCGATCTAGATCTAGTAGTGAGGCTCACGGCGGTGAAGAAATGTATAACACACAGAGAATTTAAGTGGCATGTGGTGGCCAATAAGCCAAAGGACATCATAGAATTCCTCAAGCTCACCAATCAATTTATCGGGACCAAGGAAGAGGTGAACCAAAAGACCGAGAATCCAGTAGAAAAGAGGAAAAGAGGTGACAGCGCAGGTAATGGTGGCAGCGAGCGAAGAAAGAGCAAGTCCCCAACTAGGGGAGGAAACAAGTCCGGGAGCCGATCTCCTTCACAATCTCACAGGTCAGGTCGGTGTTCCTGAACTCTGCCAGTTGAACGGACGAGCTACATACCTCTCAACGCGAAGCGAGGAGAAATCCTTATGGCAATCAAGGACTCCTCCTACGTCAAGTGGCCACCTCGGTTGAGGGGGGACCCCGCCACTAGAAACAGGAACGTGTATTGTCACTTTCACAAAGATCACGGTCATAGTACCAAAAATTGTAGAAACCTCCGCGACGAGATCGAAGAACTCATCCGTCGCGGATACCTAAAAAATTTCATACAAAAAGAAAATAAAAACCAAGCAGATCGGCAGGAGGAGCAAAGAAGAAATGCTCCCGAGTCCAGTAGTAGGCAGAATGAGCAGCAGCAGAGGTAGTTACCAGAAGAAAGGCCGATCCGCGGAGTAATCAACATGATTACTGGCGGGTCCATCATCGCGGGCTGCACCTCAACGGCAAGTAAAGCTTCAGTTCGCGAGCTAGAGCATGAAGAGTAGAATCCACCAAAGCGACCTAGGCTCGAAGGTCCCATTTACTTCACAGAAGATGATGCATGCAGGATCCAATACCCCCACAACGATGCCCTGGTGATAAAGATGAGACTGAATGATTTCGAAGTGAAGCGTATCCTAGTGGATTCGGGCAGTTCGGCCGACATTCTATTCAAGGACGTCTTCAACAAGCTCCAACTCCAAGAAAGTGATCTTAAATCGACAGATACTCCCTTGGTATGTTTTAGCGGCGAAGAGGTTAGACCTCTAGGGCGAGTCTCAGTACCCGTAGAGGTCGGCATGTGGCCCAACATTGTAAGATTCGAGCACACATTCCTAGTGGTCATGACTCCCTCCCCGTACAACGCCATAGTAGGTCGGCCCATTACCCACGCACTACGCGCGGTAGTGTCCACCTACTACTTGGCCATGAAGTTCCCGACGGACTATGGAGTAGGGGTTGTGCGAGGCGACCAGCTTGAGTCTCACAAGTGCTATGTTGCTGCCCTCAAGGGGAAAACCAAGCTAGCATCTGACATCGAGCTCGAGTGACCTACGGAGTACGCCGAGGAGCGAGCTATGCCAACGAAAGAGACAATCCACATCTTGGTTTCAACAGAAGATCCAGCCAAGACTCTCCAGATCGACGCTTTGATCGAGGAACCACTCTGTTCTCAGCTGGTAAGTTTTTTAATTAAAAATTTAGATGTATTTTCATGGTCTGCGGCGGAAATGCCCGGCATAGATTCCAAAATCCTAACTCACAAGTTAAACACTGATCCTTTAGTCAGGCCCGTTAGACAAAAAAAACGCAACCTCACCCCGGAGCGCTGGAGGATAGTCGACGAGGAGGTCGGAAAACTCTTAGCGGCCGATTTCATCAAGGAGGTCCATTACCCGAGTTGGGTAGCTAACCTAGTTTTGGGAAAAAAGGCCAACGGTAAATGGCGCATGTGCGTCGATTATACCGACTTGAATCGAGCCTACCCAAAGGATTGTTTCCCATTGCCCAAGATCGACCGTCTAGTGGACGCGACCTTAGGGCACGAGTTTCTAAGCTTTCTGGATGCGTACTCGGGATACAACCAAATCAGGATGGACCCTGCCGACGAGGAAAAAATAGCCTTCATAGCCGAGCTTGGACTGTACTGTTACAAGGTCATGCCCTTCGGACTAAAAAATGCCGGGGCGACCTTCCAAAGACTTGTAAATAGAATTTTTGAGCCATTGATCGGCAACAAAGTTGAATGCTATGTAGATGATATGGTCGTTAAGATCCAGCTTTCAAAATTTTTAATGAATGATTTGCAAAGCGTCTTCGAAATTTTACGTAAGTATAACATGAAACTAAATCCTAACAAGTGCGTCTTCAGTGTCACATCAGGTAAATTCTTGGGCTACATAGTCAACTGATGTGGCATCGAAGCTAACTCCGAGAAGATAAAGGCCATCCTAGATACGAAGCCACCTCGCAAATTGAAGGAGGTTCAGAGGTTGAACGACTGCTCTGAGCCGCTTCATGTCTAAATTAGCAGATCGTTGCCTGCCTTTCTTTAAGGCTATTAAGAAAAGTAAAGACTTCGAGTGGACCACAGAGTGCCAGAATCGCCTTTGACGAGCGGAAAAAGTACCTAGTTAGCATCCCGGTTCTGACCCGACCCAAGGAGGGATATGTTTTAAAGTTGTACCTCACCGCGAGCGACAAGGTAGTCAGCTCGGTACTAAGAAAAGAAGTAGATCGGGTCCAACGACCCATCTACAATGTCAGCAAGGTTTTACAGGATGCCGAAACTAGGTACCCGAAGATCGAGAAATGGCATACGCACTAGTCACAACAGCTCGGAAGCTTCGTCCTTAATTCCAAGCCCACACCGTCGTCGTCCTCACCAACAAACCTCTGAGGCAAATCCTACTCAAGCCCAAGGTGTCTGTCAGACTGGCGAAATGGGCCATCGAACTCAGCGAATACGATATTTGGTACGAACCTCGGATGGAAATTAAGGCCCAAGCCTTAGCTGACTTCGTTGCAGAATGTACCTTTAGCACCATAGTCCCTGAACTGACTGAGCTTGAGCACGCGGAGAAAGCTTCAACTAGTGCAGCACCAATCCCGGTTACAGCAAGGCCTACCTGGGATGAAGAGCCCTCGATCCTCCATGTAGATGGCTCGTCCAATCAATAAGGAAGCGGGGCAGGCATTATCCTATACGGTCCAAGCGGGGTGAAGCTGGAGTACGCACTTCAGTAGTACAAGCAAAACCGAGCTGGATTGACCCACTCGTGAGCTATCTGCTTCACGGGACCTTCCCTGTAGACTGCAATGCGGCCCGAAGTGTAGAGCGCCAGTCAGCGAAGTACGTTATTATAGACGGACAACTGTACCAGAGATCTTTCATGCTCCCCTACTTGTGTTGCTTGCGACCCTTAGAGGTTGAGCTCATTCTCCGCTACACTGATGAAGGCTTGTGTGGCGGACACTTGGGGGGCAGGGCTCTCGCCCAGAAAGTGTTACGACAGGGGTACTATTAGCCCACAATGAAGGCAGACGCACTCGAGCTCATCAAGAAGTGCGATAAATGTCAAAGGCATGCCAACATCCACCACCGACCTGCTGCCGACCTCAAATATCTCACCAGCCCATGGCCCTTCGCACAATGGGGGATCAATATTCTTGGCCCATTCCCGCTGGCAACAGGATAGAGGAGATTCTTGGTGGTAGTAATGGATTACTTCACGAAGTGGGTGGAAGCGGAACCCCTAACGACGATCACAGCCTGCAACATACAAAATTTCTTTTGGAGAAATATAGTATGTCGCTTTGGGCTACCTCGGGTACTCATCTCCGACAACGGAAAGCAGTTCGAGGACATCAAGTTCTAGATTTGGTGTGCCAAGATGGGAATACAACAAAATTTCACCTCGATAGCAGACCCTTAGGCAAACGAGCAAGCAGAGGTCACGAACAGAGCAATACTCCGTGGACTGAAGGCTCGCTTAGCCTGAGCCAAAGGGTTGTGGGTACACGAACTACCCAACGTATTATGTGCCTACTGGACTACCGTCAAGACCGCCACGGGTGAGACCCCCTTCAACCTCACCTACAACACAGAAACGGTGATCCCAGTAGAGATCGAAGTGCCAACACTACGCTTGGAGGCCTACAACGAGGAAACAAACGACGACGAGCTCCACACCAACCTCGATCTGGTGGAAGAAGTACAGGACCTAGCATACATTCGGACTACAACCTACTAGCAGAGAGTGGCTCAGTACTATAACGCCTGGGTCAAGAAATGACATTTCCGTGTTGGCGACCTGGTTCTTCAAAATGTTATGGTACCTGAGCCCGGCGTTGGTAAGCTCGGACCGAACTGGGAAGGTCCGTACCAAGTAAGGCGAGCACTTGGGGATGGTACGTACGAGCTCAAAACCTTAGAAGGAAAACAAGTACCTCGAGCATGGAACATCGGCAACCTAAGGCGATACTACCTGTGATCACCGAACTGGAGAGAAGACTGCGAGTCACTCCCAGAAGCCCAAGGGCCATGATGCCGAGCTGACACAAGACCTCGACATTACAACAAGTCTCAGTTGCCTCCTCGGCATGGGAAGACAAGTCCTAGTCGCCTCCTCGGCATGGGCAGACAAGTCCCAGTCGCCTCCTCGGGATGGGCAGACAAGTCCTAGTAGCCTCTTCGACATAGGCAGATCACTCCCCACGCCTAAGGCATAGACAGATCGGGTATAAACCTTACGATGTCTAGCCCACCTTGGCGTATAATAATAGGTTGAACCCGCTAGCTCTAAGGGACAACCGACATTTGAGTAGCCCGTGCACAGACAGGTTAGGTATATACCCTACAATGTCCATGCACCTCGGCGTACATCATGCGAAGTTACCCCTACTAGCAGTCCAGCTCGGTAGCTCAACAGTTCGGGGTAACCAACACTTGGAAAAATTTTTAGATATTTCCACATCTGTCTGGTTTAGTTCGCCAGTTTGGAAATTACTCACACTTGGAAAATTTTGCACAAAAAGTCTCCATTTTGTTTGATATAAAGATGTTAAGTACAAAGGAGAAGAAAAAAGCAAAAAGCTTTCACTATACCCGAGCTCAGAAGCTTGGGAAGTACATCAGAATAATCTAAGGAGAAAAGAAAGATCACGCGTTCAGACTACCAGGCAAGTCGGTCTCCATATGCTCCACCTCTGCATCCTCTTGACCTGATGGGCCTGCCTTTGGGACTTCGTCGTCACTTTCTTCTTCGGAAGAGCCGGGCTCTTCATTCGCCGCCTTTGCCACTTCCGGGGTAAGATCGGAAATAGAAATGACTCCGAGGTCCAGCTCGGGGAACTTCTGCCGCATCAGATACTTGCATAGTTTGAATCCAGAACAATACGAGCTCAATCCGTACTCGACCTGGAGGTCGTGGAACTCCGAAGACTCCTTGAAGCATTCGATGGCGTGCTTCTTCTCTTTAGCCCGTGCCTCTTGTATGGCGGTCTCGAAGATCTTGGTGCGTTCCCGAATCATCACTTCAAGGTTCTTGTTCTCCCGTTGAAGCTTCCCCTTCTCCTCGGTCAGTGCTAGGATCAACTCCTGTTGGCTCTGAGCTCCCTTCTTGGCCCGAAGAACCTCGCCATGAGCTATGTCCAGCACGCGGTAAAGTTTCTGTGCCTTCTCCTCGGCTTCCCGAGCTTTCTTTAGGCGGACCTCGGACTGGTAGACCAATGAATGAATGGCGAAGTTCACCTAGTAAAGAAAGTAGAGGTACGTACACTTAAAAGGCAGATAAGGAAACAAAATGTAAAGTTAAGTACTTACCACCATGCAATAGCTGGCAGCCCGGTCTCCGAGCTGACTCGTAGGCATGTCAGCCCACTCTGCGACCTCAGCTGGAAAAACGGCATCCTTGCTCTTGAACAGCCCAAGCCGAGTGGTCATTATACTTTCCTTTGGGAGTTGAGGCTCAGGTGCCGAAGTGCTCTCCGATTCGTGAGGCAGAATGCCTTCGTCCGGATCCTCTTCGAGGTCCTCAACGGGAGGATGAGGATGGACCTCCTCCTCCGGGAGCTCAGCGGAGATCAGCTCTGACGCAAGAACCTCGGATGAAGCGGGGGTAGAAGGACCAGCTTCCCAATGAGACTTCTTTGAAGCCTTCCTCTTCTTCCCTCTTTGGAAGCTCTTGAGTATGTTCTCAGCGTCGGCCTCCGGCATGGCTGTTGCAAGAAAAAAAGGAAAGATTAGTCACGAACTAAGAAAAACTTAAAGTAAGTAAGTACCGAGGTGAAGACCTACCAGGAGGGCTCAGGCCAGCTCGCGCAAGCTTCTCCTTGGCCAAGAAATCTTTCATCTCCAGGCCGAGGTCCCTCCAAGAGTTAATAACTTCCCTAGTCTCTGCGTCTAAGCTCACCCCGGGATCTTTGATAGCCACCCTCCAGTGAGTCGGGAAAGGCTATCCCTCAGGATTCCGAACATAAAGTACCTTCTCTTCCAGGCCGACACTTTGTTCGGGCTTTCGAATAGAAACTTACCACCATGCAGTAGCTGGAAGCCCGGCCTCTGAGCTGACTCGTAGGCATGTCAGCCCACTCCGCGACCTCAGCTCGTAAAATGACATCCTTGCTCTTGAACATCCCGAGCCGAGGGGTCATTATACTTTCCTTTGGGAGTTGAGGCTCGGGTGTCGAAGTGCTCTCCGGTTCGTGAGGCAGAATGCCTTCGTCTTGATCCTCTTTGAGGTCCACAATGGGAGGCTGAGGACGGACCTCCTCCTCTAGGAGCTCAGCGGAGATCGGCTCCGGCGCAAGAGCCTCGGATGGAGTGGGGGCAGAAGGACCACCTTCCCGATGAGACTTCTTCGAAGCCTTCCTCTTCTTCCCTCTTTGGAAGCTCTTGAGCATGTTCTTAGCGTCGACCTCCGGCATGGTTGCTGCAAGAGAAAAAGGAAAGATTAGTCACAAACTAAGAAAAACTTAAAGTAAGTAAGTACCAAGGTGAAGACCTACCAGGAGGGCTTAGTCCAGCTCACACAAGCTTCTCCTCGGCCAAGAAATCTTTCATCTCTAGGCCGAGGTTCCTCCAAGAGTTACTAACTGCCCTAGTCTCCATGTCTAAGCTCACCCTGGGATCTTTGATAGCCACCCTCTAGTGAGTCGGGAAAGGCCACCCCTCAGGATTCCGAACAAAAAAGTACCTTTTCTTCCAGGTCGGCACTTTGTTCGGGCTATCGAATAGGAACTTACCACCATGCAGTAGCTGGAAGCCTGGTCTCCGAGCTGACTCGTAGGCATGTCAGCCCACTCCGCGACCTCAGCTGGTGAAACAACATCCTTGCTCTTGAGCAGCCCGAGCCGATGGGTCATTATACTTTCCTTTGGGAGCTGAGGTTCGGGTGCCGAAGTGCTCTCCGGTTCGTGAGGCAGAATGCCTTCGTCCTGATCCTCTTTGAGGTCCACAATGGGAGGCTAAGGACGGACCTCCTCCTCCGGGAGCTCAGCGGAGATCGGCTCCAGCGCAAGAACCTCGGATGGAGCGGGGGCAGAAGGACTAGCTTCCCGACGAGACTTCTTCGAAGCCTTCCTCTTCTTCCCTCTTTGGAAGCTCTTGAGCATGTTCTCAGCGTCAACCTCCGGCATGGCTGCTGCAAGAAAAAAAGGAAAGATTAGTCACGAACTAAGAAAAACTTAAAGTAAGTAAGTATCGAAGTGAAGACCTACCAGGAGGGTTTAGTCCAGCTCGCACAAGCTTTTCCTCGGCCAAGAAATCTTTCATCTCCAGGCCGAGGTCCCTCCAAGATTTAGTAACTGCCCTAGTCTCCGCGTCTAAGCTCACTCTGGGATCTTTGATAGCCACCCTCCAGTGAGTCGGGAAAGGCCATCCCTCAGGATTCTGAACAAAAACATACCTTCTCTTCCAGGACGGCACTTTGTTCGGGCTACCTAGTAGGATTTTAAACCTGGGCCGAGGAGAGATATAGTAACTCTGTCGGACGTCCCCACGCAGACAAGCAGAGTTCTTTTTAATTGAACAGATTGAGTTAAAGACGTCTAAGGACAGAGGTCGGTTGTATTTATGAAATAAGGAGATGGTACCTACTATAGTTCGGATCGAGTTTGGATGAAGTTGGTTGATAGTGATGTTAAAAAACTTGACTATTTCTATGATTAAGGGATGGAGCGGGAAGCGTAGCCTGGCTACGAGCTTCTCTTCAAAAATTGCGAGCTCATTGTGATCGTGAGCCCAAGGGTACTGACCTAGGGGAACGCTAAAAACTAAACTTTCAAGGAGACGGTAGCGAGCTACCAAAGACAGTAGCTTATCCGAGGTCATGGTAGAAGGACCGAAGTCATCCAAATCCCGACCCCGAGAGTAAGATGGGACCTCCTCCCTAGAGGTCGGTCCCTCCTCTTGAGCTTCGGGCTCCTCAGGCCGAGATGGCCCAACCTCAGGTAAGGAAGTTTCCTCTAAGGGGCGAAGGGGGGAGCTACCTAGTGAGGAGCTGACCTCGCCAGCGGGAGCCGAGGACTGCACCTTGACACCCTCAAGCTCGCTGGAATCACCTAGGAGCCTATCTATGCTAGCACTAGACATGATTAAAACAAGAATAACAAAGGAGAATAAACTAAGAAAAAATGAACTCACCAAAAGAAGAACGACCTCGGAATACAAAGAAAGAGCGAGCTGAAAGACTTCGACGCGACCTCGAGAGAGCTCAATCACAAAATTTTTGGCGAAGAAGAGGGGTCCCTCGGCCCCCTATTTATAGTTCACCGCGAGGTGATCAACGACTGAGATCTGCTTGATCCAACGGTTCTCATGAAAACCGGTTGCACGATGCTTGAGGACGAAATCGGTTGAGCGCGTTTTTGACATTCATAGAGTCCATAAACAGCGTGACGTCCACGCGTACTCCTGACGCGACCTGGGCTATTGTTAGTTGAACCAGAAGTTCGAACAGGTCCGACCAACTGATCCGCTCGACAGACCACCTAGACCTCGTGCCAAATCCACCTGGACTCATAATGAACTCCCCGCATCGGGTCGGGACCCTTGGCTTGTGGGGGGCAGTTGATGAATGGTGATTTGGCCCGACCTCGTAATAGGGGGACACGTGGACAGGACTTGACCAATAGATGACAGCTCAGCCTAACATGACCAGTCCGCAACAGATCGAGCTCGGGTACCCAATTACCCCGGGCTAAAGTGACCCCGGGATGAGATCGCCTCGGTACCAGATCGCAACAAGAACACCTTGATGCCAAGGCACTTCGGCACTCAATCTAGTTTGGGACTTAAAGATATCAGTTTGGGGATACCGACATGCCACTACGCGGTGATCCCGAAAACCCCTCCGACGGATCCTGGACCTCACGGGATCATGCCGCGTAACAGCTAGCATTATCTCCCCACCCGATTCGGGCGGAATTGATGGACCTTATCGTGACGAAGATCCCGGAACCGATCCGCAAAACCCGCGAGGACTCAACTATATAAAGGCTCCACCCCCCGGTGGTTCAAGGTACGCGTGATTTCTTTACTCTCTAGCTCTCCTACATCCTTAAGCTATTTCAGCTCGCTACCAGTTTACTGACTTAAGCATCGGAGCGACCTCGCCGGTTTAGTCACCCCAGGTTCTCTGACATTCTTGCAAATTTAGTTCGCCGTCCACCTGGAAGCCAGATCACCTCCAGTAGGGAGCAGTCAAATCGCGCAACATCATTACTTGCTCCTACCACCATGAGTTTGAGAACTCATGGTTGGAGTTTGTGAGATCTAAGAAATTGCCAAAGACTTGAAATCTAGACAACGGAGATTTGAGAGACAACAAACCTCTTGTTCAACTCGTTCTATTACTGGTGAGGTGAGGTGAGGTGAGGTTTCTTATTCATTTTTCCATCTGACCTATCAAATAGATGCTGATATACTTTTTTTTTTTGTTTCTTTAGTTTTTCTCTTCTTCAAAGTTTGTTCATCCTTATCATTTTCCGATCCCCCTTCAACGTACCCATTTTTAAGGACATTCTTGGACCGCCTGAAAGTAAGGACTTAATTTTTTTTTTGTTTTTGTTTCTTTTGTTTTCATTTTCTCAATATGATCTGTAGTTTTTACAGATATGGAAAATTTTTCCCGCATCTTGTAGTAACACTTATAGATGTATATATATTTTTTGATCTATTCAACATTTCCCCTGTATCCCTTGCATTTTGTAGTTAATTATCGTACTTGAGTTGGGAGGCTTTGTAGCGTTTACAAAATGGTTTGGGTGGCTTTGTAGTTAAATAACCCTGATTAGTTCAATTAGCGATTGGAAGTCATTTTTTCTTCTATTTTATGGTTTAACCACCTGTCTTCTTCTGGTGGGGTTTCTGATTAGATGGAGAGCTTCTGATTTAATAGATTTTGTTATCTTTGTTTATTGTTTTGTCATATTGATTACTAACGTTGATTGGTCCATTTGTTGTTTGGGAATAATTTTTTTTCTTTTGTTTTATGGTTTAACCATTTGCCTTTTGCTAGTGGAGTTTTTTATTAGACTTAATTAAATATTTTGTTTTAACTAAAGTAAGCCATTGAAGGGTGTGGATGGATGAGACAAAAAGCATTGATGGGCTGTATAAGGATCCAAGGATAAAGAAACATGGATTTGTATGCTGTAAAGAAACCATAACACCATGATAAAATTTGGACCAAGAGTTATATATGCAAAAATTGAATTCAAGCATTTTGAAGAACATACAAGAGAAGTAAGAGATGATCAAATAAGAAATATGTTTTTTTAAAGGGAAACAAGTAGAAAAAATAGGCCTTGGTACTTCCAAGGCAAGACTCAATTCAATTCCAATATAGATTTGAATCCATAGGTGGTTCTACCCTTACAACTTATTCTTAAAATAGAAAAGAAAACTCATCCTATCAATAGAATTACCATATTTTTCCCAAAACTATACATGATTCACAAGATCTTGGTCACGTTCGAAATTTCCAATGGCTTTGGAAAACAGTAGTCCAAGGGGGCATATATGAATGATGTGGATGGAAGGTTGAACAGGTAGCCAATCTAGAGAATCTTAGAGCAATTTAAATTATCCACATTATCCCTCTAGACAGAAAAACATGGCAACTCATAGGGAAGCTCCTGACTTGACCTCTCTAGCAAATAGAAAGAAAGGTAATCTAGAGGCCTTGAATTGGTGGATAAACCAGGGATTCTCCAATTTGTTAATGGTTCAGATTAGCTACATCATCACTCCTTGTGGAACAAATATAGTAGGTTTGTGTGGAACTTTACTTAAGCCAATATGTAGGTATGCATGATCAATCCAAGCTCACAAGACATCATGTCAATCTCCTTTAATTAATTAAAAATGGCACAACAAATCATATACATGTTACATAGAAACGAAAATTCAGGAGGAGAATCTTCATCATTTGTCATTACACTTTTAATGAATGGGAAACTATGTCTAGCTGGTGCCTGTTGGTTAAGACCTGTTTTTGGTGACAGTTGTGCAGAAAACAGGATTGCCATTTTATTTGAAGGTACTTGCGGTTAGTTTTATAATGGTGATCTATAAAGCATTACACAACTAAGCTTTATCCCAACTATTTGGGTTTGGCTACAATAGTCTATAGCAGTCTTGCTCTGCCATTTCTACTATTTCTAAGGTCATATCCTCTATTTAAGAATAAATTAATATGTTTCTCTCTATTTCAAATCACATGCTTATTATCCTTCATTTGGCCTTTTAGAACTTCATGCACGTGAAAGAGGATTTCAATGGAAGTGGACCAACATGGATTATATTAAATCCATTTCAATAGGCTTGAGTAAAATCACACAGAAAAGTCCAGGAAGATGATGGTTCATTTTCCACTTCCAGTGTACATTTGGGTATGCATTTATTTTAGAAAATTTCAGTTATCTTGTTCTGATCAAGTCTAGGCAGAATAGCAGAAACAAAACTGCCTCCAAAATCTATAACTGAAAAGCAGGGCCTTCAGAAAACCTCAGTTTAAATAGAATAGCTATAATAACTCCACGTATGTATAAAGGCGGGTTATCTTCAGTGCTTTATTCAGTTTTTATTTATCTTAATAATTATTTGTTGTTTTGGGGAAACTACTTCAAGGAAAAAAAAGGCTTAAGAAGGTGTCTCTCTTTGCTGGTTTCTGATAAAAAAACACATGAGCTTCAAAGGCCATTGTTTACCACTTTGAGGAACTAAAAGAATGGAATGGAAATAGTATGGAGACCAAGTACTTAAAGATTTCAGAACTTTATGCAAACCTTATAGAAGGTGCACTAGATTTTAGATAATCATAAAATAGGCATAAAGATTCATGGAAACTAAGGATTGTTTGATAATGGTTGAAGCTGAACTGAATGACTCATTATTTTATTTTATTTTTTTGTGTTTTAATGATTAAGTAGTTTGTGAGCTTTTTAATTGCTACATGGCATATTGCGTTGATTACTATTATACTGACACTTTATTATATGACTAGTTCACCCACAAAAAACAATGATCCATTCAATTCAGCCACATCAGCTGTTGTTGAGGGGCCCTAAATATGCAAACAAATGTAACCATTTGAAATAGGGTAACGCTAGAATTGGAGCCAAATGTCTATTCTACTGCACATTTAAAGAATTAATGAAGTACATTGTGATTTTACTTTTGATCAAAAACCTAATGGGTCTACACACAACTCAAATCCCATAATTCCCTAGCTCTGCTTATCAATTGATGCTTTTCATCAAATGCTTTAGCTTTATTCATGGCATCTTGTCCAATAGCTGAGCCTTTAGCTAGCATGCTTGCAACAACATCCTGAGCTTTACCGACATGTATCTATCCATTTCTAGAACTGCTTTTAGTCTGTGACAAAGATAGAAATACACATTCACAAGATTAACAGATAAAACAAACAAAAAAAAAAAAGCAAGAAAATCGAGGTGCCTACAAAGTTATGGACTGAAAGCCTGAAACATTCAGAATTGCATTAATGATGGCAGACTTGCAAACTTAGAAAATAGAAATATTGTTTCCACAGGCATGACCATAATCAGTGTACCAAAGGCATGATCATGATCACAACTATTCATTTCTAAATCCCACTTCGGCCATATGATGACTAGATATATACAGGCATAGATATTTTTTTATGAGTGATATAGACCGATGTAGAAAACAAGGATACAAATCTCTAATTCCTAAATCCTGGATATGATTTTTTAATGTGATTTATCAAAACATATCATTCTACATATTTCAAGAGTTCATGCTCATGTTGGGCATGTATCATGTCTAGTATAGGTATCATGCCATCACAAAATAGTCCTAATAGTTTATTCCCACATGCAAAATGAATATAAACTTTAATTGTTGAGCACAAGCAAAATGAACACCTTAGTGACCATAATGGCCACTTTTGGTGGTTTAATTCAAATCACTAGCAACAGATCCAATTATATAGCTTTAAAATGATTATTTTCTCCTTTCTCATCTTTGTTTTGTATCAGGTGATAGGGTTTCATGTATTGCTGTTGATTCATCAAAGTCAGGTGTATTTGCAGTAGTTGGTGTCAAATAATTTGATATATATATATATATATATATATATATATATATATATATATATATATCAGGTATTTGCAGTACCTCAATCTCCATCAACCGACAGCAAACAGGAAATACTTCCTTCTATCAGCAATGGACTAATGATTTTTTTTCAAAAGCTATGATTGATGATGCTTATCAAAGTAATGAGACTGGAGCATTTGATAATTGTCCCTCACAGATGAATATATTGGATGGTGAATTAAATTTTATTTTTTGGTCTTCAACCCACTCCTAATAGATTTTGTATAGTTGAGACAGTCTAGCTTCGTTGTCCTATTTATAACATCTAAAAGAAATGTTTGTACTTTGTACATGCAGGGATAGACCATTTCGTAGCAAGACACAGTTGTATTTGCATTGATGAAAATGCCAAACATCTACAAAATTGTATTCTTATTTGCATCTTTCAAAACAAATGAGATAAGTGCAAAGTGGGTGTGTAAAGCTTGAACCACTTTGCACTCACATGTAGGGCTGTTCACGGGTCGGGTTGGGTCGATTTATTGAGGTTTTTCCAACCGATCCGACCTGGTCGGGTTACCTGAGATGGAAACTGAAACCGACCCAGTGTTAAGCAAAACCGACCTGGTCGGTTTGAGTCGGGTTGGGTCGGTTTCGGCTCTAAGTTCATCCATGCCCCCCATGGCCACCTAGTTTTCTGGAAATATATTTAAAACTGAAATATGTATATATATATATATATAAACAAAAATATACATACAAATATATTGGAATATATATTTTCTGGAAATATATATCTGACATATTTCATAATATATATTTTTTAGATATAGACATTGGAATATATATTTTCAGATATTTCAGTTTTTAGTTAAGTAGGAACTAAGTCGGTTCGATTCGGGTCGGTTTATGAATTTGTACAATCCGAAACCGACCGATGCTGATGAAAATCCAGATGACTCGGGTTGGGTCGGTCCGGGTTGGTCGGTTTAGTCGGGTTGGACCTTCTTATGAACAGCCCTACTCACATGAACCAAACTTTTTTGTTTTGCACTCTACAAAATTTGTATTCGTACTCCTTCCAAACGTAGCCTAAACAAAACGGAATGGCAAAACAGGACAATTTCGATTGTCATTTAGAGTCTTAGATTCCCTCTTTCATTCATTGCACTCAATATAAGCCAGAGAGCTCAATAAGAGAAGATAAGCGTTCAAGTATCTCAGGTTTTAGCTTGAAGGAGACTAGCTCTTAGCCATTGGTAGTACCTTTCTGTCATCTCAGCCGCCACCTATATAATCTCCGGGTTGTTACCCAGTAATGCTAATAATACATAATATCTTCCATTGCAATAAGAAGGATAAGAGTATGCATCCATACTAGAATGCCCTGAGGTCTAAAATTCATAGTGAGCTTGAGAAAATATTTATGTTTTGGAGGATATATTCTAATATTGTTCTTTTTTCTCTTCCTCCTCTATTACCATTCACATGGTGCCAGTACCCGATTTTTGTTGGGTCTTCACCCTTCACCCTGCTTGAAATCCAATAAACAAGTAAAGCATGCTAAAATTACCCAAAAACGAGTATAGAATGTTCTAATGTTGTTATTCTTCCTCTTCTTCCACCTCCTTTACTAGTCACATGGTGCTAGCATCCGATTTTTGTTTGGTCTTTAGTCTTCACCTTGCTTGAAATCCAACAAACAAGTAAAACATGCTAAAATTGTCCAAAATTTCCAGTAAACCTATTTTGACATAAAAATACAATCTTACCGCCTAATCTACAAGTTTGCTCAACCCTCATCAACAATCCTACCACCTAATCCAACACAACCATACATTTTGAAAATTAAAAATACACATTCATACCAAATCTGATCCCTTAACCCCAAGATCTTACCATCCATTTACCATAGATTCCACTTTAACATCCTTGATTGACCAAAATACAAACACTAAAAACTTCCCATCAATATATCACTGATCCAATCAAACTCTTTCATTGAATCCTTCAACCCAACCTATACCATCCTGTCAAATTTCACATGAAAACACCATTCAACCTTTGGATAAACCTCGATTCCATTTTGAGACACTAGATTGGCCAACCCATTCTCCTATCTTACACACCTGATTGAAGATTTACCTTTTTGGTCAAATCTAAGACACTCTCAAACACCTATGAGTTTCACTTTAAATCACTACCATTTTACCTATCATAAAAGCAAGATTTTGTTTTAGCTTACTTCATTAATCGAAAACTTTAATTCCAAAAGTGTCGAACTGAGGTTTCCCTAGCAGGTGAGGTGTCGAGCTGAGGTCTCCCTAAGTTAATGAGGTGCTAAGCTGAGGTCTCCCTCAATTGTTGAGGTGTTGAGCCGAGGTCTCCTTTAGTGGCCGAGGTGCCGAGTCGAGGTCTCCCTTAGTGGCCGAGGTGATACCCTATGTACACACTCGATTAGGCTCGTGAGCCTTATGAGCCGAGCTTTATTAAGCTCAAGCTCGACTCGATTAGCAAATGAGCTTATATATTAGGCTCAAGTTAGGCTCGAAGCTCGGTTTAGACCAAGCCATGTTGAGCTTTTCACGAGCCGAGCTCGAACAACTCGTAAGCAACTCGACTTTTGGCCACCCCTAGTCATATCCATCTGATCTAATTCATTACTATCTTAGCAATGAGGTTAATCATCTTGAATGGTCATGAATAGTTTAAGTCTCTTCTTTAGAGAGAATATTGAAAGTTAAGGTTCTAATCACATCCCTTTTCTTTCAGCCTACTTTTAGAGGACAAAATTTATTTGTTTTACTTGATTTTGGTGTCATTAAATAGTCTATTGAATTATCTATCCAATTAGACCAATATATTTGTATATTTGATGTGTTTTGGGAGAGTTATAATGGTTATATTAATAGGGAGTTAATCTATGTGAGATTTCAGTCTTATTTTTAAGTTTTTTTTTTGGTACATCTTAGAATTATCTTTGGTTTGTTTAGTTTTAGAAGGATTAGTAATGGGTTATAAAAGTTATTGTAAGATTAGAGTCATTATTTAAGTGCCTTTATAGGTTATCTATAGGTTTGTCTTAGTTCTAAAGCAATTAGAAGTTTATTGTGGTCAATTTCCTATTTGAAAAGGAGCAGGAAATGAATTAGCTTTTTTTCCTATCCATGATTGCTTAGATGAAACTTGAAGTCACCTAATTGCATGAAGAACTATTGCTTGAAAATAAGTACTAGTAGTGGACATATGCAAGGGTAAGGTTGTGACATCCCTTCCCAAACCCTGCATTGGCAAGAGCCTCGTGTACTGGGCTGCCCTTTTAGTGGACATTTGCAACTCAATAATATGTTTGATTTTTTGAAGATATCAACTTGTGATATATTGAACTCAAAAAATTGCAGAAAGCTTACAGCCTTTGTCAAAACTCCATTTGATGCAAAAATCTTTCCCAACATTGAGGCGACTGGTTAAAGCTAGAAAGGCTTTGGTATGCATAATACTTAGGCTTTCAACTTTCAAATCAAATAGTTGGTTTAACAGCTAATGAGATCTAGCAATAGAACAAGTTCAAAAATTTTTTTTAGTTAAAATATTTGATTGAATATATAAGGTATTTAGATTTATCTTTATTCTATGTTTAGAAGATTTTATTATGAATAGTCATTTCTTAATAAATTAGTGTTTCAAGAGATATGATAGGGATTTCTTTGAATTCTCTCTTTATAAGACGATGAATGGATGATAAATGTTTTCCCTCCACTTTGTGGTGACACTGGTGAGACTCTCAATTATCCTATATCTTTATTTCCTACTTTACAATTCTCCTATTTCCCTCTTCACTTTTGGTGGATATTTTGCCATGAAGAAATGGGGAAGTTTTAGAAATATTTCACTAGTTTTGCCAAGAAAAAATATAGAGAACTTAGGGAAAGATGTTAAAACTTGTCATTGATCTCATCAACAAGAAATTCAAAAAAATCAATAAAATTTTGTTGATATTCAAAAAATTGGAAAGTTAATAGTTAAACTTATAGTTGTGTGTGTTACAAAATAGAGAGAGATTTTTACCTTAATCTATATGAGTGAGAGGCAATTAGAGATCACCCTGGGGTAGTGACAGTGTTGAGGTGGTACCAGGTTCTGCCTGTTTAGTTGATGTCGAACTCGTTTCAGTACTTGGTCGAACTGCTCTGCTACTGCACCCTTAAGGAGATAGAGATCACCCTATCAATGCTTAGGCAATTTCTCCAGCTGAAGAACCACAAGCAAGGGTATTATTACTTGTCGATCAGGCCGAATACCAAGGTGCTCATTGGAGCTCCCTCTTCCATTAAGCATTGGAAAGAGGGATTCAAATATGATATTTTTAATTTTTATATGCATAATAATAAATAATTTTTATTTTTTATGTAAAGCTCGACTAACTATTGAGCTCAAGCTGAGCCGAACTCAAACATCTAAGCTTTTGAGTCAAGCTGAATTCAAGCTCAAATCCTATCTAATCCATTTGCATCCGTAATCCATCACTCCCAATTTAACCAAATGATGGGTGGTGGTTCCATATCAACCTCCAAGTGAACTACATGGCGGTGCTCACACATGGCATGTTTATTACATATGAAAAGCAAAGGGCAACCAATTGAGAAGAACAAATTTAAAGGTAGCTCAGATCTACTACCAACAAAAACACTACCGACATGCATGTACCTACAAGACACTATAGCCGTGTATTGGGAACATCTCCCTATGAATGAAAATTGAGATATTCCTAATGCACAGCTGTTGTCAGGTTGTGGGTGGAAGATCCATACTCTAATAAAGATGGAATACATGGAGGCTGTGTTTGGAAACAATGCAAATGGAGTGTAAATCCCAGTTCAGGGTAAATTAGCACTCAGGTTCACTTTTGCTTGTGTTTGACAACATTACATTTATGTATTGACAAATGACAAACCAATGCATATTTACATTGACAATAAGATGTAAAAGTACATCAATAAAAAAGAAGTAAATTTGCATTCAAGTGGGCTATTGATAAAAAAAAAAGTATATGCTTTATTGAAATCCATATTTGCATCCATTACAACTAAAAGTCTATTTGGTAAGAAGGTAAATTTGTAAGTGCAAAACTAACCCAACTTTACAATTTTTTATATAAACCGTTTCACATTCTACATATTTGCATTCACACTTATTTGCATCATTTCCAAATGCAGCCGGAAAGAGTAAAGTTAGAAGGGAACAAACAAAGAAGTAAAAAATTTGAGAGCCAACTTCTCTCTTCTATATATACAAAAAAGAATCATCACAAACATTACCTCTCTCTCTCTGTCTGAGTGTGAATTGTATGAATTGTTGATTTAAAGCCTACATATTTGATGATATATATTGAAAACTTTTCTTTTAATTATATTTTTTTGAAAAGAAAAAAGAATTACTAATAATCATTTAATTGGTTATGGCTTTGATAAACTATATATGAACATTTGCTGATGAAATATATATATATATATATATATATATATATATATATATATATATATATATATATATATCAGTGGCCTCTATTAATTCTCCATGGCTAGACTGAAAATACCATTGACCATATCAATATGTGAATATTATACTGACCATCATGCTAGGAAAAGTCCTTATAAGTGATTGAATCTCCATTTATCTCTAATTAAACATTCACTTGACTATTTTCTTTACTCTCTTAACTTTTATTTAATCTTTTAGCCATGTTCAAAGAGATAACTACAATTATCTTAGGAATCAACAAGTCTAAGATGATAATCATCATCATCATCATTTAAGCCTTATTCCGACTATATGGGGTCAACTGTATGAATTAATCCTGTTTGGCCATTCTGTACTGTTTATTACTATCATATCAACTTAAATTAGAAACGCTTAAATCATTTCTCGCTACCTAGATATCCATATCATTGTTGTTCTATCCCTGGTCCTTCTGATCTCTTCAACTTGCAACAGCTGCTTAGATACATACTGTGAAGAGAAAAAAATAAAATAAAATACTCTCTCTTAAATATCTCAATAGGATCATCTAATGAGAGGTATAGACCTAAGGCTTCTAAACATGACCCAAGACTACTAACTTACTAAGGGAGAGGCTTAGTGATGTAAAATCTGTTTTTGAAACTCCTAGAAGGCTGGTTATTTTAATGGCATCAAACTGTGGCCAGAAATGGAATTCAAATCCATTTCCACCCAGCAATATCCACAGACAAGGATTTGGTACTTGATAGAATATGTGGTTCATCATAGGTTGTTGTGTGGTCTCACTCTTTTACTTTCCAGACATGAGGCCAGTGATGTAACAGCGAGGGCACATGGGACCATTTAATTGCAATTCTGCTGGCTGCTAGCTATGGCTATAATTCAGAATACCCACAGGCTATATTTGTGGAAATTCAGCCATTAGAATTCACAATTACCAGCCTTATCAGAACTTTTGAATGTGAAAAGGACAATCTCTGGACTTGTCTACAGAACCACAAGGTTGTGGCTCATGGATTGTCCCTAGCTTTCAAGACAACATGAAAGGGACTCTTCTCCTTTTTCTCTCTGCAGTGATGTACTTTGTAGCCATTGGAGATGTTGAAGATGGGGTACACTCCTACCTATTAATGATTGTCCCTTCTTACATCTTTCTGCACCACAAGATCCAATCTTTTCCTTTCTTAATTGATGATAATCTGGCCCAAACTCACAAGTAGTGAAGATCAATCCTACCCCATTTAGATCTCATGTTTTAAATTAGAGGTTGTTTGGCAAGTCTTTTTATGTTGATCTCTCAATAGCTCAGTAGATGCGAAAATACATTGAATGAGCTTTTGGGGTTTTATTTTTCAAGACGCTGGTTTAGCATATCTTTTTGGGAAGATGTCTTGGTAGTTTTGAGAGTCAAAAAGCACATTGAACTTTTGCATGAAGATCTGATCAGCCAGAACCTAGTTTGGCAGATGCACATCTTTTCGTACGTCTTTCTGCACAAGAATAAAATGTGAAATATGCGAAAAGCTTCATTTGGAGCTTTCCGAAATCAGTCCAAAATGGGTTTTTCGTATCTTTTCAGCGCTCCAACTTTTGGTGGCTAGATCTTCCGCGAACCAAACAAAAATAGACCGAAAATCAGTTTGCCCGGCTTATAAACTGCTGAAAGACCGCGTAGAAAGACGCATCAAACAGGCCCTTGCATCCTAATCCACCAGGCTGTTAACAATAGCTGGGAAAGCTATTTTCAGCATAAGAAAGACCAAAAGATTCATTTGAAGCTTGTGAATTTTAGGTTTTTTCGGTCTTTCCACACACCTTAAGCTCTTTCCTTCTACCTAATATCAAGTGGGAAAAGCATTTTTAAATTGATCTTTTAACCTTCCTGCAAACCCAAAGATGCACTGAGTGCGCCAAACACCTCCTTACAATAAGACTTGGACCGGACTAAAAACTGAAATGCTCAATAGGTCACGATTTTACTGGGTAATTTGGCAGTTGGTCTATTTAATTCGTGAAAAATGTCATTTAACCAAGATCCGAAAAAAGTCACCATTCGACCATTCGGTCCGGTCTGAGTTAAGACACTGATTAATCTAACTCTAGGTGCATACACATATACATACACTTATTTAGATAATCCAATCGGGTTACTGAACCAAATAAGCCAAATTAACACACCCAAGCCGGAGCTGGATCTTGAGCAACCCAACTTGGATATTATGATTGTCCATGTCTGGATTGTCTGTTCTCAACTCGATTTTTTTTTTAATGGGTTGCATCCAAAGGTTGGCATTTTCCAACCCGAACCCGAGTTGCTACCCCCTCTAATATCTAATAATTAAGCTTCAGTAGGAGAGATATATATTCTCATGGAACGTGCCTCCCACTGGTCCAACTCTTTTTTCATTAATTCTAGGTGCAGAAAGAAGGCTAGTGAGAGATCGGCTTCAATCAGTGCAAGGCCTGTTCGAACACTGTTCGAACAGTCTTTACAGCCTTGCATCGGGAACATCTCTGTACTTCTATGCTGTATTTCATGGGGAGATATTCTCAATGCAAGGCTATGATGGTTGTTCAATGGGCTTTGCGTTGACTGAATCCGGTTTCGGCTAGTGATCAGGCATGTGCAATGTGCATTTCTGAACCAACCATCAAGCATGTACAATGCACGTGTCTCAACCAACCAAAAAAATAAGAAAAAAAAAATATTGTTAGTCGCATTGAGGTGAGGTCATTCGCAAGTTTAGGCATTAAAGGCATGATCAACCAATGTTTTCAAAACTGGACTGAAAAAACCAGGAATCGATCACTTGATCGGTTCCGTTTAACCCCAAAACCATTTTTTTTGTCAAAAACCATTGATTTAGTCAATGAATCATTGACTTGAACAGTCGAACCATTAAATCATTCGATCTGGGAATAGTTTATGGCCACTTTTTGTGTTTTTAATTTTTTTTTATTTTTTTGTCTGAATAGGCCATCTGTTTGGACCAAACAGCCAGCCGTTCAACCCAGAAATCGGACCCAAAACGGTTCCTGTCTGATCTAATTTTAAAAACCTTGTGATTTACCATATCCTATCACGTGATGGATGGAAATGCCCCATAAATAATTCATACACATCCTATCTTAAACCACCCACATGTTGATAATATCTTTCTTAATAGCCTTAGATTCAGACTAATTGGATACCTCATGTCATGCTTATACGATCCTTTGGGCTCTGTTTGTTTGCGGTGTAAAAGTCATTTGCACTAGTGTAAATGCATGGGGGTAAATGGGCTGAGGTGTAGATTTTGTTTTGCTTTTGTTTTAAATTTGTTTGTTTCAGTTTGGAAAGAGTACAAATGCAAATTTATAGTGTGTAAAACATTATATATTTTATATTTATTTGTACTGTATATATTTGTATTTATACTCTTTCCAAACTGAGCCATAAATACAAATATCTAGAGTGCAAAACCTTGTATTTTATATTATTTTGTATGTATTTACACTATACATTTTTGTATTTGTATTCTTTCCAAATGAAAAGTAGGAAGGAGATTTCGTTCTAAGAGTAAAACATGGAATAAATTGATGTCCCTAATTACTTTATATAGGATAAAATTAAGGGAGGAGAAAGGTGGTACAAATTTTGCTTTAATTTTTAGAATAAAAAATTTGCATTGCCAATGAATGCAGATCTGACAAGCAATGTAAATTTTGTGTAGAAAGGAATTTAACTCATGAAATTCATGGTAACACAAAAACAAAAACAGATACAAATCTAAGCTAGGTGCAAAATTTGTATTTGTGGGAAAAAGAGAGCTTACCTAACCTACCTGCCTTGAGTATACTCAGGACCATTGATTGGTTGATTACCCATTAACATGATGTGATGATCAGTTTAGGTGGGAATATTAATTCCAATAGCTATTCCTTTTGGACTCATGTCACAGCTGGGTGACAGCATAGGTTTGACAAGTACCAGCGAAGGAGATGGAGAACAAAAAGACAAGCCTAATCAAATGGATCAAGTGAACCCACTTTAGTGATTGTGACCCCACCATCTGATGTGAACTCAGTTCACAAATTTTGCAATTAAATGCCCAAAGAAATTTGGTACAAGTGCCTAAAAAAATCTTTGGTCATTCGTCCATTGAGAGAGAAGCTTTGGCTAAACATGAGACCCACCATCATGGATTCATTGTCAATCACCTTTTTGTAACAAAAAGCTTTATTTTCCAAAATTTTAATTTATTTTGAAAATAATGTTTTATTATAAAAAACGAAAAAAAAATATTAACTCGAATATTTTAGCAGGATTTTTTTTTTATCCATCACTCTTGTTATTTCCAAAAATGAGTCCCATTAAGCTCCCCTGGTTTCAATGTAAAATGGGTGGATAAATTTTCATGTTGAATTATGTGTTATTATAAAAAACATTTTGTTGAAGAAAAGGAAATTTATGATTTTGTTCCCCTTAAAAATTGTTATTAGTTTCTTGAATGAAATGTCTCAAATCCCCTTAAATACAGACAGTCAGACACGAGGCAAGTTAAATACCATCGATGCTTGGGCCTAGTATCAAGAAACCCCCCTAATTTCACTTCCAGATTTTTCTCTTGGTCGGTCTCTGGCAGTTGCAGTTGGGAAGAAGAAAGCAGTGATGGAACCAGAGCTGATTTCTATACTGTGAAAACTAGAGAGAGGTAAAGGCAATATCTAGACATGTACTCTCTCTCTTTTTCTTCTTTTTTTTTCTGTTTTATTTTGAAAATTTGAAGAAAAATAAAGGACAAAATAGTCTTTTTTGTTTTTTTGTTAATGGAATATTAAGGGATGCTAACGGTAAAGGAAGTATTAGTCAATTGTTAAAAATAGTAAGGATAACATTAGTCAATTTTCAAATAGTAAAGATACACTTAATCAATTAGCTAAACCATAAGGGTAGTTTAAAAAACCTGTCCTAATAAAAATTAAAATAAAATAAAAACAAACAAAAATATAAAAATTACAAAAAAAATATAAAAACATTTGGATACATCTATAATATATTTATCATATTAAACAAAAATAATTGTGATAAATAAATTATAAAAATATAGAAAAATTTAAAAATATATAATTTACTATCATCATTATCATAAATTGTGCACACCTATCTGTAACAAAGAAAAAAATGAAAAAAGGAACTACTATTTATCTGCATGTCAATTTGTTGGGCAGCTCTTGCATGTGGATGATGAGTTTTCTGAGAGATTCATGAATGTGCATGAAGAGTTTTCTTAGAGATTCATGAATCTTGGTCACACCATCCAACGGTGTGGACCAGAGGAGTACATATTTCTCAAGAGTTAAGAGGACGTTAATATATATGTGAAAGGGATGTATATTAGTCGACCGTTTACTGGTAACAGTGTAACCACGTGGCCGATGCTTAGCCTCCCAAACAGGGAAGTATTGTAATTTGAAAAGATAAATTGGAGGAAGTATTGTAATTGAAAAGATAAATTGGAGGAGTCCAGATATCCTGCCCACGAGAATTCTGCCGATGTTTATCGGAATCATATATGGAGAATATCTCATCGTCTGCATAGTAGGGAAAGATGTTTCCGATGCACGGGGTAGTGTATTGTGGATACTCCGGATCCGGACTCAAGTTGGAGTCGTAATTCTCGTTTATACCGTTATGGGACGCAATGCCACAATCCAGTCTCCAGAACTAGAGTAAGCTCCCGCTCTCTCTCTCTCTTATATCTATCTATCTATAGAACACAAACACCTTTAATCCTCAGTCAAATCTGAGCAAAAATTTCTGGTTTCTCTTTTAATATATACAAAGAAATATCAAGCCCCAAGTTCTCAGTAGGACATAAGATTTCCGGCTATAAGCTTGCTTGAAAATGAAGTTTTTATGGTATTGAAAACTAAAAGAAGGCATTTGGGTACTTGAAAATTCTCATTTTTCTTTAATGGGTATGCTTAGTTTGAATTTTATAATTCCTTCTTCATGATCTCTCTCTAGATTTTTTCAAGTTTCAGGTGGTACTCCTTTCATTGCGTTGGATGATAATGAAATTACTCTTTTCATTCTCTTTCGCGGGATTGTAGTTTCATGAGTAGCATACCCATTAAAGAAAATCCTCGTTTTTCTTTAATGGGTATGCTTAATTGGAAATGGCTTTACTTATAGCTCCTTCATGGTCTCTATCTGTCCTCCTCTATCTCTCCCTATCTAGATTTTTCAAAGTTCAGGTGGTACTTCTTTCGTTGCGTTGGATGATAACGGAGTTCCTCTTTTCATCCTCTTTGGTAGGATTTTAGTTTCATAAGTATTATTCTCTTTCTCTCTGCGCGTAATTTTTTTTTCTGGTTTTATGCTCTGCATTTTTTGTTCCCTTCTCTTTTTAGTTTACAAACTTCAAGGATTCTGACATAGAAGTTTCAAGCATATCCTAATTGCAATGGTTAGGCTCCATTTCTAAAACCATGTGAGTTGTTTCTTTTCTATTCTCAAAGAAAAGTTGAGATACTAATAGGATTATGTTTGAGGAGTTGTGTTTTTAATTTGTTGAATCCTGTTCCCAGTTATTGGGTTTTGCGGGTAGCCCTGGTACGAGAACTTGAGTTAATAGCAGTCTTTGAAGAGAATTCTGTTTGTATATCATTATCATCCAAGCTTTATCCCAACTATATGGGGTAGAATTCTGCATGTATATGTAAACATTTTTTTTTCTTTTTCCTTAGTTTTTGTTCTAAAATAGTCAGCCAGGTAGATGTGTTCAAGATCAATATTGAGTTTTAGCATGGAATCCTGAGGTGGATTTGTTCAATCATATTTTAAAGAAATTAAATTGGATATCTTTATGAGGTTCAATGAATGGATTTCTGATGGCTGGAATATGAGAGTTTAGTGAAATTTCTAATAGGCCTTAAATATTTCTCAGAAATCCATTAATTATGTATATAGAAAAGCGGAATCTTAGACCTTCCTATAAAAATAGCTATGTTGGACTAACCTACATATTAAACATGTTGTTAAGTACATCCCAAATACTATTGCCATTGCATAATGTTTTCTTTAGGCTGAAGAAAGAAAATAAGAAAGAGAAAAAATGGATCTCACTCTGTCATTTGGACACCTTTCGTTGTTAGTCCTAAGTTTAAGTGGAGTACATCAACGTTACTGCATTGTCAATAGTTCTTTCTGAATCTATTTTAGTTTTGTAATGCTTATATAACTTCTTCGAAGGAGTCATTGCTTGATGCAATGGTAAAATCTTGGGCTGACAAGCATGAGAATGCAGATTTGAGTCTGAGAGTGTCTACTTCGTGCAGTAAATACTGTGGGCTAGGTCCATATAGAGGAAGATTCTTGATGTGATTCAGGACCTTAATGGTAAATGATGTCAGTCTACAATAGATTTTTATGGTTTTATGTGAAATGCTTGGGGATGATTATCAAGGAAGAGCTTATCTTGTTTATGAACAATTCCCATATGCATGTGATTATGAAAATTTTAGTTAGTCCTAGTGACACTTTGAAGAATCCAAAGAACTTTGTTTGTATGGCAAAAGGAAATGATCATTCACTGGGCTTGTCAATGGGCATAGGAGAGTGGGCTATCCTGGCTTTCTGCTTCAATTATGTTCTGTCCAGCATTACTTACTCATTTATCTACTATTTAGTGTGATAAGTTAATGAGAGCTATATTCCTGTATTCAGCTAATGCTGTCAGAGATACTTTAGTCTAAGGCAAACCTGTTCACTTTCTTTTTTTTTTTTCATTTCCATTATTTTTCTCTCTCTTTGTACAATGGAAAACATGTTCTTCATGTTGCTTTCAGGCACAAGTTATAACAGTATAGGCATGGAAGGTACTACCTTGGAGTCAATTGGCCTTCCAGGATTTCCTCCTGAACCAATTACATTGCCAAAGATGAACATTGAGAGCAATAATGGACAACCAAGGAAAGATGGATTTGTTCTGGATTCTTCCAATGAATCCACTCAGAGAGGGTTGAATAGTGATTATGGTGCAGGTGCAAATGCAGCTTCAAGGGCAGAGATGATGTTTGTCACTGTTAACCCCCTCTCAGAACTTGTCTGGTCCCCACGTAAAGGTTTGAGTCTTAAATCTGCTGAGTGTAGATTTGCTGAGAGAAAGCCCTCTCTTTTGTGGGGTGGTGGAAGTAACATGGTTCTTTCACTACCACAAAATACTACATCCAAGGAAATTATTAATAGTGGAGGTGGAGGTGGACTTGGGGCAGGAGGTAATTCAATCTCATGTCAGATGGCTTCCCATTTTGAGAATTCAGATGATAGGGTTATTTTGGAAAAGTCACCTAGAAGCACTATGAACATGGGATCAGTCGGTGAAAAAGCAAGTGATGGGCATACCCTTGGTAATTATACCTATTTCCAGGAACTCACAAATCATCATTGCAATGAAATTGTGGACATTGAATAGATTTCATTTACAAATTTTAACCTTCCAGATTCATTGAAATCTTTATTTCAGTGTCTTGATGGCCCAACTGGTTGAATCTAATCCTAGTGATTTCTTTTTCAGGATCAGGTGGAATGGGAGTTTTTAACAAAATAAAAGAAGAACCAGTCCTCAATACTAATCAGAAGTTGGTTGATTATTCAGACCAAAAAGTGACACCCAGCATTCAAACTGACACTTTCAAGACTAAAGAAAATACTATTTCAAGTTTACCCAGCAATGTTTGTATGCCGGGTAAGTGCTTGATTGCATTCTTTTCATGTTTTGATGTCTAATGGTATCTCATAGGACAGCATGGTTTCTCACAGGTCCAGAAAATGAGGGGATTGCTGATGTTTTATCTAAGGAGAATGAGTATAAGCCTGATTTATCTCAAGCAGAACCAGCATGTGGATACATCAACAATGGAGCAAGCACTGACCCTTTCAGCACAAATAGACAAGTTGGTAATGTGAATAGTGGTACAGCAGACATCGCAGTTGCTTTAGCCTCTGAATTTTCCCCAATGGAACAATGTAAATCTCCCAATACTTCCATCCCAAATTTGATAACCTCTTATTGGAAGCATAAGGGTGTTTCTTCAGCTAATGATGAGGACAACAAAGATAACATGAACGAGGCTGGGTCTACAAATGTCAGTTTGGAGATACGTGATCTAACAGATGTCTTACAACCCATGAAGGGTGAAAGTTCACGTGCAGAGGTTGATGTAGCTTTATCATCACAACCTACTGAAGAAGTTAAACATTACACTCAGCAGAATGAGGGGACACTTCTAAAGGAGCAGAGTTCTTCGAGTCAAACTTCTCCAAATAATAGTGCAACATGTCTTTATCAAAGAAAAGATAAAATAAAGGCTTTGTCTATTGGAGTAGTTAAAGAAGGAAATTCAAAGGAGGAGGACAGCTATGAGAGTGTTGAAAGTTGTAACGGTGCAGGTTTGTCTTCAGTAAGAAAGCGATCATGGAGTTTTAAACAGAAATTCTTAGTTGGGGGTAAAAGAATGAAGAAACAGATCCATGAAAATCCCAGTTCATCATCTTTCATGAGGCAAGATAGCTCTTTTGTGACATGGATTTCAAACATGATAAAGGGAATATCTCGGACCGATCCAGATGTACCACCTTCCTTGGCCCTTACTGTGAGATCTCATCATGAATATTTGGGTCAGGACCAATGTTGTATGGCATGTGACAACCACCAAAGTGCCAGGTATGGAAATATGGGTTTCCAAACTACTTTTCAGGCCCTCTGTCTCCCAAGCAAAAAGATACAAGAAACAAGAACTTCAGATCCTCATCATTCAAGAGAAAATTCTAAAGAAGAAAAACAAGTAGAAAAGATAAATGACAATAAATTTACTTCAGGCTATGGTGAAGATGACGCTAAATTTGGTAAAGAAATTATTATTTCGGGTCAAAATTTTAACTTGGAAACATCTAGAGGCAGAGAGGGCACTTCAAATATAGCAGATAATTCTTGTATGCATGCTGTTGTTCCACAGGCGAAGGATAAGATAGGTGCTGCTAAGACTAATACCTCATGCAAAATTGCACATGGTAGTGTGAAGTGTGGAATAAGCTCTTCAACTTCCTCTTCCCATAAAGATTATGACCCTCCATGTGAAGGGGAAGAAGCTTGTCAGCTTAGTTTGATGGGTCCAGACAAGTCTTCAGCTTCTGTCTCCAACAGAAACAGATTCCTTGGGAGTTCATGGATAACTCGGTTTTCTACCAAAGTTTCAAACCCTGTGTCAAGTTCACCTTCATGCGAGAAAATTTCATATATGCCTATTGGGGATTTGTCTGAGAGGACAAGGGTTCTTTCTAATCCTCAGGATTGTATATTTACCAAAGACCAAAACTATGAAGATGTCATGGAGCATTCTGCCAAAGACCAAATGGATATTTTAAGTAGAAATTTTCAGAAATCAGCAGTAAATACAGCTCTATCCTTAGATTTAAAAACAGCCACAAGACATACTGATCATAAGTTGAAATCTAAATTGAATCCTATTCTTCCTTCTCAAAGATTCAAAAATTCAGGGGATATGGCTTCAGTTTTTGCCAGGAGATTGTATGCTCTCAGACACATCATAACATCAGAAGTAGCCGATAATGCAACTTGTGCAACCACAACATGCCTGTTTTGTGGCATTAGAGGTCACAACTTACAAGATTGCTCAGAGATGATTGAATCTGAGATTGAGGATCTTATGAGAAATATTAGTTCATATGTTGGGGCAGAAGAATCTCCTTGCTTGTGTATCCGATGTTTTCAGCTTAATCATTGGGCTATTGCATGCCCTTATACATCCTTTAAAAGAGGTCATTTGTATGACAATACTTCTTTGCTCAACTTCAGAAGTGAGAAAATACATCACAATTCAGAGGATGATACTCTTATCCATGGCAATGACAGAAATCTAAAGCCTTCAGAAGATGAGGATAACCAATGCCGAGCTGGCAATAGACTCACAATTTGTGATGGACAAAGTTCAAGACTGGAGACTAAAACTTTGGACCATATAGACATCAAGAAAAACTTGAGTAGAAAGACGATGTTTAAAGGATGGTTTTTGGATTCGAATCCAGTTCAGAAGTTTCTAGGGAGTAACTTTTGTGAAGGATCAAAAATGCAGAGAGTTTCTAAAGAATTTGTGCTGAATGGAAAGAAGAATACCTCAAAGTCACCCTTAAGCAACTTTATCACTAGGCAGGTTCCAGAGGTTCCAACAGGAACATTTGAAGCAATAAGGAGACTCCGTATCTCTCGCACAGACATCCTTAAGTAAGAAAAGTTTCTCTTACTAGAAGAAAATGGAAAATGATTACTTTCTTAATTTTTATTTGAAATAAAAATTAGCAAGGAAAATTTCGTTTGAAATTAACTTATTGATAGTTGGTTTTCAAAATTCTGCACCATGTTTTAATGACTTTCAAGTGCTATTTACTATTTTTATATCCACTTTTTCATTTTTTATTCTTTTGTGCATATCCACTGCCATAGATAAACAAGTAATAGGTACAATGGATATTCAAAATTTAGTCATTTTAATTTCTTATTGAAAGAGAATAAAGTAGCCATTGTTTGTATAATTTTTTTATCTTTTTAATTATCTTACATATTTTGGCCAAGTTTTCTACCTCAAATTCACTGAAATGGATCAGTGGAATTCCAAAGTTTCATCCAAAATTTAGTCATTTTAATTTTTTCACTTTAATTAAAATCAAAGTTTCACAAAATATGGTAAACCATGTTGCTGATTTGAAGAAATGAACTGTTGCATTATAGTCTAAAAATGATTATAGTAGCTACATGAGGAAGGCACTTAGGGTGTTCTACAATTGGCTTAAAGAATTTAATTTATAATTAAGCTTGAGAGACAATTTTGATGTGCTTAGGATTGAAGGCTATGATAATGTAAAAAATTTATCATGTTTATCCAATAAGAAAGTTGAGGCTAGAAATTTGAGAATCAAGGTTAGGGATTGAATAACCAACCCAGGGCAGAACAAAAATTTTCTCTTGGGGTGGGGGAATGGAAATTCAAAATAGGATATCTTTTTGCTAAGTCATGCTGAAAAAATATTTAAAGTTAAAAATTAAAGATTTGATACATCAGTCGTGCATGAGTCATTCAATAATTTACCTAATTAACTTATCACCTCTGCTAATTTTGTTTTACAATCTCTTTTTTTTTTTTTTTGACTGAAGGTGAGGTAAAATTTTATTAATTCAGAGATAATAATACAAGAGAGTCTCCCCAATCTCTTAAATTTGAATGTGCTGCAAACATTTAAGAGATCTTTATCATAATGAAAAGGAATATTTTTTATCTGTGAACAATCAATTTTGTTAGGATATTAAAAGAATATTGTACAGCTCTGTGTCTTCCACCCCCTTGTAGGCTTGCTTCATACCTATCCTCAAATTAAAGTGCATATTTACAACTGGTCCCCCATTGGAACCACCCACAAAATAGTTTCTCCCTGTAGACTCCTTGTCTAGCCAAGGCATTGGCCATGCTATTGGCACCTCTAGGCGCCCAATGAAATGTAGCATTTAGTTCAGCAGCCAAACTTTTAACTTCCCACAAGATACATCTGTATTTCCTTGTTCCCATTGCATTGCATCTGAACCATCTGACCACTACTTTCGAATCACCTTCTACTATGATGTCTCTATAATTGAGGCTTTGCCCAATTTCAAATCGTGTAGGACTGCCATCAGTTCTGCCCCTATAGAATATCCATAACCCGCAGGACCTGAATGCATTGCCATTATGAATCCACTACATCTAATAAATACTCCCCCAAAGTTCTTCTCAATGAGAGGATGTCTATGAGGTATTCAAAAATCAAAATGAACATGAAAATTTTGAAACAATTGAAAACAAATAACATAGAATTTGTAAGGAATTTTATCCAATGATATCATTAATACATAATAAAATTCTAAAAAAGTATCTAAGTTAGATCTATCATATCAAGCCAACTATGATTATACAATGCAAAAAAATTAGATTTATGGAATGAAGGTCCATCCTAAACCAACATAATAATAAAAATTAAAAAGGGTAAATTACTTATAGCTCTCCTAGGATTTCAATCAAATACTAAGACCTCTCCTCATGTTTACCTATTAACTTACCCACCCCTTGTAGTTTGGAGTTAAGTTATTTATTCTACCCCTCCACTAATATGCCATTGGTTTTAGTGACTGAAAGTAATCAAGTAACATTTAAAATTTTCAAAATTTCTATTTTACCCTTTTGGCACCTTCTTGTATATCATATAGACAAAAATAACATTCTTGTCCTTATTGAAGGGGCAAACATTGTACACTATAGCATTAGTTTGGGAACAAAAAATTAAAATTGGGTTCATAAAAATAAAATAAAATAAAGGGTGAATTGCTAAAACCTCCCCTGAAGTTGACCACTGCTGAAACCTCCCTTGCAGTTTGGTAATTGCAATCACCTCCTCTGAACTTTCTGACACAGTTGCAAGTAGACCCCTCTGTTAGAATCCTCTAACAAGAGGCACGGAAATGTCCAAAATACCCATGCAGTTACTTTTGACCAAAATGTTTATTTTCCAAAATTTTTCTATATCAATCACTATGCCAAGCACTTACAATCACTTTTCCATTTTTTTTTAATTTGACCTTCATATCAATTGCTCAAAGGTAAAATTGCAACTTTAAAATCTCTTATTTTTGTTGTTCATAAAGTTTGTATTGATTTTTTTTTTTTTTTTGTAAAAACCAGCCTTGATAGTAATCACATGGGTATTTTGGACATTTTCGTGCCTCTTGTTAGAGGATTTTAACAGAGGGGTCTACTTGCAACTGTGTCAAAAAAGTTCAGGGGAGGTGATTGCAATTACCAAACTTAAGGGGAGGTTTCAGCAATGATTATCAACTTCAGGGAAGGTTTTAGCAATTTACCCTAAAATAAGATGGTAAAACTGTAATTAGTGTTTACAAGTGAGGTAACTTGTGTCATTTTCAAAATATGTTGAGAGTTTACTCTTTCAATGTTCACCTCTCTGATCTTGTAACACAGTCTCCAAGAACAGATGGATTTGATCCTGTTCCTCATCCATCTTATCACAGCCTAGGAACTATCAATTCATGTCCCCTGATAATCTATAGATACTAGTAGTCTGAAACCTATATCAATAGACAAATACTTGGTTCTCTCAGAATACTTTGTTCTGACAGGTCATAAGCTAGAGCCATGGACTCATGGCACTGTCTCCATTCCTGAAGATCCCTCCAAACCGTCATAGACAAAGGTTATTAGGGAACATACTATAAAGTTTAAATTAGTGTACTCACTAAGAGAGTATCATAAGCTAACTTTCTGTACTCTTTGACTAAGGATCTAATCACTGCAATCCACTTTCTGATGATCCAGTCAACCTTAATTCCTCTCAATAGGAATATCTCCAACTCCTATAGCCAATGGTAACCAAATCAATCATTGAATAAGAATATCTTGGAATTTTTCTTCTTCCTTTGTGCATTAAATCATTGCATATAATAATTATCTCCACAAAACCATTACCTTGTACTAGAGGTCTTTCATGATTGTATTTCTACCTTTGTATAAACACCCATACTCTATCCTTTTCATTTTCTAAGTTATCTGTGTTTACAATTGATTGAATTTTCATTTTATGTCTCTACTAGATGGATGACATCTCCAAGTTTAGCTTTTAGTCTTGAGGGGTTCTTCCTTCGTTTGCGTCTTGGGAAATGGGACGAAGGACTAGGGGGGACAGGTTACTATGTGGCTTGTATAAATGGTAAGCTTGGAATTATAGATAAAACTAAACAACTTTTTTGGTTCGTTTGTTTAAATATTTTGATGTAATTGTTCTAAACAGACAATCAAATAAGCATTTCTTTCTTTCTTTTTTTTGTTCATTTGTTTTGCAAATTTAATTTGTCTAAATATGAAAAAGGTTCACAATGCATATATTTAACAACTAAATTTTGTTTTAATTCATTATTTTCCTTTCTTTCTTTCTTTTCCTCACTTTTTACTCTTGAAATATTATAGGGGTGTCACAAGACAGATCATTTGGGAGTTCTGATATTCCTCTTTCTGTGGATATTGGAGGTTTCAAAAGCTTAGTTGAGAGTCACTATGTCTCTAACCATGATTTCCTTGAGGTAAAATCTCATCTGAAATATAGTGATGCATTTGAAAAGTATGGTCTCTGTTATGATTGAGATTTGATAAGAATGGAACTTTATGCATTAGATAAAATAACACTATACCATTTACTAGAGAAAGTACCTTCATGGGGATCTAGAATAATCCGAATAGGCAACAAAATGAGGGACAGTAGACTAAGATGGTTTAGACATGAACATAAGGAGTACCTGCTGCCTGGTAAAGAATATTTTGATGCAAGTAGATGGTTCTAGAAGAGCTAGAGAAAGGATGAAGAATATGGATTGACTTAAAGAAGAGATTTGAGGACTCAAAATTTGAATGGGGTGTCCCCTGATAAGGTAAAATGTGCAAACAGTATTGGCTCATTTAGCTGACCCTGTATAGTTTGAACGGGGCTTTGTTGAGTTGAGTTGTTACAGTGAGAAGCTGAAAATGTTTTATTGATAAAAAAACAGATAAAAATTGAATTCATAATCCTTGAAAAAGTCAAACTTAAGCCAAATATTATGAGGAGAAATTCCCCAAGATGACATCCATGTCCCCTCAAAGCCCACCCACTTAACCTTTGGGTTCTTTCCAACAAATACATCTCACAGATATCACTGCATATTATTCTGATATACATCCCATAGATATCACTGCAGAACATTGCAAGAGGTTGGGATACATCATCAAATATTCTTATTGTTACTTTTATCTCGATAATCCTCAAACTATGGAACTAACATGGTTATCCAACATATTTTATAGATTCTGTACTTTGAAATCATAATTACCTTTTACAATGTCTTTCTGTAGCTCAGTAACAGATGTTATGAATTCTGTAGTATTCTTCACATATTGAAGTAGATATTCCACTTTGGATATGTCATATCTTATTTCAAAATTATGTGGTTCTGCATTGGCCTTCACATATTGAAGGCAAGGTTCAAAGTATCGATACGTAACGGCCGATATGTATCGTATCGGGAGCTTCCCGATACGCCCCTACAGAGGGTGTATTGGGGTTTTGACCAGTTCAGGGGGGGTGGACGGACCTTAAACTGGCCCCTCTGAACCGGACTGGAAAAAAAAACTAAAAAAACTACCGATACGCCTCTACCGGCATGTCGGGCGTATCAATATTTTGAACCTTGATTGAAGGCCATTACCCAATGTAGGTTTGTCACTTTGTAATGGTTAGATTTTTTTGTCTAATAAAATAAGGTCACTAGGACATCAAACCAAAAATCATTGAGGAAGATTAAGAATCTACACCACCAAAAAGTGTTATAAATGTCCAACGTATGTCAAGTTAGCTTGTTTATGACCATATGGCGGAAATTTAGTGACAAGTAAAAATAAGAACAATGAATATCACAAATTCACATATCCGTTATTTTTCTTTCTAGATTGATAGAACCCTAAATCAACAGGTGTCTTAATAAAATGTATCTTGTCAAACTGGATTTTTGGCCATTTTGAATTTTGGTCAACTCAATTAAACTTAACAAAGCTTTGACCAAATATTTGGGGTTACTATTGAGAAATCCATTTTCAAACATTATTCTTGCACAGAACCACAACAAATACATATTTACATTCATACATAGATGAATCTGTTCTTTACTATGAAAGAGAATGGAGTATAGTACAAGCCTACTCAACAATTTCCCCTAAACTTTATCTCTATACCCTTGTAACCATTCTCTCTATCCTCTCTCCCATGCTAAATTACTACTTCCCCATAATTCAGGATGATCAAAGAACTTATCCTCTTCCAATTTTACTGTCAAATAGTTTTGTTATATGAAATTAGACCTTCCCAGTCCGGCAACAATTGGTTTTGACTCAGAAATATGTTCATACCAATAGGGCAAGCAGTGACTCAGTTGCAAAATACTGCTCTTGATATTAATAATGCATGTAATATTATTTGGGGCTAAAGAGATCTTATGAAAAAAGTAGAATGGCTCACAAGAAATATGTCAGTCAGTTTCCATTGGGTTAGTAGATCAGCAAATGCCTTGGCAGAATCCCTGGCTAAACAAGGGGCTTCTTGGGTTTCTTTGTAATGAGTTAACTTATAGTTTTGTTTACTGATAAGAGTTGGGTCTGTACTCATCCCAATGGGGGGGCAGCATCTCATGCCTCCTCCAAGGCTGATTGCTACTCTCCTTTTTTTCCCTTTAATAAAATTACTCATTCATAAAAAAAAAAAAAATATTGCATGTGATGATGCTTCTGAAAATATTTCCTCGGTGATATCTATATAAAAAACAGTGCATTTTGGGCCTAATATTCACCTCTTATATGCTGACTTTGCCTATTTTGTAGAAATATTTTTTTTTTGAAAAGTGGTAATAATTTCATTAGATAAAGAGAAGGAAAAGGCTGTAAAGGGAGAGATTTCCTTTAAATCTGACTACAAGGGAGCATACAAATGCCAAAGAAAAAGCATAATACAAAGAACAACATCAACCAGAAAAGGTGTCATCCCACAGAATAGAACCCCAATGATCTGTGAAATGATTATACTTTAGTCCCCTAAACATCTTGTTGATCAAGGCCCACTTTAGAACAGTCCTCTCGACCTTGCCACAATGCTCCTCAGTGGGCAGGGAGACATCTTCAAAGATCCGGTTGTGTCTTTCCCTCCATATGCACCAACAGATTGCAAAAGGTAACATATTCTAGAGAACTCTTCCCCTTCTGCAGAAAGCTTGCATTCTCCAAGTAGAGAACAGAGACTCCACATCAGGAGGGTTGACCCTGGACACCCCAAACAATTTCAAATCATGAAGCCACAATGCCTGTGAGTAGGTGCAGTTTTTTTACTAGGAGATGTAGGATATTCTCTTCATCTGTGTCACACAAACATCTATTGACAAGGTACAAACCTTTACTTCTTAAAAATGTCAATGGTAGGAGCATTCCTTTTGATTGCTGTCCAAGTAAAAAAGATCACCTTGGAGGGAATCTTTTACTTCCAAATCCAAATCCAAGGCGTGGTTTCAGCATCCACAGCCAAAAGGATATGTAGCATCGAATTGACTTTGAAAATTCCAGAATTAACATGCAGCCACCAAATCTGATCTTCCACACTTGGTTGAGGTTTAACTTGTTCAAGTACTGTAACAAGGATATTTAAGATTCAATATGATTGAAAAGTTGGTTATAATATTCAATTTTCAATTAAACATTCAATACAAGGATAACATGGATTTTAAAGAACAAAGAGGTTTATTGTATACATGTAAGATGATGCTAAATTTTTGTCTTAAAGTTTTGCAAAAACTGTAATAATAAAAAAAAATATTTGTAGCCTGTTTCACCATATAGCATTTGTTTGGTTGTATATAGCATTGCTGTCCAAGTAAAATGTTCTGCTGCAGAACATTATTAAACTAACTTCAATAGTTCAATTAAGAATTTTTTGTTGTAAATCCAATTGCTTATTATTGTTTCAGTTAGGCAGTGTATAGACACCTACTACCAATATCACACCGTTCTAAGTTGTTATGACTCCTTGATGTTTTACAGGATGAGCTTATGACATGGTGGAGTACAACTGCAAGAAGTGGCAGAAAACTGCCAACTATAGAAGAATTGAAAATAAAATTTGAAGAGAGGAAGAAGTTAGGATTTTAGAAATAGAAAACTGCCAACTCTATGGCTGTCTCTCGGTTTCTTTGTTGCCAGTGTGCATTGTGGTTACCTCTATCCAAGCAAATACAAGGCGCATAATGGTAAATGTGATCATCTTTGTACATAGAATTTTGTAAATCTGATAGAATGCTTAACCATCTATTGATGGATGGCATAAAAGCTCCTATGTGAGATGCTAAATCATCTAGGGGTGAAATGTAATCTCTTCTCTACCATCTTGAGTTATTGGAAAGAATGAGGGAGAAATTGCAGTTAGAAATATGTATCTTTCACCCATATTCAGTAACCAATTTTTGAAGCAAGGTTTAAACTATGATTTCAGTGTAAATTGTGGCCCAAGAGGAAGTGAACTCAATAAGTGAAAGTTTGTGGAAGCTTACTAAAACATTGCAAAGATAATATTGACATTTATATACATAGAAATAATTATACAGAAACTATCTAAAATTTAATCACAAAAGATAAAAAGCAATATAAATCACTATGCATATAATATTTTTAATATCAAACTATACATAAAAAGATTGTTTATAGCTTTATGGTCAWGATCATACAGTAATATTTATATAATTCTTAACAAATAAGAAAAATAATCGTTTTCCTTAAGTTTTAGAAAAACGTTCTTTTGTGTTATATGTTTTTTAGAGTTGTAATGTTTCAATTAGAGTATTCAAAACCAATTGAGACAAAAAATTATAGAAGTGTGATATTATACTTTAATCGGGTAGGTAGTACTTTGGTTGCCATAGAATTGGAATTTGAGTCTTTATAATTGAATTAGTTTGGTTTTGGTGGAAGTTAATACCATATTTTGAGGAAGCTTCTTATTTTCCTACATAGGCCTAGGATTGATACTTTAAGATCAATTTACTTGTTTTTCATATCTAAGATTTTTATTTGGAACATGCTAAGGTACATCTTCTGCAACATAAAGCTTACCTCATATAGCCACACACACCCTGTGGACCTACCAAATAAGTTTGCCTACCTATAACCTCACCCTCCTTGCTATTTCTATATGGGGTAGGCTTTACATTGCAGCACTGCACCATAGTAGGACTCTTTATTTTATTTTTTTTTGTTTAAGCAAAAGGTAAAGTATAATTATATTAATGAAAAAGTCTTTTGTACAATGAGAAGCTGTACAAAAAGCCAGCAAGACACTTTATTTTTACAGTTGTTCTTCACCAAAATTTGAAGGTTGTATTGTCTTCTTCTCTCCTCTTCTCTTTGATTTCTGGGTTATTCTTTCAACATAAAAATTCTGCTAACAGCAGTAACTTCAATTTGGTATCAGAGCAGGTTTAGTTCTGCTTGTGAATCTCATGTGAGCTCTTCCCAGCCGGCTGCATGAAATTTTATTAGGGCTGGAGACTTAGCTCTCTTCGTGGCCTGATTCTTGGAGATTGGTGGAGTTTGAAGCTTACCCAAGACACTTCTGCTCTTGGAGATTGCCCAGCAGTCAAGAAGAACCAGAGAAACTTAGTTTGAGTGAGATTTAGGGCTTAAATCTCATATTGAAGGTGCCACCCAGAAGTTTCTGGGTAGATTTTCAGTTTCCCTGAAGTTTTGTAACAGGAGGTAGGGTTCTTGGAATCCCTATGAGGAGCGGCTGCTCTTTTTTTAACTTTCTCCAAGACTGTTTCTAGGGTTTGTTTTAAGAAAAACAAAAAACCTACTGGATTGTTGTCCCTATTCTTAGTTTTGGGGGTTTTTTTGTATTCAAAAGGGGAGCTGATTGTGTCCTTTTTCTTCTCTTTGTTGAGTCCAGCATGGAGTTCTTTGGGAGTGAACAAAAATCTGCTAGAGAAGGTGCTGGAGGGGCTGTTAGTATGACTGATAACAATCCTTTTCAGATTACCACAATCAGGTTTGATGGTTCAAACTATTTGGAGTGGACTCAATCTGCCATGACGGCCATTGGAGGAAGGGGAAAGTTAGGCTATGTGACTGGAGACACTAAGAAACCAGCCAAGGAAGACCCTTCTTATGCAAAATGGATTTAAGAAAATTATCTTGTGATGACATGGTTGTGCAATTCGATGCAGCCCCATATTAGTAGAAATTACCTTTGGGCAAAGACAGCCGAGGATATTTGGGATAGTATGAAAGAGACTTACTCGCAGCCACTTGATGTGGCTAGGGATTATGAGTTGAAAACTAAAGTGAACAATCTGAAGCAGGGGAAGAAACCTGTATCGGTTTATTTCTATACTCTGAAATCCTTATGGCATGAGATAGATCACCTTGAAACAATTGAGTAGGAGAGCAATGTTGTAACATGTGGCAGCCCAGTAAGGGAAGTTTTGGTTTTTTCCTAAGTTATTTGTTATAAGCTGTCACCCTAAGTATAAATATTAACTTAGGGCGCCGCCAGCCATACAATAGAACAAAACACTCTTTCTTCTCTCTCCCTTCTCTCTTCCTTCTCTTTTCCTTCTTCTTTTCTCTTTTATTACTGTCGAACTACATGGTATCAGAGCACTGATTTGGGCACAACCTTCTCAGATCGTGTTCTTCATCTGAAAACCTTTTTTGATTGGAAGAGGAGGTGAAGACTCCATCGTGTTCTTCATCTGGGTGCAACCTTTAGTCCTTGTTTTTTCCTCTCTTCTCTCTTGGTCGCTGTACCAAGAAGAAGTCTGTGGTGGCAGTGTGGTGGCAAACGAATGCAGTAAGGAGTCTTCCTAGGTTTGTGGTGGCAGCCGAATGCAGTAAGGAGTTTTTTCCTAAGGTTTTTCTATGGGCTGTAAGTCGTGGAAGCCAGGTATGTACTGTTACATTTATATCTAAGTGTATGACCACTGTGAATGTCACAGTTTTGAAGTTGTAGGTGCTGGTTGTCTTCTTCTCTTATAAGCTGAAATGTTTCGGCTAAGGTTTATTGACCTACAGTCTAGCTAAAACTATATTGGGGACCTTTTTAAACTACATAAGTACAAACGTTCTATCTTAGTCTGTTTTTGAAAAATCAGCAGTAAAGTTTTTTTGAGAAAAATGGCTACTGAGGATTTAGCAACCTCTGGTATTACTTCCCATCAAGGAAACCTAAACGGGGGAATGGAAAACATGAAATTCTCTATGTCTATTACCCCCTTTGATGGCCTAAATGATCTAGAATGGTCCAAAGGCATCAAGCTGTATATCACAGCTAGGGGGAAGGCAAAGTGGAAAAATAAAAGAACCAAAGTCTGGTACTGCTGAACATGATCGATGGGATCAAGAAAACAGCATGGTTATGTCATGGCTGTTAGGTTCCATGCTGCCTCATGTGAAGAAAAATTTCATATGGGATGACACAATTTGTGAAATTTGGGAACAAGCCAAGGCAACCTATTTTGAACAGAGGCACTTTGACAAAATTTATCAGCTTCAAGCAGAATCATCTACTTGTAAGCAAGGGGGCCTAGCCTATCTACATATTTTCCAGCCCTTACATCTGTCTGGAAGGAGCTGGACTATTATCAGACTATTGAGTGGAAGAATGATGAGGATAGCATACAAAAAACTTGTCTCCCAACAGCGAGTATTTGCTTTCTTGCATGGGTTGAATCTTGCTTATAAGCCTCTTCAGATACAAATTTTAGGAAGTAGGGAACTTCCTTCAGTTCAGGAAGTATATGCCCTAGTCCAATCTGAAGAGTGTGGAGACTCTATAACTTGATGTATCTTATTAGTATAGTCCTTGTTGTACGTTACTTATACTTCTTATTCTTCTTTTCTCTTTCAGCCCTATATGGGCATTCTTATAATTGTACATATCTTTTAATATATAAAAGACTCTTTGAGGTGGGGGTCCTTCATTCTTGACACCTCTAAGATTATTCCTGTTCTTCTCTCTATTTAGACAAGAGTATTGACATGGTATCAAAGCAGGTTACTCTTTGATCTATTTTCTCTCTCTCGTGAAACTCACTAGAAGTAGTAATCCTGTCATATTAGGGCTGTTTTGATCAACCCTTTTCTGTTCAGTCTTCTTTGCTTAACTAGCAGGGGAGATTTTGTTATATCTCTCTTGTGAGACATTGGTTTGAGACCAAACTTCAGATCTGGTGTCACCTAGACCTGATCTACTCTTCCTACAAACATCATCTGATTTGGTGAAGTTTTCGAAGGAGTTCTGATCTTCTTCCTGGGGCGGCAACAATGTACAGTTTCCTTTTTTGGACCACAACAACTTTGGACTTCAGATCTGGTGTCGCCTAGACCTGATCTATTCTACTTACAAACAACATCTGATTTGGTGAAATTTTCGAAGGAGTTCTAATCTTCTTAGGGCTATAACACTGTACAGTTTCCTTTTTTAGACTGTAACTTTTTTTTGGACTTCTGGCCTTCTACATCAGCCTGCGATCTAAGTTCTTTCTCTCTAGATTGAAGGGTCCTCTCAAGCTCTTCTTAATACTACACTCAGTTTCTGGTTTGGAGATTTCTAGGGACTGTTTCTATCAGCACAAGATATCTCATTCTTGAAAAAGACACCTGTTGTGTTGATAAATCATAGTTTTCTCTCAATTGGCTGACTCGATTAACCTATAACCCTAGATTTGGTGTCGTCCTAGGGTTTTCTTGCTTCCCATTTATTTGATTCAGACTTCAGATTCATATTTGAAGGGATGTAGACTTAACAGTCTTAAAACTTGCCTTTTTTGGATTGTCATCCTGAGTTCTTGATTGCTGAATTTGGTTGTCTCTAATATCCTTGTACCTGGACTGTTGTTTTCTTGCTGAAATGGCCTCCAATAGAGAAGATATTATTCCTATAAAGCTGGAAGGATCAACCAATGGAATTGACACTGCTGTTGTAGCACATGGGAGTAAGAAATCTACTACTGGTGGTGATTCTTTTGTTAAAGGTGATTCTCTGGCATCTATGGTTGAGGAAAACATTCAACAACTGGTAACTTCTGCTATTTCTTCTGCTCTTTCTGCTATTGGCTTACTTGGTGAGTTTTCCGGTTATTGTGTTTCTTCTTCTCATACTTGGATCATTGACTCCGGAGCTACCAACCACATGACAGGAGCCTACCCTAACCAACCAAGCAACCTTACTAAAACCCATCACAAACAAATTGTTACTACAAATGATGTTTAACTTTTCACCATTACCCACTGTCTCTTAAGCTTTCACCCACTGCATCTTTCCTTCTTACCAAGACCCTTCTTGTTCCTAATCTCACTACAAACTTGATTTTTGTTGGCCAATTAATTGATGAAGGAAACATTCTCATTTTCTCTCAAGATGGATGTTTAGTTCAAGACCGGAACACTAGGAAGGTGAAAGGGAAGGGGCGCAGGTTGGGCCGTATGTTTGCATTGGAGTTTGAGAAGCCTCAAATAGTAGCATGATCAGTTTATTTCAGTTCCTCCACTTATAGTTCCTTTCTGAGTCATAGAAATAATGTTTGGGACTTATGGCATAAACGTTTAGGTCATTTACATTCTAAAAAATTAAAGTTTTTGTTTGATTCAGGCCTTATTAAGAATAAAGTTCCTTCTTTGCACACCTTTGATACATCTTGTGTTTCTTGTTGCTTAAGTAAGAGTCGTACCTTACCATTTCCTCACATATCTGAGCACACTACCTCTCCCTTCGAGCTTATACATAGTGATGTCTAGACTACTTCTATCTCTTTTCGGCTTGGATACAAACATTTTGTGTCGTCCATTGATGATTGTACCAGGTACACATGGATATGCTTTCTTCGCCACAAGTTTGAGGTTTTCCCAACATTTAAGTTGTTTCATGCTATGGTGCGGGTTCGATTTCAATCACAAGTGCGTATTCTCCGTTCGGATTCAGGGGGAGAATACACTGGTGGAGATTTTTTATCCTATTTGAAGGACCACGGAATATAAGTGCAACGAAGTTGTCCAGATACTCCTCAACAAAATGGTGTGGCTGAGTGCAAGAATGGACATATCCTCAGTGTTGTGAGGACATTATTGTAGGAGTCTCATACTCCACCTTCCTTTTGGGTAGAGGCAGCCAATACAGCGGTGTTTTTGATCAACTATATTCCTTCCTCAGTTCTTGGTAATATGTCTCCCTTTCAGAAGTTATTTGGTTGTTCTCTAGATTTATCTATGCTTCATGTTTTTGGATGTCTGTGCTTTGTTCATCTTCCCTCTCGTGAATGTTCTAAATTGTCTGCACAGTTTGTCATGTGTGCCTTTGTGGGTTACAGTCCTGTCCACAAAGGATTTCTTTGTTATGATCCCTCTATTCGTCGCATTTGTATATCAGGTAATGTTGTTCTCCTTGAGCACATTTCATTTTTTGTTGGAATTGCTAGACTGTCTACACCGTCTGTTTCTATTTTGCCAAACTTTGATTCACAGGATGCTCCACCTTCTTCTACTGAGAAGAACTTTCTCGTCTTCTCTCGCAAGCGGTTACGTGCTTTAGCCCCTGCACCTGTGACTCTCCTTCATCCCGGTTCAGATCATCATCCTATCACTGCTCTTGTAAGTGATATCTCTACTTCAGACACTCTTCATACTTCTATTCCGCTTCGTCGTTCTACTCGTATATCTAGACCTCCTGACCGCTATGATTTTCCTTTAAACCATAGCTCTTTGTCTATTGTCCTATCCTCCACAGATGTTCCTCGCTCCTACTAGGAAGCTAATAGTAGCCCTCATTGGAAGGAAGCCATGGATGCAGAGATTCATGCTTTACATGAGAATGACACTTGGGATCTTGTGCCTGCTCCTCCAGATGCATCCATTGTTGGGAGTCGTTGGGTTTACAACATTAAGCTAAAGTCTGATGGATCTCTTGATCGATACAAGGCACCTTTAGTTGCCCAGGGATATAGTCAGGAGTATGGTATTGACTATGAAGAAACCTTTGCTCCTGTTGCAAAGATCACCACAGTTCGTGTTCTTTTAGCAGTGTTTGCTGCTCCGTCTTGGACCATATGCCAGCTTGATGTGAAGAATGTCTTTCTTCATGGTCAGTTGAAGGATACGGTCTACATGAAGCCTCCACCTGGATATTGCAATGATCCTTTTTTAGTATGCTGCCTCAAAAAATCTCTATATGGTCTAAAACAAACTCCTAGGGCATGGTTTGAACGCTTTCACGATGTTGTAGTTGCTGAAGGCATTCGTGAATTGAAACTATTACTTCATAATTCCTTCCACACGAAGGACTTGGGCCCTCTCACATATTTCTTGGGACTAGAAGTACATCGTAGTGATCGAGGGTATTTTGTTTGTTAGCAGAAGTATGCTTCTGACCTTGTTAAATTTGTTGGTCTTAATGATGAAAAGCATGTCGATACACCTATGGAGAAGAATCTTAAGCTATCTAAATTTGAAGGTCCATTACTTCCTGATACTACCTTATATCGCTAGCTTGTGGGGTCCCTCATTTATCTCACTATGAACGGCCTGGTATTTCTCATGTTATTCAGGTTGTTAGTCAATTTGTTTCTGCTCCTCATCAACCTCATATGACTATTGTTCATCGCATCATTTGATATGTTAGAAACACAACTCTCTAGGGGTTGTTCTTCTCCTCCTCCTCTCCTATTCAGTTGAGAGCATATGCTGATATGGATTGGGCTAGTTGTCTAGACACTCGTAGGTCCACTTCTGGGTGGTGTGTTTTTATGGGTGGTTCACTCATCTCTTGGAAGTGTAAGAAACAAAAAATAGTCTCCAAGTCTTCCACTGAAGCAGAGTATAGGGCCATGTCTTCGGTTTGCAATGAGATTGTTTGGTTACAGTCTCTCTTTATGGATCTTGGCATTCATCCCTCTACTCCTATTCCTCTCTATGCAGACAATACCAGTGCTATCAAGATTGCATCTAACCCTATCTTCCTTGAGAGGACCAAGCACATCGAGGTGGACTGCCACTTTATTCAATATCTCTTCACTACTAGGTCTATATTGCTTCCTCATGTAGCCTCAGACATGTAGATTGTTGATATCTTCACCAAAGCTATGACTAGAGTTTGACATCTCTTTCTTATAGACAAACTGATGCTTATGTCTAGGCATTAGTTTGAGGGGGGTGTGGAGACTCTATAACTTGATGTATCTTATTAGTATAGTCCTTGTTGTACATTACTTATACTTCTTATTCTTCTTTTCTCTTTCAGCCCTATATGGGCATTCTTGTAATTGTACATATCTTTTAATATATAAGAGACTCTTTGAGGCGGAGGTCATTCATTTTTGACACCTCTAAGATTATTCTTTTTCTTCTCTCTATCTTGTTCTTTTTTCTATTCAGACAAGAGTGTTGACAAAGAGAGCAAAAAAAATCTAATGAATGTTTCTGAGGGGGAGCAACCTATTGCCCTGACTGCAAGAGGGGATAACATCGGAATGAAAAAGAGAGAATCAAGGAAAAGTGAGGACAAGGACAAATTGTGGTGCACGCACTGTCAAAAGCCTAGACACACTTGAAAAACATGTTGGGAGTTAGTGGGGAAGCCCAAGTGGGCAACCAAGAATCAAAACACTACAAAGAAGCCTCCTCAGAAGAAATTTACTTCTACAAATCTGGCTGCACAAGATTACCAACCAAATAATTTGGCTACTGGATTTTCCTAAGAGCATTGTAGTGATTCTGATCCCAAGGAAGACATCATTAACTCCTTTTGAGATCATTTGGAACTGTACGGTAGGACTCTTGGGTAGATGGATAGGTTGGTTTCGACCCCTTCTACTTCATTTGCTTCTACATCAGGTAAAGGTGCTTCCGCATTTCATGTGTGTACCTCTGCTCCCAATTCACCTTGGATCATTGACTCAGGGGCATCAAACCATATGATTGGTAAGTTAAATTTATTTCAAAATAAATTGCTGATGTGTCTTTATCCACTATTGCTGGTCAGGGATCTATATCCCTTCCTGATGGCCTTCATGTTCCAAAACTTCCTATTAATTTGTAATCAATAAGCAGTATTACTCAATCCTTAAACTGTTGTGTAACTTTTTTCCTCATTCTTGTGTTTTCCAAGATTTAACCTCGGGGAGGACGATTGGTAAAGGAAATATGGTTGATGGCCTCTACATCTTGGAGAATAAAGTTGGTCCTGTGGCATTGGCTTCTGTGAGTCTTATGAGTCAGTCTACAAAAAGTCAGTTGTGGTTGTGGCATAATTGCCTTGGTCATTTTTCCTTTGAGTCTTTGAAAGTTATGTTCCTTGAATTATTTAAGTTTGTGTCTATCATTAGTTTACATTGTCAAACATGTTAGTTAAGTAAGCATTGTAGAACAACTTTTCCATCAAATAATAAAATATCTACTTTGCATTTCCATGTTGTCTTTTCTGATTTTTGGGGCCTTGTAAACATACCTACTAAGGGTGGATACAAGTATTTTATCAGCTTTATTGATGATTATTTGAGATACACTTGGATATATCCTATGCATTCTAGAGAAGAAGTACCCAAGATTGTGCAAGATTTCCACCGCATGGTTTTACTCAATTTCATATTGAGGTCCAAATTTTCCAATCGGATAATGCAAAGGAATACTTCCATCATGACTTAGTTGAATTTTTCTCCTACCATGGATCTCTTCATAGAAGCTCGTGTGCCCGAACACCACAACAGAATGGCATTGCCGAAAGGGAGAACAGACATCTTCTTGAAGTTGCCCACAGTATGATGCCTAACATGCATGTTCCAAAACATTTTTTGGGTTGATGTTGTGATGGTTGCAGCTTATGTTATCAATCGTATGCCATCACGCCTCTTGCAATACAAGGCCCCACATCAACTTCTTTTCCCTCAATCCCCTTTATTCTCTATTCCCCTACGTGTATTTGGTTGTAAGTGTTTTGTTCATGATCTATCTCCAAACAGAGGTAAATTGGATCTTAAATTTGTTCCATGTGTTTTCTTGGGTTATCCATCTTCCCAAAAGGGATACAAATGCTTTAATCCTGTCACTCATAAATACTTTGTATCGATGGATGTGTCCTTTTTTTAATCTGAATCCTTCTTCCAGGGGGGAGAATAGTGTGAAGGAAGAGAAGCAAGCTCCTCAAATTCCTCTTCCCTTTATTCTTGAGACTATACATCCAGCACCATCTGACTCCTTGAAGGAAAACCCAGGTACCCTTGTTCCCTTTGACATTACTGAACCTATTGCTATTGATGATTCTACTAATAATCTTGATGTCCCGATTGCTCATAAGTAAGGAGTTAGATCATGTACTACTAAGCATCCTATTGCCCAGTTTTTGTCCTATGAAAACATTGCACCCTCATTTCGTGCCTTTTTGACTGTCATTGATTGTGTCTCCATTCCTAAAAGTGTTGTAGAGGCCTTATTTATACCTGAATGGGCAGAGGCAATGAAGGAAGAAATTTGTGCTCTACACAAAAACAACACCTGGGAGTTGGTGAATCTTCTTGAAGGCAAGGAGCTAGTGGAGTGCAAATGGGTATTCATAGTAAAGCACAAAGCAGATGGGTCAGTTGAAGATATAAAGCCAGGTTAGTTGTAAAAGGGTATACATAGGTTGGGGTCGATTATGCACAAACATTTGCCCTAATTGCTAAAATGAACACTATTCACAAACCACAAGGGTGTGAAGGGAAAGTTTGCAAACTAAAATAATCTTTATATGGTTTGAAACAATCCCTAAGGGCCTGGTTCAGCAGATTTCACTTGGCTCTTCAACAAATTGGGTTCAAGCAGTGCCAATCTAACCATACCCTATTTGTCAAAAGAAACCAGAAGAATGTTGTGGTATTGATTGTCTATGTTGATGACATTGTGATTACTAGGAATTGGGATTCTGAGATTCAAAAGGTTAAAGAATCCCTTGCTATGTAGTTTGAGGTGAAAGATCTAGGACAACTACATTATTTCCTTGGTATTGAGATTGCCCCCTCAAAAAAGGGCATCTTCATTTCCCAAAGGAAGTATGTCCTAGATCTCTTGCAAGACATGGGAAAGTTAGGAACAAAGCTCGTAGATTCCCCTATTGAGGAAAACCATCGGCTTGGTGATTGTACTGAAAAACCGGTGACAGATGTCAAGAAGTTTCAAAGGTTGGTAGGAAGACTTCTTTACCTATCAATGACTCGGCCAGATATAGCTTATGTTGTTGGTGTCCTTAGTCAGTTTATGCATGAACCAACATCCTTCCATTTAGAGGCAACTAAGAGAATACTCAAATATTTAAAGAAATATCCAAGAACTGGGTTACTTTTCAAGAAACATGGTCATATGAAAGTGGAAGTCTACACGGATGTAGATTGGGCTGGAGCAGTTGATGATAGAAAATCAACTAGTGGATATTGTACCTTTGTTGATGGAAACTTGGTCACTTGGAGAAGCAAAAAACAAAGTGTAGTGGCTAGATCTAGTGTTGAGGCCGAGTATAGGGCCATGTCACATGGAGTTGCTGAATTGCTATGGGTAAAGAATTTGATTGGAGAGTTGGGTTTCTCTATTGATGGTCCAATGTCTCTCTACTATGACAACAAGATTGCCATTAATATTGCAGCCAATCCCATTCTTCATGATAGGACCAAGCATATTGAAGTTGACAAGCATTTCATAAGGGAAAAACTAGAAAAGGGGGAAGTTTGTACTCCTTACATCAGTTCCAAGGAACAATTAGCTGATGTCCTTACAAAGGGTCTTCACTATTTGCAATATAATGAATTATGTGGCAAGTTGGGCATGTTTGACATATATGCTCCAACTTGAGGGGGAGTGTTGTAAGATATGGCGGCCCAGTGAGGGAATTTTCGGTTTTTTGCTACATTATTTGTTAAGATATCGCCCTAAGTATAAATATTAACTTAGGACACCACCAGCCATACAATAGAACAGAACACTCTTTCTTCTCTTTTCCTCCTTTTCTCTTTCATTACTATCGAACTACAAGTAATAAGGATGTAGCAACTTATAATAAGTTGGTTGAGAGAAATAGAGTTTTTGAATTCCTTGCGGGTCTGAGTTCTGATTTTGGCATTGTTAGACAACTTCTTCACTAGGGAAAATGTTACATTTCCCAAGCCTACTCCCTAGTGCATAATGAAGAGAGTAGGAGGAAGGTTATGCTACAAAATTCTCAAATGGAAGTAGCACTAGCAACTGCAAGACAAAAGCATGGTGGTGAGAGGGAGAAAGAGATGAAGAATAAAGGAAAGAAATGGGTGTTTTGTGAGTATTGCAAGATACCTAGGCATACAAAAGACACTTGTTGGAAGTTTCATCCTAATCTTGTACCAGAAAGACTCAGGAATAAGAAGGGAAATGCAAATGCAGCTATTACATCAGATGGTTCTTCCCTTCTTGGACCTTGACCAATTTCTTTGGAGGCCTTAGCTGCAGACAGGGCATCTTTGGCACAGTTGGAGAATGAAGCTGGACTTACAGATTCATCTCAGCCTACCTCTGTTACCACTGCACCTCCCTCGTCCACATCGGCTTTTGCCCACTTAGGTACAAGAGCCACTGCTTTTCATGCCTCAACTCTAGGTAACACTAATCTTACTTGGATTATAGACTGGTGCATCAGATCATATGACAAGCTTGTCTTTATTATTTACTTCATATAATTTGTCTTTAGGCAGAGATAAAGTATCCATAGTTGATGGCTCCCTTATTCCTATTTTTGGCAAGGGAAACATCAAAGTTTCTAATGCCATTACCTTGTCCTCGATTTTGCATGTACCTAGACTTAGCACTAATTTACTTTCAGTTAGTAGTCTTACAAGAAGCCAAAATTGCTTAGTAACTTTCTTTCTTGACCATTGTATTTTCTAAGATCTTGTGACAAAGAAGGTGATTGGGACTAGCCATGAGATGAATGTAATCTACCTTCTCGAACACCCACCTAGAAGTGATAAAGGAGTCGTGAAGTCTTTTGTTTCTCAGTCTATGAGTCAGATTATGCTTTGGCATAATCGTTTGGGTCTTTAAAAAGCTTGTTTCATACTTTATTTAAGTCAGTTCAAATGTCTTTTTTAAAATGTGAGAATTGTAAACTTGCAAAACATTGTAAATTATCATATTTTTTAAATAATAAAAAAAACAATAATTATTTTGAAATTATGCATACTGATGTGTGGGGGCCATATCATATTCCTTCTATGGGGGGTATAACTATTTCTTACTATTCGTTGATGATTACTCCCATTTCTCATGGGTTTATCTTATGTGTTCTTGAGATGAGGTTCCCACTTTAACTTGCGCTTTTCACCAAATGGTCATCACTCAATTCGAAGTTAGAATCAAAATTTTCATATCCAATAATGCCAAAGAGTACTTCACTAAACTCCTGAATTCATATTTTCTTGAGTATGGGGTTGTTCACTAAAGTACTTATCCTTATACACCTTAGCAAAATGGGGTGGTTGAGAGAAAAAATAGGGATATCTGGGAAGTTGCAAGAAGCACTATGTTGAATTCTAATGTTCCCATTCATTTTTGGGGGGATGCTATTCATACAGCTATGTATCTCATCAACCGAGTCCCTTCCTGTGTTCTGGATATGAAAGTTTTTTTTTTCATTATTGCATCCTGAAAAAGATTTGTATACCATCCCTCTTAAAATTTTTGGATGCACTTGTTTTATTCAAATTTTGGGATCTCATCGTTCTAAGTATGATCCTAAGGCTGCTAAATGTATATTTATTGGTTTTAGTGTCGAGAATGTAGGGGTATTTCAGTCTTTATGCTTATGTTGAGGTTGCTGATGTGTAAGATTATGCTATAACTAGTGTCCCTCACTTAAGTAGGGGCACATGTGTCTTTTCCATTATATTAAAATACATCTGGCCGAATGGGAGAGGTAATCTTTTCTCTCATTCGAACCAGATCTTTCTCTCCCTTTCTTCTCTTCTTTTCTTCTCCTTCCTCTCTCTCTCTCTCTCTCTCTCTCTTTTTTTCTTATTTCTTCTTCTCTCTTCTTGACTGTTATCAGAGTAACAGGACTCAAGGGTAGGTAGAATCAAAATACGGTATCAAAGCTCAACTAAGCAACTCGGTTCTGCCCAGATTTTTGTTTTCTGCACACCCAATCTAGGGTTTTCTCTTGGTTTCTTTGCCATCAATTGGGGATAAGGAAAGGGCTGAAAAGGAGTGGTTGCCCTTTTCCCTTGAAGGTTTCTATGCCTCCAGTTGTGCTGTTTGTGGTTGGTTGTTGTAGTTTCTAAAAAGCCCTCCCCTGATCGATGAAGAAAAGAGGGCTGATTCGTGTGGTGCAGTGGGTGTCTTGTGTGGACTAATTTTCGGGTGATTAGGTAAGAGATTTCTATGCATTTTTTTTGTTGTGAATCAAATAATAAATATGTTTAAGATCGTATGGTGGGATTTCGGACTGTAGTGTGCTAGGGTTTATGCTGTTTTCAGTGTGATTCGAAGGGGGAATGGTCCTTATACAGTGTCGTGAGATTTCAAATAGTCATGGGGTAGGGTTTGTAGTGTAAAGAGTGCAACTTTCAGCAATAACAAGTGCTGAAACTTGTTTGATCAGTGCGTGGTGTGGTCTAGTGCGTAGTGTGCCAAATTCAGCAAAGGGAGACAACAGTGATAGCAAGTCTAGTGTGATGGTCCCTACTAACTACCTAAATGTTCAAATGACCTCCATTAAACTGAATGGAGAAAATTATGTACCTTGGGCTAAATCTATAGAAGTTTATCTTAAGGCAAAGAAGAAAGTGAAACACATAAGGGAGGAAAAGTATGGAACCTAAGATTAGTGTAAATTTCATGTTTCTTGACACTGCCAAAGATGTGTGGGACCATGCTAAGAAGTTGTATTCTGGCCAAGACAATACAACTAGAGTATATCAGTTGTATTAGGAATACTTTAATATGCAACAGGGCAATCAGAGTCATGAAGAGTACTATGCTAGTATGAGAAACATTCGTAATGAGTTGAATGTTTATCACCCCCTCACTTCTGATGTCAAAGTTCAAAAACAACAGAAAGAACAACTTGATGTGACTCGATTTTTGGTGGGGCTGAAATCTGAGTATGAACCGGTGCAGGCTCAGATACTAGGAGGGTCAGTTCTTCCTTCCTTAGAAGAGGTGTTTTATCGACTTCGGAGGATTTCCATTGGATCTACTGAGAACTCTAGTGTTTTCGACAAATCAGCCTTTGTAGTGTCGAGGGGCCATGGTGTTAGAGGTGGAGCTCGAGGAGCTCAGTCTGGCCGTAGTGGTAGCAGTGGACTGGTATATGGCCGGAGTGGTGGTGATGGATGGACATACCATTAATTATTGCTATGACTTGCATGGTCCACCCTCAACTTGGGCCAATCATGCCATGACTAGTGACAGCAGTTTCAGACAGGAAAGTCATTTAGGTGATCAGATGCTTCCTACATCCACAGATGTTCCCAGGAAGGAGATGATGAGTGTCCCCCGTGATGAGTATGAGAGGATTGTCCAAGTCACATCTTAGCAGAACACGACCACTCTTACACACTCAGGTATGGCTTGTCAGGCATCCACACGCAATCCCTGGATTATTGACTTTGGAGCCTCTGATCACATGACTGGAACTCAAGGTGTGTTTTCTTTCCTCTCTCATTGCTCAACATCACAATCTGTTACCCTTGTTAATGGCTTCACATCCTCCATTTGTGGTGTTGGCAATGTTAACATGACCCCCTTACCTTTATCCTTAGTTTTGTATGTCCCTAAATTTTCGTTTAACCTTATGTATGTTAGTAACTTGACCAAGTTACTTAATTGCTCTATTACTTTTAACCCTTCTTCGTGTGTTTTTCAGGATCTCAAGACAGAGATAAAGATTGATGGAGGGCATGAAGCTGGTAGATTGTATTATCTTGACGGTGGTGGAAGAACATCAACAGCTCTCTAGTCATCTCTCTCTCCTCTCTAGTGGCACTGTCGATTTGGTCATCCTTCGCTGAAAGTTTTGAAGTCTTTGGTTCCTTCGTTGAGTCAACTTTCTGTTTTGGATTGTGAGCTGTGTCAATTGGAGAAAC
>NW_010729160.1:439132-455962 GCF_000365185.1 Nelumbo nucifera
CAGTCCACAAAGGGAAGCGCTGGTGCACTTTATCTACTGCCCATTGCATATTTCAGTTTATCACTTATGATCATCTTTCACCATCCTATAGGTCCTACTTGGCATCTATCTCTGTTGTATCTATTCCTAGGTCTATCTAGGAAGCTCTTATGGTACCTGAGTGGAAAAATGCAATGGAGGAAAAGATGGTTGCTCTCCTTAAGAATAAGACCTGGGAGTTAATTGACAAGCTAGAAGGGAAGAAACCAGTTGGGTGTAGATGGGTATTCACTGTGAAGCATAATGGAGATGGTTTAGTTGAAAGGTATAAAGCTCGGCTGGTCGCAAAGGGGTATACTCAGACTTATGGCATTGACTACCTAGAAACCTTTGCACCTATTGCCAAGATGAATACAATTAGAGTTCTGTTTTCCCTTGCAGCAAATGTTTCATGGATGTCAAGATGCTTTCCTTAATGGTGATTTGCAGGAGGAGGTGTATATGGAGTTACCTCCTGGTTTTTATGATGAAGCTATAGGGAAGAAAGCTTACAATTTGCAAAAGGCCCTATATGGTTTAAAACAATCTCCAAGAGCTTGGTTTGACAAATTTAGATCGGCTCTTGAAAGTTTTGGTTATGTATAGGCCCATTCCGATCACACTCTCTTCATTAAGAGAAATGGTGTTTCTCTTATCCTTCTTGTAGTGTATCTTAATGACATTGTTGTGACCAGTTGTGATGCTGATGAGATTTATTCTCTCAAACAATTTCTTAATAAGGAATTTGAAGTGAAAGACTTTGGTGACCTACGATATTTCTTGGGAATTAAAGTACCCCTCTCTAGACATGGTATCTTCATTTCACAAAGGAAATATGTCCTTGATCTCCTTGAGGATATTGGGAAACTATGAGTTAAACCAGCAGACACACCCATTGAATTGAATCATAAGATAAGTGTCAAAGGGGGAGAGCCTCTTAAAGAAAAAAGCCATGTACCAACGGCTAGTAGGAAAGTTCCTTTACCTATGTTTTACCCGTCCTAACATCTCCTATGATGTTAGTGTTGTCAACCAATACATGCATTCTCCTAGAACCACTCATCTATTGGCTGTAGAAAGAATCCTTGCTTACTTGAAGAGATGTCCAGGTCGTGGCATACTCTTTAAAAGCAACTTCAGGGTACTGTGCCGATGCTGATTGGGTCGGATGTGTTGATGATAGAAGATCAACTTTAGGGTACTGTGCTTTTGTTGGAGGTAACCTAGTGTCATGGCATAACAAGAAACAAAATGTTGTTGCTCATTCAAGTGCTAAGGTAGAATATAGGTCCATGGCTCATGGTGTGGCTGAAGTGTTATGGCTAAGATCCCTTCTTGAGGAATTAGGGATTGATTATGAGAAACCATTGAAGTTGTATTGTGATAATTAGATTACCATTAATATTTCTCACAACCCCATCCAGCATGACAGAACTAAACATATTAAGGTTGACCGTCACTTCATCCGAGAGAAAGTTGCTTCTCAAGATGTTTACCTGCCCTATGTTGCCTTTGATATGCAGCTTGTTGATCTCTTCACCAAAGAAATTGGAATCAGATTTGTGCAAGCTGGGAATGATCAACATCTATTCCAACTTGAGGGGGAGTGTAGTGATACAGTGGACCAGACTTGATATTTTTACTAGTGGTCCCCATAGTTCAGTTATTTTTGTTACTTATTGTTTGCCTTATGCTTGCTTTCTTGTACTGTTATAGGTAGCAGGGCATTTCTATCATTTTACCTCATGTTATGTTAAACATAGGGCAGCAGCAATATAACATTCTGCCCCCATTCCTCTCATATTCTTCTTCTCTCTTCTCTTTGATTTCTGGGTTATTCTTTAAACATAAAAGTTCTGCTAACAACTGTAACTTCAAACCATTTTGACACTCGATGTTTGAACTGGATTTATGTTACCTATCTGATCTTGGTTCTGTAATGAATATTTTTCTAATTAATTTTAACTGAAATGATTTAGTTTGATGCTTATGTTTGTAGAGTTCTTGAGGCCTTTTGCCTGACACCTTCAGATTTTAGAACATCACTTACAAGAGCCCTTGAAAAATACAAAATAGACCATTGAAAATAACAGAAAAAGAAAGCAATTATTTGTCATATTGTCTCCAAAGCTTTGAAGCTTCTTTGGATGGTCTCTTAATGCCTTCTTTCCTTGTTATCACTTATTTTGTACCTTTTGTTTCATCTTTTATTTATTATTCTTCATCTCTTTTTTCTTGCAATTAGATTGCCTTAAGATATCAGAAGTGCGCTTTTAGATCATCCCACATGGTTTTTGGTATGAGATCTTAGTAGTTTGGAGCTAGGGGTTTTCCCATGATTTGGAATTACAATTACCAAACCCTCATTAAAGAGAAAAAGCTTAGGATTTATTGATTGTGTGATGAGAATGAGATGGAAATGCTTCTTCACAATTCAAAGCTTAGGTTATATTGATACAACTTCATTCAAAACAATTTCATCCACTTTACGTTGCACTGTCACCCTTAACTGTACCTTGATAAACCGATCCTTTGATCTTATTGTTCTCAGTTGAAAAAACCAATAGCCATCTATCTGTAACTCTTCAAACTTGTAAATGGTCAAAGGTTCTATTTAAAAAGATTTTTTTTTGTCTTTTCTTGTTTTGTCCTTCAAAAGAAACAACAGCCTGCTTTGTTGCTAGCAGTAGTGATAGAAGTGTATTGCCTTGATCTGGAAAGGCTTGCTTCCAATTCTTGTTCCAACAAATACCCATTTCTCTGAAGACTGATTCTCTCAATATGGATGTAGAATAGAAAATATCAACACACCAAACTGAAGGACCGAGTAGATGCAGAGGTGGACGGATGAGATCTTGGCATACCAAACCTGCATACAAGGAGAAAAAGAGTAGCTACACAATATAGGATCTGAGACACCTATCTCTCAAACAAAATGCAAGAGAGAACTGTCAAATCTGGATGGGGCCGAGATTTGGAGATTGCTTGACCTTCCAAGTTATCTTGATTTGCACACACTTTGCTATCTTTGTGATAGCATATATATATATATATATATATGTCTTTCTCCCAACGTTCCCTTCCTTGTTTTGAGGAGGGAATTTAACCAACTTGAACGTTTAGAGGGAAGACCAAGTTAAGGCCTCTCCAGATTGAGACAAATGTCTCATACTGACCAAGGATCTAGCCACATGGTCATCCAGTCTAAACTAGGTCAAATGGATATCCATTAACCCAATAAGAGCTAGAATTTAGATCCAGAATAATCCAACAATATTGGTATCTCCATGCATAAAAACATTTTCAAATAAACAATCAAATAAATTTATTTTTATAGAAAATAATAAATAGGTAATAATTCAAAATGAACGATTGTGTGTGAGAGTGTTGCATGGAGATAACCATAAAATAATCATCTTTCATCAACCTGTGGCTTGTCACATGGCCATTGGATATTCCAACATGTTGAGGATTAAACGAGGGCCTATGGCCACTCTACCAACATCTCCCACTTGGCCACTTAGGCCCAAGATGAATAAGTGCCAACCAATCCTATTGCTTTGACGTGCCTTATATAATATGTAATTGCAATGGGTTTAGTCATTGAGTCGGCAGTCATTTCTTTTGTAGGCACGTATTCTACTAGGATCTATTTCGTTGGTAGACATGATATAAGTACCGGTACCAGATATCAATATGTTTCACTTCAAGGCATGCCATGGTAGCATAACTGAGTATCTTCACAGTTCTTCCTCAATATATCAAGAACTTTCACACCTTTTGAACCCACAAATCTACAAATAATGAACTCAGTATGCAGAACTTTAGGTACTACGTAGCTTTGCTTTCTTGCTCATCAATGAGACAATTGATCCTCCTAAGAGGAATCAGCACCCAATGGTGAATCTGCTATTGTTTGGGTCACCTGCAAGAATTAGCAGCACACTAATCTAACACTTCCAAGTCATATGGGTTTGAAGCGCTTTACCAATTTTAAATAAGCAACCATTCTTTTAATGGTTCTCTAAAGGGTTCCTTAGGTATTTACTTACAAGACCAACAACACATTATATATTAGGTCTTATATAATGCATTGCATACATCAAGCCGACTATAGATTTAAGCACAATATCTGCTTTTCATCTTTAGTATTTCTTCATTAATGGGAGCCATATCTAAATCTGATTATCTAGCAGATTTGAATCTCAACCCCATAGCATTCTTTGACATAAACTATTTCAAAATATTTCGGGAGTAATGCTCTTGTGAAAGAGCTAATTTCTGGCATTCTTGTCCATTTTTCAAGCATCTTACATTATCAAATTGGTTTTCAACGAGTCATTCATTTCATTGATTGTGGACACATCACTACTAGCAATTAGGATGTACTCTACACACAAGAGAACAATAATAAATATACTCCCACTATTCAAAGAATAAGCATAAGGAATTATGAATAAACTCTTTTTTTTAATTGCATCACAAAATGTATGCTATCAAATCTTGGGAGGATTATTTTAAGCCATATGTAGTAAATCAAATAAGTTGAGTCATATATGTTTCTTCATGAAGAAATGCAGTTAACTGATGAGGTAAATCTCTTCATAATCAATGCTTCTATTAGAGTATATCTTTCTTGATATACAAATCTTGATTTATAATTCTTTATATATAGATCCTTCAATATTCATTTGTACCCTATAGGTTTTTGTTTTGATAAAATCAATTAATTCCCAAACACAAGGGGTTACTTATTTAGATGTAATAGTCCATTATTCCTAATGAAGGAAACATTTTTCTTTGAAGAGGTAAAGTATTGTATTAGACTCAAAAGTGTAAGGTCAAGTACTATGGGAATTTGTACAAGAATGACCAAAACTAGAACTTCCAATAAGGTTTGCCCTCCTTGAAATTTGCTTTCCAATGATACAATTTCTTTTACTCTCCATTAATACAATAGCCCCATCAAAATTTGTAATTAACAAATATGTAACATTTGATATTTTCACTATATGAATAGTATATAAAGGTACACTCAAAGCTCATTATTATCCATCTTGCCCTCTTTTTTTTTTTTTGATTTGGTACAGAAATCATTAAACAAGTTGGGCATATATTCTCCACTATTTCTCTTAAGAGATTTTTTTTTTATTTTGCATTTATCTAATCAGATTTTTCTTGACCAAGTACACATGTCCAAGTCTAGGATCCATAGCACATTCCCTTTCCCTATGTGTTTCTGCATTCAAGTTGCCACATTCATCTGAAAGGATAATTGCTAATGATGTATTTGATATCTTTCCTTTCCTAAAAGGGAAATAATTTTCACTGAGACATGGTTCATAACATTAATATTGCATTCCCATTTTATGTATTCAATCATTAGAACTCATTCTTTCTATTTTATCCTCATATACAAGAGTTTCAATATGCATTATCATCTATATGACAAACACAATAAACATCTATTTTATTAATAGTCAAAATGTTTACTCCCACCATCCTTATGCAACCTGAACTAATATGGATAATAATTTCCCTCTTAGTTTTTCTTCGTATTTTAAGCTTCGGGAGTATGATTCCAACTCCTAATTTTACAATTATGGGGAGCAAAAAGTTACAGCCTAGGAACTAAAGAGTGATTTCCCAAACAAGAACTAAGCAATAATTGATTTAAACAATTCAGGTATTATCTTCCAATTAGAATTGAATATCACTCAACAATAGTTCACAATATTATATGGTAATTAGATTTTGTTTTATCAAGACATGAAACTATTCAATGATTAAATTAACAAGGATGCCATTGTATAATTTTCACAAAAAAACCAAGAAAGTGGATCATACATATTATGATTGAATGAGAAACCTTTTATTTCAAGAACTAGTGAGAGAGACCAAAAAAAAAATGTTGGGTCTCTTCTGCCTAGTGGCTAATAAAATTTAATTGATTCAAAGAGTCCAAATATTAGTGTCTTTATAAAAACACAATAGTAAGTAGGTAGAATATCAATTAACTTCTTAGGAATCAAATGTTCAGATATAGTGGATTATCAATTGACTTCCCCACAATCAAATGTTCAAACAACTATTGATCAACTTATTTTAAGCCATTGTTGTTCATCACCAAAAAATAGCAATATTATGAGGAAAGATCAGTAGTCAAAATAGACATGCTATCCTCTAGCACAACAATTCAACAAAATAAGAGACTCAAATCAAACATGTGTTCTAGTAAACATGCATCAAATATTTTTAAAGCTTGAAGATATGAGGGAAAAATGAGACAACTCCTAATATATTGCAAGTCTCTAAAACAGCTTCAAAACTTCAAATGTTTTAGGAACAAGTCTCCTATTTGCAACAAAACTTAATGCAATCCATAAATTAGGCAAGAATTTCAATTAAAATCCCCAAGGTAATTGGTTATACAAAACTAATTTAAACCAATAATTCTAAACTGCTCATCCATAGACATATCTTGAGAATAGAATAAATAAAGGCAAAGAGAAAAGCTTAGTTGTTTTTGCTGAAATGCCTCAAGCAATCTGCTCTCAGAAGTAGCGGTAATCCAGTTCACCATCATTGACTCGTGCATAACATCAGGTCCAAACTAAATCTTGATTGTTTGCAGTCTTGGATGCAATAGGATGGTACCCGGTTTGTCCCTTAGTTTGATTCACTGCTTCAATCTCTGGCCCTTTTATTATACCTTTTCTCTGATGGAATCTGGTGTAGGCAGATGTAGGAGCTCAATGTTGCAATAAAACAAAACAGTTACCATAGATAGTCCTTTCCAAGATGAATACGTCTAGGTTTGAACAATCACACTAGGTTGGAGATGTTTGAGTTCTAGTTTGTTAGAAGCCAATGCGTACTGAAGCCAATGACAATGTGTTATGGTTTTATGCATATTGCTGCCTTATGCACAGTGACGTTCGACTGAAGCTAGTACGCAAAAGAAGATGGGCGCTGATACTTGGGCGCTCAAAACAGGTCCAGAGGCTTGAACGACTTCATGCATCGAATAGCTCTCATCTCATCTTTAAGTGGTATTAATCCTAAATAATTAATTAAGATGGGTAAGTAAAGAGAGAATGGACCATTCAAGAATCCCAAAAAATAAATGGAATCAAACCAATAAATAAATAAGGGTTTTTAATACCCGATTTGGATTTGGGACTGATTTCCAGCTTTCAATTCTCTAGGATGAGCAAATCTTGTTCTTAGATGCGTAGAGGATAAAAAAACCCAAATATACGTAGGGTTTCTTGACCAGAAACTCTGATCTGCAATACGAGTCATGGTTGTATCCTTGGCCGAAGTAAATCACCAATATATGCTTTCATTTGCAGTGATTTAAACAACTATAGCTGGATGTCGCCGGTTCATTTGGAGATGAGAAGAAAGAAAAACTCGAACAGGTGCTTCATGGAAGGTATACTACATCTTAGTGGTTTTAAACCATACAATGATTTCTTTAATTTATACACTTTATTTTCTTGTCCCTTTGCTACATGACCTTTAGGTTGAGTCATGTATATTTCTTCATTCAACTTTTTATTGAAGAAAGCAGTTTTAACATCTAATTGGCACAACTCTAAGTCCAAAAAGGCAATTAAAAACATTAGGATTCTAATAGAAGTAAACTTGGTAACTGGAGAAAAAGTCTCCTCATAATAAACATTTTCTTCATCAAGTATCATTTTAATCCTACGTTTCTAGAGAGCATAATTGGTGCCATTCAGTTTCTTAGTTTTACCGAGTTTTTGGGATAAGGCAATAATAGACATTGTTCAAAATAGCAAGAGTATTCAAAAATAAATAAAGCAAATACAGATATCAGTTGGTTGTATTTTATGAGACTGCCATTCAAGTTCGGAGGCCAAAAATAAATAAATAAAGTAAATGCAAATAAAGTACTTAACTGTTTACGCAAAAATACTAATCAGCAGCTAAGTTATCCAGCAGATTTAATTTGTCCAGCTCCAACTACTCCTTTTAATTCAGCGTCAACTTTGGCATTCGACAATGATACTTCTAAGTGGTTTGGAGCCTCAAAAAAAATTATCCTAAAAAAAATGACAGTAAATAATTAATAAGATGTTGGGGGAAAGACCTATATATATGGCTATCACAAAGATAGCAAAGTGTGTGCAAATCAAGATAACTTGGAAGGTCAAGCAACCTCCAAATCTCGGCCCCATCCAGATTTGACAAATGTCTCATACTGACTAAGGATCTAGCCACATGATCATCTAGTCTAGACTGGGCCAAATAGATATCCATTAACCCAATAAGAGCTGGAATTTGGATCTAGAATAATCCAACAATATTTGTATCTCCATGCATAAAAACATTTTCAAATAAACAATCAAATAAATTTATTTTTATAAAAAGTAAATAAATAGATAATAATTTAAAATGAATGATTGTGTGTGAGGGTGTTGCATGGAGATAACCATAAAATAATCATCATCCATCAACACGTGGCTTGTCACATGGCCATTAGATATTCCAACATGTTGATGATTAAACGAGGGCCTATAGCCACCCTACCAACACAAACAACTTGTGTGCATGGTGTTCAGTGCATCAAAACTAAACAAATCACCAATTAAAGAAATATCATCACCCCTTTTAATCAAACAAGTCAGCAAGAACTTGACACCACTTGTTGTCAGGTTTCTGGCAGGACAAACACATCTCTAAGGGACTAACAGTTGTAGACTGTCAGACAAGTTTTGTCTCTCATAGGGGTTCTGATTCATCAAAAGGTTTGGTAAACAGTTAAAACTTGATAAGTGTTGTTCACCACTTCAAAGTTTCGAACTTGTGCTGGTTGAAATTACCTGAACAGGAGCAGAACAGTTTACTGGGACAATGAGCTAGCGATCGTTACAACTATTAAAGTATTCTAAGGAGCCCAAGATTTGGAAGATGACATAGGATTGGAAGGATCTCCAAGAACCATTGCATTTGCAGACGTACCACCTCCATGGGAAACAGAAAGGTTGTTGCAACAAGCGAGATGCTTAGTGTTGATGTAAATTGTAAGCTTGTTGGATATGCGAGAGACCAGACAAGAAAACACAAGAAGTAGGTAAGGTTGGTGATGTGTGTGTGTGTGAGAGAGAGAGAGAGAGGAATGATTGGGTACACTTGACACTTGTGTTGGGCTCACCAGCTGGCCCAGTAAATACCCATACCGGCCAGCTGTGCAGGTCAGGTTTAGTTTGGGATAGGGTGGACCAGTCCCAAACCGATTATTAATTGGTTCTATAACCAGAACCAAACCAATTATTAATCAGGATAATTGGGTCTAGGCGTGATCATGAAAAATCGAAAAACCAAAAAAACTAACCGAACCGATGAGGCCAAATAAAAAATTCCCATTAACCAAATCAACCGATATACATACATACAAACATATATATATATATATATATATACTTATAAATGAATATATATACATTATATATTATAAAATATATTATTTATTATATATAAATATATAATATTACGAAAATCAAAAGAAATGGCATTTATATTAGGATAAATTACAAAGACCCTCTCATACTATGGGGTCTGTGATAAAGACCCCTATACTTTGTTTTGCGATAAAGATCCTCTTGTACTATGACCGTAAGACAACCCCCTTTAACCGCTAAGTCAAATAACGAAATGCATTAAATTACCAAAATATCCCACTAAATTTTTTCTATTTCTTTTCTTTGCCGTTTTTTTATGTTAAATTGTTTTTCCTCTATTCTCTTTTTTTTTCTCTATTTAACCCATTTCTCATCTTCCCTTTTTTCTCTTCTCCGTCTTCAATCTTTCATGGGAAAGGTCGCTGCCTCACTTTCTGGGTGCATATGGACCGGCATTACCTGCGACAACGCCAACTGTCTCGAAGATGGGCTCTTGCTTTTCCTCTGAATCCAGCAATTCCTCTGTTTCCCCAACAATCAAAGTCATCTCCGCGGACGGCAAGCTCCGCGACTACATATCCCCCGTTACGGTATCCGACTATCCCGGGCCCTCGAAATGGAGACGTCGCTGTGCTTCATCTGCAGCTCCGACAAGCTTTTCTACGACTCCCTCATTCCACCCTTGCACCCTGCCCAGCAACTCCAGTCTGGACAACTCTACTTCGTCCTTCCCCTCACCCGGATGCACTACCGCCTGACGGCTTCCGACATGGCAGCATTGGCTGTGAAAGCCAGTACTGCCCATTCTTACGACTTCCGACTCAGAGCAGAGATCTCTGCCAAGAAAACTGTTCAACATCGTCCCAGAGATCTCTGGCTGTTGAAATGGGCTTATCGTCCCAGAGATCTGCCAAGCGAACTGTTCAACAGAGAGATCTCCGTCGAAATGGACTCAAGAATCGTGTGCTTGAACATTTCAACAGCACATAAGCGAAACTGTTGAACTAGAGATCTAGTACACATCCCCCATTGCGGTATCCCACTATCGCAGGCCCTCGAAATGGAGACGTCGTCGTGCTTCATCTGCAACTCCGGCAAGCTTTTCTACGGCTCTCTCATTCCACCCTATTTAACTTATTTAACCAATCTCAGATGTCATAGACCCCGGTTTTGTTTGTTGACGACAAAGACTCCGACAAGCTTCTCTTTATTTTGTGGTGATATGTGACCATTAAGTCAGATGACGGTATCCCCCTGTATTTTGCTTCTCTTTATTTTGTTTGTTGCAGGTTGAACTAAAGCCAATGGCTGCCGGTAATTCCTCCTCCAGAAGAAAATCTTTTTCATCTCACAAGAAGAAGCACGTTAAGCCTTCCTCCGAGGTCTCCTATTGCTCTCTTTCTCTCTGTCTTCCATAATTTTGTTTTCTTTTAGGGTTTTTCTGATTTAATTTTATGATTCTTGTCGTCTGTTGTTGGAACCCGTGAAGGACTTGTAGTTGACGGAGCCGGAGACTCTCCTGCAGCACTTGCAGAGCCGGAGCCGCCTCCCCTGCAACACTTGGGGAGTTCGAGCCGGTGTTAGATCCTACGGTCATAGTACAAGGGTAGTATCGAAAGGTCGGGAAAGATGAATAGTGTTTTTCTGGGATTAAAAAATATTGTAACAGCCTTTTTAGACGGAAGGCTAAGGGAAGAGGTCTTTCACTTGGGGTCTTTGTCGCAAAACAAAATAAAGAGGTCTTTATCACATACTCTATAATACAGGGGTGTCTTTGTATTTTACCCTTTATAGTATCGACTCTTAATCGGTTTGAAAAACCCAATCATTAATTGGAACACAAACCACAGAACCAGAAGTGACAAAACCGGTCTAATTGGTTGGGTTCTATTAGGCAGATTCGACCCATTGACAACTCTAACTTAGAATGATGGTTTTCATCTTGTGGCCCGGCAAAAATTTTAGTTTCAGATCTATTTAACACAGCTGGACCTTATTCCACCTTATTTGGCCGAATGGTCCATAGTAGACCTCATATTATTTATAGATTGCTTGAAACACTTTTCAATTAACAGATAGCCATGGTTCAAAGTATCAATATGATATGTTTGATATGGGGCGTATCGTATCATATTTTTTAAAAAAGATATGGTCCAAAATGCCTGTTTCCAAGTGTTTTGAATCCCCAATTTTCTTTAAAAATAAAAAACATGCTAAAAGCTTCTCAAAAATTCAAAATATAAAAAAAACTAAAAAAATAAAATTCTGGCCGTTTCTAAGCACCGATACAATACGACCGGAACTCGTATCGTATCGATACTTTGAACCTTCCAGATAGCCAACTGGTTTGCACCTTTTGATTATAGGCTTGGCCTAGACTTATTTTATGGCCCATTTGTAAAATGGGCTACACCCAGGGCGCTCTTCACATCTATCTCTGCAGATTTTTCTGTACATCAAATCAGAGGGTATCATGTCGATACCTTTTCATGCATGAAACTGGTATGTGTTAGTGATATTAATGGAGTTTCAAACCAAACGTCCTCCCATCCCAATTTTGATATATTAAAATTTACATTAAATTCTAAAACAGGGGAATTCGTATTGAAGAACCCATGTACCATCATGTTAACACCAACCATGTTTTCAAGTGTATTCCATGTCACACATATTACAGAATGAGAATTCATACTTACCACACTTACCATGTATTATGTATTTAAATGCAAATTGTTATATACATATTTTGGTTTCTAAGTGTTAATCATTGAAAGAAATTGTGGACTGATTTGTTTTATGGTTGAAAATTCAAGATTGATGTACTAATGATCTTGGTCTCTTGATGGATCCTGGTTAGTCAGTTAAAGGTGTAGTGGGTTGATTGGAAGTCATTTCTAAGGTCCTTTCCTTTTGTTTTTTATTGGACACTAATTTTTTCAAGAATTTGATAGAATGTTAGATACCTTTTCTTATCCTTCAAATAGAATAGTAGATATTTAGGCTGAGTTTGAAAGGAGTATAAATGCAAATATGTAGAGTGTAAAACTTTATATTTTATATTATTTTATATATATGTATTTACGCTGTACATATTCACATTTGTACCGCTTCCAATCTGAGCCTTAATCATCAACCCAGATTGAACAGATGGAGAAAAACAAAATGGTCATGCATACATATAAAGGAGAAAAAGTAGTTACTTTCTCCTTTTATGTAAGTTTGCATAGAGGATTAATGTGAATTAAGAACTCAACTTTTGTCTCCAAGCATAGCCAAACAGAGGTTTGTATGTGATTTTTTTTTATCATTTTTTCATAGAGAAATAGTAATGCTTGTCAGTATGGTCTCATAGGCCAAGCAGTAAAGTAACCAGTTGCAATGTTTTGAATGAAGTATTATATTGGATAGGAGAATTGAATGATTACTAATAAGGCTTAGTTTTGTAGGAATACAGATACAAACATGTGCAGTATAAATATATACAAAATATAAGGTTTTGCACTCTATATATTTGTATTTACATTGTTTCTAAGGTTCAGTTTGGAAGGATTACAAATAAAATTATAAATAGTGTAAATACATACAAAATACAAGATTTTGCACTCTTCAAATTTGCATTTGTACTCTTTTCAAACTGAGCCTAAGGCTCCGTTTGGATGCAGTGCAAACTATACAATTTTTGCAGAACCGGTCCAAGTGTATGCAAAGTAGGGCCGGTTGTCTGGGGGTGCTATTTGCACTCTTGTTATTTGTTTGGAAATGCAAATTTCGATTGAACATATTTGTGCATGTTTGGCTTATTGATGGATGCAAAAATAGTGGCCCAAACTCCCGTAAAACTGATCAACCCAATTTTTGTGCCATAATCGACCACTTAAAGTTGTACCATGACCGTTATAGATGCCATGAAGAATTATGAAACAAGTTCCATTCTGTTACAGATGTACAATGACCAGTGACCACTACAGCTGAGCTCTATAAAATACAAAACAACTTTCATTCTGCCTACAACTGATAGGATTAAGGATTTACCACTCTTCTCAAATATGGGGATTGCTTTTCACTTGTTGCATTGATACATATCAGAGAAAACACCTTTAAACAATAATATAGAATATAATCCAGGTTCCACAGAACCTATTTTAAAAAATCTTCTTTGGAATTAATGCCTTAAAGATAAGACAGAACCATGCTTAAGTCATGATCACACAAGGATGGAATATAGATGAATGACCATGCAACATTATCTTAAATCATAATTTTTTGTATATAGAAGAAACAGATTGCTCAGCCCAACCCTGTGGAATGCTTCATCCTTTCAAGAAGGAAACCTTCTTCTTATAGAGTGTTATTATGCCTTTATAACTTCTTGGACTTCTTCATAAGTTGGAAAGCGAGATGCTGTAAACTAGGACCTTGATGAAGAGGCAGGCACTCATATCTTAATAAAGGGGGGCCATTGCTTGGTGCAAAATCTTGGACCAACAACCATGAGAATGCAAGTTCAAGTCTGGCAGTGAGCACTTTGTACAATAAAGTTCCAAATATTAGGTCCATATCTAGTCCACCCATCCCAAGACCCCAAATTAGGTCCATCAATTATGAATTTTTGAACTATCAAATTGGAGGCAACCATACACAAGAAGTTAGTATGAAATTATGAAATATAGAAAAAGGATCATTTTAATTTCACTTCCCATGATGAACTTCATATTCAGCATATTTGATACAGTGGAAGTTGCTCAGGTCGTATTTACATGCCATGAACTTGGTAGAAAGAGCATTCATGAGGGTTTTATCCAAATCAACACAATCCAAAAATTGTATCAAGTGTCAAGTAGTGGAATTGAAGTATAACTAGAAAAAGAGAGTCAAAGGAATTCGATCTGTATAGAAAAACCTAGTGGTTTTGGAAAGAGAAAAGAATATACTATTAGAATACCATTGGAAATACCCTACTTACAAATGGAACACAAATTAGGTTCCAAATGATATAGGCATCCTACAATGCTCAAAGTCAAGAAGATATCCAATGTCCAGAAACCAACAAAGAATTCAGCAAGCCTTTCAATCAGATGTGTTTCTCCCACTACTCAACATGCACCCACAAAAAGAAGAAGAGTCAATAGATCGGTTATTTATAAACACAATTAGCCAAAGCATGAAATGGACAAAATTAGAGATAAGAGTGGTTTAAACTTGTCTACATTGGTAAAGTATCTCCCCTCGCTATCAAGTCAGATTACTAAGGCAATTTAGAGATGATGGAATGGACCATTTTGACCCTACGAGACTTATCTCTGGTAAAAAATATTTTGGCTTTCCTATCATTTCGAGCAAAGTAGCCAAACACATCATCCAATTCTTTGTGATCAAAACCATCCAAATCCATGACCTCATTCCACAGCTCCTTGAGAAATTCTTACTCACTTTGAACTGTGAGAGTAGTTGTAATCTTGTTCATTGTTTCATTCATTGTAACAATTGCATGTATAAACTCATCGTCAAATTTCGTCTTACTCCCATGAACCCTTTTTTTTGAACTTGTTGAAGATGTTTCCTTATGCCATGTAGTGGGCTCTAATTGGGTCCCATCACTGATAAACATTGGTGTTGATGCATCATCATCAATATCTGCATCATTTTCATCATAACCAATTCCTTTAATCTCTATTTCATTTACCAACTCAATACATTCTCCAGCATCTTCACCTAATGCTTGGTCAGTTCCCAATACCATTTGCATTTCATCATACATCTCCATGACACAACCCTTTACATTAGGTACAAGTGGATTGGCTTATATTGTACAATTCATAATCAATACATGCTTCACTAACCAATTTTTTATAAATGAAGACTTACATAAATATATGTTTACCTGTAAATACTCCTTCCAAACTTCATGATTTGCTTCAATTTGATTTTTTGCTTCATTCCAATAACTGAAGCCACTTGTACCTAACAACTTCTTAGCCTCTGCGTAAATTGGCTTCAAGGTTCTCATCCTACTTTTAATGTGTGGTGTTTTCAGCTCAACTCCAAATCGACTAATCATTTCCTTGCATACATATGTGTATGCTAATGTTTGAACCCTTTGTCAATCTTGTTGCCTAAGGCAACTTGATCAACAAGTAGTTCAATTAGTACTTTATCCATTGCATCACTCTACCGAATTTGTCAAGTTCTTTCATGCTTAGTAGAGGTAGAGTGAGAGGCTGATAGGATATCCTTACCCTTATCCTTTTTGCTTCCAATAGATGAAACTTGGGTATTCTTTCCAGAAACCTTCCCTAACAAGCATTATATCCCACAAATAAATAGCATACACGTGATTAACAAATACATTAAGAAATAGAACACAGATGAGTCATAAATCCAATTAACATATTGACAAATCCAATAAAAGATGTTTTTAATACAAGTAACATGTTCAAAAAACTAATTAAAGAATACATGCAATAATAAAAACATTGGTTTAACATCGACGAGGTTCTAATAATTAAGACACATCATCAAATAAGACCTCGACACATTCTCTTTCAGTCACAGAACATGTTTGATCCAATTTGATCCCTAAATGATGACCACCTTGCTAATTCATTCACTTGGAGTCTTTGTATTAGCGATTATGGGAGGGGGGTCATTATCTACATCTTCAACTTCATCTACCATAACATGTCTATCTGCTTCTCGGATCCCTTTTCGAGTAACTTGGTCGAATGGATCAACTCCCATTATGTGATTATGGAGCACACAACATGCCACAACAATCTTATATAGGAAAGTCAAAGTGTTGGGTGGCATTAAGAATGGCCCATCGCTTTTTAAAACACCAAAAACACGCTCCACTGCATTTCTCAGTGAGAAATGTTGATGATTAAATATCTCTCTTGGAGATTCTGGCAACCGACCTTGTACCTCATTGAGGTGGTATCTTGTGGCTCGATAAGGAGATAGGAATCCCGGCATGTTTCTACATCCAACATCTACGATGTAGTGCTTCCTTATATTTACACCAAACACAATTTTGAAAGAAATCAGCTCAAAATTTATATAATGATTAGTGGTAAATTAAAGATGATTAGTTAACTATACAAAGGATTGTAACATCTGTAATTGAACCCTCCCACCCGACCAATACATAGGTAAATTTTAGATCAAATGTGACTACGACCATCACATTTTGCGTTGTCTTTCCCTTCCTTCCAAGAAATTTGCCTTGCTTTTCAACAAACACCTCCTATGGGATATGAGTGTCATCTATTGCACCTATGTAACCCAACAATTACACTAAAATAGGGTCACTATTATTGTGTATTGGTTCTCTCTCTCTCTATTGGAACATACCTTGAAATAGGAAATGAAACAAGGGTCATTG
>NW_010729160.1:456041-474119 GCF_000365185.1 Nelumbo nucifera
AACAACGCGACTTACGGTCTCTTGAGAACGTCCAAACCTTGCATAAATAACACTATTCCAGACATTATGTCCAATAGTGTGTAAAAATATTGCAACTTGCTCCTCTACATTCATATGATTGGTTGGTTGAAATCCGCCATGTAGTGCAAGCAAATCACACAAGGTGAAGAAACATACTCTTCTCATCCTAATTTGTGAAAGACACTTTGTATCACTCATAAGTATGCATTCGAAATAAACTGATCCTCTACATAGACTTCTAATCTCTTTTGTTCTCTAACTTGCAACCAATTTTTATATCATATCATGACAACTACCATGAAGCTAAATATGGCTGCAATGACCCCACCAACCCTCCTCCGTATGGTATTGTCTAATATAATGGGGGTCTCTTATCTAGTGAAAAAACAACAAAAAGATAGTAGAACAACAAATAATACTCTATCAAAGTCTAATAAAATTAGAGTAAAGGTAAAAGCAATCCATAATTTTATAGCTAGGAGTAACACCAATTAATACTCGAAAATTGAAGTAACAAATTATTAAGCATCCGGGATCTCCGGAGGTTAGGCATCATACCAAACTAGACGTTCTGTGAGAGTTTTAGCTAATTGGAACCTCTTAACAATCCAGGCAAATCAAAAGATCATCCCAGTTGTTTATAGCTGCAATGAATCAGTCCAAGTCTCTCTCTCTCTCTAACTTGTTACTCAAAACTAAGGCTGATCATCTTAATCTATTTGACTAAAATTCAGCATTTGCCTTATAAACAAAAAAAGGACGTCCTCATCAACAGTTGGGAGAAGTTCATGCACTGAATATGGTCAAACATTAAGTCCAAGATTTGAACTACATTCCAGGAGGATCCAAATTAAACATACATGTTATATATGACAAATGATTTGTTCTAGGCCGTGGATAAAAATTAGGTAAGGGTCCATTGTCCACCATGATGATGTGAGGCAGCCTCATGGCCATATAAATCAGTATTTGCTGATGTGACTTCCTTCTCTTATCTTCAAGGTCCAAAGAATCATATATATGACATTGTAGGATATGTATTGGTTGTTAGGGTCATCAATATGGAAAATACATTGAATTTGGGCTTTTTAATAATAATAATAATAAGGTCTCCCTTAATATATATCTTAATGCAATGTATAATTAACATGAAATATATAACCTCTACATATAGTCCTGAAATCAATTCAGCATCTTAATTTCTAAATCTGTTTAGTTCATTTCTAGAATCGAATCAGAATCGGAATGGGATTTATCTATTCCCATTGTCTGTTTGGTTCAGGCGGGCATTGAAATTGGAATTATAGTAAGTTGGAATGAGATCTCATTCCCAAGGGAGAGGGAGGGAATGGCCATTCCTTCAAATGGGGGAATATCGATCATTCCACCAGGAATGAGAATGGAATTGTGATTTTGATTCTGTCCAATCCATTCCAGTTCTAATTCCAGACCCCTATTCCCATGAACCAAACGAGTTGGATGGCCAGATTAAAGAGCAAAGCGTCGTCTATATATAGCTGCCCACTCTCATCAATGTTGTTACAGTCAATATATGTCACCAATGTGGTAATAGAATTTTGATTTTCACAGAAACCAACTTGAAGCAAAAAATGGGTAAAAATATAGTTCAATTACAAATATAGAAATGAGGGATTTTTCCATTCCTTTTGTTTGAATCCTTTCATACAATTTCTTTATGCAGAAAAAAGGACTGAAGAGAACAAGGCTCAAACCTCTAAACTTATAGTCTGTACAAATGTATATCTATAGCAATGTTTTTATTTTTTTTACAGTAAAAATGTTTTAGATTTGATGTATGGCACATCCAATTTTTTGCATTTTCATGTAAGCTTTTGTGTGTCTATATCTATATATGTATTAATTATACTTGTTCTCCTTTGAAATTAGCATTGGATACCAAATGAAGATGGCCTTACCCTTTTTTTTACTTGGTCATGTTAAATTGTTTTATTTTCTTCTTCTAAAACTTGAGATAAATGAGATTTTTTTAGTTTTATCTCTCTCTCTCTCTTTGGTAATACCCTAGAAGGTTTTAAAGTTTTCATGCTGGGTTGGAGCTGGCCAAGCCTAGCCCTAAGGTTCACCCTTACTTAGGTGGGTTTTGGTTTTCTTTTGGGATTACCTTATCCTCCATGATAAGAGTACAGCTTTTCAATTCTGGATATTTAAAATCCTTGTAATATATAGCAAACGACTAGTAGCCTTGATCTCCCCAATGGTTCTGGCTCAATTTCCTTTTAACTATTCTGAGCTTCCAACAGGATTATGACCTTCTGTTGGAACATGTCAATTGCAGATTTCAGATCTTGTAACTGAACTTCAGGGGACATTGTTTTCACTTGATGCATCAAAGAAGCAAGTTGGTGATTAAGTGATTGCTTTACTCCAGCAGGAAAGAAAATTTAACAGCAATTACTATGACAATAATGAGCTTGAAACCTTTTACCAAGCTGCCTCAAAGCTTGGAATTTCTTCTTCAAGACCAACTCTGACAGAGGGAAGAGCTCTAAAGAAGCTGATTGAAATTGGCATTGTCTTGTAGGTGGGGATGCCTCCACAACTTCACCATTGACTTTCTCTAGACATTTTTCCCTAAATAAAGAGTGCTTACCATTGTATATGAGATAACTTCATGATTCTGTGGATAAATGTTTTGGAGCATCAATCACAAATGATGGTAATGGAGGATTTGGAAGTTGGAACTATTGTGGATTATATAATAGATATACTTATTTGGAGTTATAAGTTGTGATTTGTGAGGTTAGTTTTATCAATGACATAGGACTACTTAACACACATGTTGAAGATTGAAGGGACCAAAAAGAAATATGGAAGACTTTTAGTTGGGGAGAAGGTAAATGTCATGAATGCGACAATTTCTGTTCTTGGAGATTTAGGTTTAATGGGATGCAATATTATTGGTCTCAGTTAGGGTTCTCACTTAATGCTTGGGCATAAGGTCTCTCCAAATATCATTTTAGGTTTCTTTTAAATCTAAGAATTTTCTCTCTTTCTTGATTGGTAAGAGAGTAACTTATATTAAGAAAAGAATGAGAGGCAAGGAACAATAAAGAAAATAGGCATTCATCTATCATAAAGAAACAGAAACGAAGAGCCAACCCCATTATTGCTCATCTGACTTGTATTCTTCTATAATATTGATGTTAAAATAAAGTAAAGACTGGAATAAAGCCTTTAAACTAAAATGGTGGTTTGTTTTAATATTTCTCGAGGAAGTTCCGTGCACTTTAATTGTTTTAACTACTCTCTACCGATTTAATAATTTTGAATTAAGATGGATACAATATTCAATTCCTTAATGAGACCAAGTTTTTTCCCTAGTGGTAGGTCTTTCCTATCATCTAGAGAACGAGTTCAAAATGTATCTTCACCATCTCACTTCCAAGGAAGGATTGGTGCTCCATTATATTATGGAAAAACCTAACTTATGATAAAAGATATAATAAGCAGATTTGGGGCATTGTGCCCCCCTCAAAGGTTAAGTTATTCACTTGGTTGGTGGTGTTGAACAAGTGCTTGTCCAAGAATTGCATGCTATGTGATGGAGGGTGATTTGGCCCGACCTAGTAATAAGGGGACACGTGGATGTGACTCGGCATAGGAGACAACTCGGCATAGCCAGCTCGCTATAAAGTAGACTCCACTACCCCGAGCTAAGGATCCTTCGAGCTGAAATCATCCCGAGCTAAGAGCACCTTCGTACTCATCCCAAGCTAAGAGCACCTCGGTACTAGGTCGCGGCATCAATTCATAATTTAGTTCGGGGTGTACGACCCTTAGCTTGAGAACATCAATTCGAGGTAGAAACCAGCTCGGGTATACCGATCTACCCTCAACGCAAACCCAAAAGTCACTCCAATGGTTCCCGAATTCTGCGGGATCATGTCTCGCAACAGTTAAGCATTATCTCCCCGTCCAATTCGGGCGGAAGTGATTAGCCTTATCAACTGATAACGATTATCTCCAGATACTTGTAATGAGTATTAGATCTACAGCCATGGTAGCATGCAAGGAAGAAAGAGAAATCATTTCCGATAGTGTATGTGACCTAAAAATATAAAAAATGCATTATCAGATACAATGACTGGTAGGTTTGAGAACAAATACAAATTTGAGGTAAAATATTACCATTGGAAGTGCAAATGCAATGAAGGGAAACCCGATTTGGAGAAATGAACATGAACCTGAAAAAAAGAAGAACCACAATAATAGAACATTAGTGGCTATACTTCCAAATCGGAAACACATGAAGCAAATCTAATAGGACTTACCGTTGAGAATGGAGCCACGATGATGAAGTTCTAGGCTCATATTTGAGTCTATTTGTGATGAGAAAGGCTAAGATCGAAATAAGAATAAGAAATTTATTCTAACGAGGGAAGTGACTTGGAAATGAAAAGAAATCAAAATAAGAGTTCAATAGATAAATCAAAAAGAAAATTGAACTCTCAAACAGGAAATCAAACTCTTGAACTCTCAAAGAGGAAATTGAAATCAAAGGCAGACCTCTATCGCAGCTCAGAACCAGTCTCTTCTCTCTCGAACTACTGAAGAGGGCTCAGAAAAAATATTCGAAATCAATGCAATAGGTATACCTGTTTACTTCGACTGATTAGGAACGCAAATTTTACTTTGGTTTATTGAAAACAAAATTCCCTCTTATTTTCGTTGCAAATCTTGGTCTCTAAACATTTTTGCATTAAAATCAATGTAAATTATCATAATATATTAATATATGGTTGAAAATTTATCATTATGAATTAAATTTTGTAAATACTACATTTTATATTATTTATTATACACATAAATATTAAAATAAAAATAAATGATCAAATCGCTTAAGTAACTCGATGGTCAAGTGAGGCCATGGCTCTTGTAACCATGTGTGTTTGGGCTCAAATATTCAAATCCTTAAAATTATTTTGGGGTTTATTTAAAGGTAAGTCTGGTTCCAAGGTTGGTTCTACCAAGGCCGGTTCATTGGGTCAGTTTGGGTAGAAAACAATGCCATCTTCACTTCTAGTGTCCTCAACAGCAGTGGAGTTTACACAGTTAAATCAGCAATATCAAGCTTTCCTCTCTACGAATCCATCATCATCCACTCCCCACTTGAGATGGTCAATACTCTGGACCCTCAAAATACCATACCGTTGTATTTTGTTGACATGGAAACTCCTATGGGAGGAACTGCTAACAAAGGAGACAAGTGTAAACAATGGCTCAAGGAGGATGATCTTCTCTGCATTTTCTGTAAACAAACCATAGAACGAGCACTGGTTTGTTTTTTTTCTTGTCCTTTCGCAAGAGCAATATGGTGTGCGAGTCAACTGGGTACCAACCCCGAGTTAGCTGAAAACAAACCTCCACATGTCTTCATTTCGCAATGGGTGAAATACTTGAAAATTCACTTGGATAAAACAACAATATCCAACTACGTGGCAAAGTTTTGTATCCTCTTGTACATGATCTGGGCCGCTAGGAACAAGGCGACCTTTCAAAGCAAAAAATATTCACCATTAATGGACATTATCAAGAAAGCTCAGTCTTACATTAGTCCACAAAACCAACCACATTGCCAGGCAAATTAATGTCAGTACAGGGAACAACCAGAATCTACCTCCAACCTCAACGCCTCACTTGCATTTTGATGGCTCTAATTATGATGCAAACACAGGTCATGCAAGGAGACCTTGTTGAGCCGTCTGTGGTTACGATACAGAAATTCAGGCTCTTATAGATGGCCTGGAAGCAGCCCAAAGAGAAGGAATCCAAAAGCTAATTATCTCTTTAGACTCTCTACAGCTAGTAACTGTTTTGAATAGTAATATGAAGACCTCATACTGGCTAGAAACACAGCACTGCTTCTGTATTAGAAATCTTCTGTCTACTTTTCAAAACTTCTCTATCAATCATGTAAATAAAAGCTCAAACCTAGCAGCTCACATCCTAGCCTACACGGCTTGCAAGGGACAGCTAGTAATCTGTCAAAAAGAGATGAATGATGTAACCTTCTAAATAAGGAAATCTTTTGTTGTCAAAGAGTAATTTTTCCACGAGGAATCGTTTGTCTTTTCAAAGAATAAAAAAAATAGTTTATACTTTCGGTAGGCTAACCCACTTCTTCCTACACAAATTGCCGTCCTCACATTTAGGCCAATGATGCTGGCTCAGCTTCATCAATGTACCAACTAAAACGATATATAATGGGAAAGGAGCACTTGCCACTCCTTTGAAATTATATAAATAGACAAGCTCCGTTGTCGGTTGTACCAAACATTAGTTGAAATTTTTTAATAATCCAATATTTTATTCCTTCTTGGAAAGGCAACCTTCACCAGACCAAATCAGCCCCCGACAAATTGTCCCCCACAATATCCTACAGCACATTCCTGCCGGCCGCCGTATATTGAGAACATCTCTCGATAATAATCCTTAAAATGATGGTGTTATCATCGGGAGATGCTCTCACTAAACGGTGGAGATGCGCTGTGAGACGTTGTGGGGGATAATCTCATAGGGGGCTGATTTGAACTCAACCTTCACCATAGGCAAAATACAGTAGCACAACCAGAGGATGCCAACTGGCTGGTTAATAGGGTCTCAGGTTGGTTGTAACGGTGACTTAGGATCAAATCCCACCTGCACCAGCATTGAAGGTTATGAGTTTGGGGGATGAGCATCAAAATATAGGTATAAATACAGCAGCATAACCTATTATGGTTGTTTTTCTGTTTTGATCTGAAACATTTTGGATTGATTATCTGAAACATTTTAGTCGATCCAATACGTTTCAAATTGAAATATCAATGATACCCAACACAACCTAAATTCTCAATCATTATTTGGAACTTTTTTGTTTCTTGTAATGAGATTATAGATGTAGACATCATCATTATCCAACTTCAAACCTGAGATCTTATTAGATTAAGTTGATCATCTGAATTTGGACTTTGTGGAAACATAGATTGACCCTAATCCAATTTGATAAGATCCAATCAACAATGCTGCAATATACATGCATATCTCTATGTGAGGCAATGGATTTATGTAAGTACATAGGCCCGGCTAATCCAGAATTTTTCAGAATAACAATTAAGGGCATGTATATTAATCTATATCTATACTATTTATAAAAGTGCGAATGGGGAGGTATTGGCTTCTGAAATTTTTCTTTACTGAAATACCCCTCTTCCTGAATTTAGTTCATTTCCATTGGAAGGGCAGAAAATGTAATTAAAAGAATACCATTAAGTACATTCAATTACCTCTCATTAAGCTTCACATTTAAGTCATTAAATAAATCACATTCTCTCTCATTGAATCCAACATTTATACTTTTTTTTATCATCATTAAATTCCATTAATAAATCCATAATTCCATACACAATAATTAATTAATAGAGTGGAATTTTATATTCTTAAAATAAACATAGAAATGAAATCATATTTTTCATCTAGGTGGTGGGTAAGTAATTCAACCATTTGGGTCAAATGGATAATTCCATGATGTCATAAATAAATAATATAAATTTAGAAATATAAAAAATACTTTTATTTATCATCATTAAATTCCACTAATAAATCCATACACAATAATTATTAATGGAATAAAATTTTATATTTTTAAAATAAACCTAGAAATGAAATCATATTTTGCATCTAGGCCGTGGGTAAGTATTTCAACCATTTGGGTCAAATGGATAATTTCATGATGTCATAAATAAATAATACAAATTTAGAAATATAAAAAATACAAAAATATAAAAAAAATTAAAAAAAAAAATTGGAGATGTTTCTATTATTATATTTTTCATATTAAAAAATAACTATGATAAAATAGATATAATTATATTAATGATCGACATCAACTATACAATGTAAAACCGATGAGAAATTAAATCATCTTCCTATCTAAGGGGTGGGATAGTGGTTCAACCTTTCAGGTCAAATAGATTAACCCATGATGCATAATTAAAAATATTTTTTTTTTAAATAGAGTAGTACAAAAAATATGAAACAATTTTGGGCAGATCTGTATATACTAATAATATAAACAAAAATAAGTATGATAAATAATAATTATTTTATCAATGATATAAATGAAATGCAAAACTTAAAATCACTTTGAAAGTGAAACATTTCCATATCTAGATGGTAGGTTGGTTAATGATATAACATTCCGGGTCAAATGGGTCAATCTATGATGTCATAACTAAGTAACGAATATTAAATATACATACGTACATGCATACATACATACATACATACATACATACATACATACATACATACATACATACATACATACATACATACATACATACATACATACATACANACATACATACATACATACATACATACATACATACATACATACATACATACATACATACATACATACATATATATATATATATATATAAAGTCAAAGAAAAATATAAGATTTGTATAAAGCATTTCGATACAATTCTATGTTATATATTCACCATATTAAACAAAAATAAATGTGAAAATAAGAATTACTTTTATCTATGATGAAAATGGAATCCATGATTTAAAATCAACTGAAAAAGCAAAATGGTTTTTAAATCTAAGTGGTGGGTTAGTGATTAAGCTATCCATGTCAAATGGATGTTATTAATAAATAAGAAAATACATAAAATTCTAGAAAATATAGAAATTTTTCAATAATTTTGGGTATATTCTATAATATTATATATTCATCATATAAAAAAGTGTAATTAATGTGAATTATTTTCATTAGTGATAGAAATGGGATAAAAAATAAAGAGCATAAATGTCTAACACGTGACCCGACTAACCATGTCATCAAATGGTTCAATAATTTAATTAGTTAGGTCATTGTAGGCAATTAGTTTGGCAGAGATGCAAACAGATCAGATCATATTTGAAATAGAGTAAAAAATAAAGAGCATTAATGTCTAATACATGACCCCACTAACCATGTCAAGTGGTTCAATGATTTAATTAGCTATGTCATTGTAGGAAAGTGGTTTAGTAGGGATGCAAATAGATCGGATTGGATTTGAATCAGGGTATATTTAAATTCGATTCGATCTGAAGATCTGATCGGATCTCATAAATATTGATTCAAATCTGAATCTGATCAAGATGTTGGATATCCGAATCTAGTACGATTTGATTTAATTTAAAAAATAATAATAAATTATTAAAAGGAAAATAAAATATAATAGTTGAAATAAAAAAAATATAAGTATTTTTTCAACTATTTTCATCATATAAGAAGTTTACAAAAATGCAATATAAATAACATATTTATAAACAAATAATAAATAACATATATAGTATATATAAATGACATATATATATATATATAATTGATTGGACCACAATATTAAAAGCCAATATTCAAATAATATATTGGAATTGCATTTCCCCTTGGTAAATAAGTAATTTTTATTATCTCATAAATTAAATAATAAATATATATATATATATATATTGTTATAAATTTTATCAAAAATTTTGAACATGCATTAATATTATATATTCTTCATATTAAATAAAAATATGTTTGAAAAATAAGAATTATTGTTAGTAAATATAGAAATAGCTAAAATACAAAGAAAAAAATGAATTAATCTCTTAATCATAGTCCATTTTCCTAATTAAATATGTTAATGGTTCAACCAGTAAGGTCATTTGGTTGCTAACTATTATCATCATCATCATTTGATATTGCCACTTGCAACGCGCGTACACTTTTACTAGTTAAGTATAAGGACAAAATAAGCAAGGAAGAAAATATGAAAAGATTCTAGAAAATAAAAGCCCAAAACAGTATGAATAAGCCCTAATAATCATATGAGTACCCATTAACATCCAGACAACCTTTTCCCAGGAATCACTGGTGTTACTTTACCCAAGTACCAAAAAACAAACAAGGCCTTAATAACTAAAATATTCAGTTAAAAATCTGCTAAAAAAGCAAAAGTAAAAGAATTGTTTTAACTTATGGATATTTAAAAGCTCAAAAAGGATGTCTCGAACAAAAATAGGAGTGACAATAGCATATCTCGTTCTACATGTTTTGCATAAAAAAGAGGAGGCAATTAGTTGTATCCTGGTTTCATGATCAGGAGAGCTTTTTGACTGTCTTGTTGATAGTTATGGTCCACTATATATTCTACTAACTTCTGCATTTCAATTTAGAGAAATTCTACATACTAAACATAAAGCTTTAAATCTCTTGAACATGGGATGCAACATTTACAGTATATGATAGCTTTTTTTTGGTACAAGTATTAGTACCAATGCCATAGAATTTGCAACCAAGGTTCAAAATGTTGATTCATATCAGTTTTTCATATGGTTTTGAAGATTGAATGGTCAGACCGGTTGATTCGAGAAAGGTCAGGTAATCAGTTCTATTTTACCTTAAAATCATTTTTGATAAAAAAAAAGCGTTGATTTAGTCAGCAATCTATTGAACTGAGCAGTTGAACTGTCGATCTGAACAATGATTTTTGGTCATTTTTTTATTTTTTTAAATCAGAACGGATCATCTATCCGAATTGAATGTCGATCAACCTATTTAACCCAAAAACCAGTGACCAACACAGTATCATGTCCGATCCAAATTTTAAAACTTTAGTTTTTCAACCCAATGATTAGCTTCTTCATCACCCATTTAAAGCGTGTGACATGCATAGAGGGATTGAACCTTGTTTGTTGCATTTATTTATACCATTATTATTGGATAGCTTTGATTTAATGAATAAGTTATAAAGTTTTTAAAACAAACAAGCATGGTCACCCAACTGCACACGGAGAGCTTCCGGCAATGTACCAACTTTGGCTATGTTAAATTGTTTCAATTAATTATTGTAACCCTCCATAAAATAGCAAGAGCCAAATATCACAAAGTTATAACTCTATTCACAAGTAACCTCTTGGAAGTTGTAACTATGGTTTTGAAAATCGAACCGAAACAGAATTGTTTTGACCACTGGTTTTTTTGGGTCAAACGGTTTGATTGCTTGTTCAAAGTTTGGTTGGACCATTATTTTGAAGTCTAAAACTGGATTCAGACTCAATTGGTCTTTGGTCAATTGGTCCGACCGTTCGGTCAGAGATCAGATTTTTAAAACCATGGTTGTAACAACTCATGACTCCTCGTTTTTGCACTCTATAAATTTATATTTATACTCGTTCCAAACTGAGCCTAAAATGCAATTCGACTTATTTTTCATTTATTCATTTTTATAAGATGTGACGTAATAACATTAGTGACATACTAGCATCACAGACTTTTATCACTAATGATAAACACATTTTTTGTAAATTATTTATATTATTTATCTTTTATAAAAACGTGTATATATATTAATGAACATAGTTGAAAAAATATTTATATTTTTTTGTTTTTTTATTTAAACAGTTATATATTTTTTTAATTTATTATCTTTTTAAATTAATTCAGACCGGAACAAATTCAGATATATGACATCTTGATCAAATTCAGATTCAAATTGATATTTATGAGATCTGATCAAATTTTCATATCAGATATTAGGTTGGTTATGAAATTTGATCTGATCGATTTACATCTCTAATATTAGGTTGGTTAGGATAGAGGTACTTTGATCAAAACCTGAAAATGGGTCAATCCATATAAATTGGGTTGGATCCGGTTATGGATCCAGCATCCGTACTGATTCCAACCCATAAATAGACAAAAGAAAAATTGAAACTAACCAGTTCTTTTATATAAAAAATCATTACCTAAACGTTAGGTAATCACCTAAATGACAAGGGCCCCCCTTGTTGTCTAACCTCGCATCGGTGCCTTTACAACCACGGATTGAAATTTTATATGAATAGATGAGGTGCTCCATTGTACCAAACAGTCCAGACCTTGGTTGAAATTTCCTAATCCATTATTTTTTTCCTTCTTCGAAGGGCAACCTTCACCAGAGTTAACATCCCACAGCACATTTTCATCGTGTATTGGGAACATTTCTCAATGATAATATTAGGAGTGATGATGTCATTATCATGGAGATGTTCCTAATATATGGTGGGAATATGCTGTGGAATGTTGTTGGGGGCAATCTTATGGGGGGCTGATTCGATCTTCCTTCACCATCAGCTAAATACAATAGCACAACCAGAGGGTGCCAATCGATTGGTTAATAAGGTCTCAGGCTGATTGTAATGGAGAGTTAGGATAGAATCTCACCTGCACCAGCATTGGGGGTTATGAGTTTGGGGGATGGGCATAAAAAATATAGGTACAGCAGCATAACCTATTATGATTGTTTTATTACCATTGGTGTTTTGATATGAAACATTTTGGATTGGTCAATATAATTGTTGTTTTTATCTGAAACATTTTAATCGATCCAAGACGTTTCAAACCCTACACACAACCTAAATTCTCAATCATTATTTGAAACTTTTCATTTTTTTTTTTTTGTTTCTTGTAATGAGATTATAGATGTAGATTAAGTTGATCATCAGTATCCAACTTCAAACCTGAGATCTTATTAGATTAAGTTGATCATCTGAATTTTGACTCATTAAAATTGGACTTTGGGCAAAATAAGCAAGGAAGAAAATATGAAAAGATTCTAGCCCAAAACAGTATGAATAAGCCTAATACTCATATGAAGACCCATTAACACTGATTAAACCCATTAAGAAAAAAAAAAAAAAGGAAAAAACCCACATCCTCTCTCTCTCTCTTTCATTTTTCTTCTCTAACCAACCTTACTAATATCTTTATCAAAAGTTGATTGGTTAAAATTTCACAGGAGAGTTAATGAACGCAAAATCAAGGTAATTTCAAGTACATTTCAGTAATGTTTCGTTAGTTGTTAGTCGTGGAAACATCAAATAAATATCCTAATCCTATTTACACCAGGCTGTGTTTGGTTGCAATGTAAATAAATTTGCACTGATGTAAAACCATAGCAGTGCAAATGATTTGAGTATAAATTCAGACTTATTTTAGTTTCAAATTTTAATTTATTTTGTTTTATTGCAGTATAAATGAAGTAAATTAAAACATGAAGTATAATAAAATAAAATTAAACAAGAATTTGCATATTTTGCATTTGCACTCTTATACATTTGTACTAATGCAAATAAATTTGCAGTGCAACCAAACAAAATGATGTAAAAAAGACAAAATATCACATTAAGCTGGAACAGTGGTCTCAGGAAATGAATTTTTCGTGATATTTTCATTTATTCATTGGTTACACATGTGACCATAAAAAAATGGGAGAGTGACTGTTCAGCCCACATTAGAATTCTTAACCCCTCGGTACAGGTGCGAGATGAATTCTTCACTTTGTTGCTTTATATAAGGAAATCTTTTATTGTCAAAGAGTAATTTTTCCACAAGGAAACGTTTGTCTTTTCAAAGAATAAAAAAAAATATATATATAGTTTATACTTTCAATAGGCTAACCCATTTCTGATTTTGTTTATTTCTTTCCTACACAAGTTGTCGTCCTCACATTTGGGTCAATGCTGCTGGCTCAGCTTCATCAATGTACCAACTAAAAGGATATATAATGGGAAAGGAGCACTTGCCACTCCCTTTTGCTCAAGTCATTTTCCTTATAGGTTTCAATTAAGGGTGTAAAGGGATCGAATTCGAATTGAATCAAGCAATATCTAAATTTGAATTTGGTTAGAAAATTCAATATTCTAATTCGACTCGATATCTAAAGGATATTGAAAATTAATATTCGAAATTGAATTCAATTAAATATTCAAATATTCGATTTGATTTGAATTTGACCAATTAATTATTTTAGGTAATTAACAAATATATAAACTAAACATTTTATTCGTATAAAGTATATAAATATATAGATTATTTATATAACTTAATTATTTTATATATAAATTATATAAAACATTTAAATATTTTATATATTATATATAAGAATTAAATAATCAGTCGAATTCGGATGTTTATTGAATCAAATCAGGTCATATCCGAATTTGAATCCGATTAACTATTTGATATGAATAGGATATCCAAATTCAATCGCTTAGATATTCAAATTATCTGAATTCGATTTAATTATGTCAAATCTCGAATTAGAGATTGGATTTTCGAATACCGTTGGCACCCCTACTTTCAATGTCTTTGAACTAAAATACCCACAAAGATCATATTGCTTAATCAGTTTCTCTAGTTTCTGTTAGGCCCATTTGTGTGCCCATATTTTAAGGTGGCAACCTCATCGAGTAATTGGTCTATGCTTTTGTGTTGCTATTATGGGTTTCATGGAAAATGAATTTTTTGAAGAGTATTGATTATACAGGCAATCGATACTCCCCTGAAGGGTCGGTAAGTTGTTTATCTACCTACAAAAAGCAGAGTCTGGATCTCCTACCCATAAGAACTCTACCCGCATCTACCCACACAACATTGCATTTACACATGGAGAACATAGTATTATACATGAGAGATGTTCCCAATACATGAAAGTAGTGTGTTGTGGGTAGACGTTGGCAGAATTCTTGTGGGCAGAAGATCCGGAGTCTCAAAAGCATAATTTGCTACGGTCTTGCATGATACCTGAGTAAGTGATTGGCGTATATGAAAATCAACTTTAAAAGTACTCCAGGCAACTTTTTCCCAGGAATCACTGGCGTCGCTTTACCCAAGTACTAAAATATTCAATTAAAAGTCTGCTAAAAAAGCAAATATAAAAGAATTGTTATAACTTATGGATATTTAAAAGCTCAAAAAGGATGTCTAAAACAAAAAAGAGGAGTCCTTTCCAACAAACAAAAAAAGCGACAATAGCATATCTGGTTCTACATGTTTTGCATAAACAAAAAGGAGGCAATTAGTTGTATCCTGATTTCATGATTGGAGCGTTTTTTGACTGTCCTGTTGATAGTTATGGTCCACTATATGGTTTTGAAGACCGGACCACGGTTGATTCGGGAACGGTCAGACCTTAAAACCATTTTTGGTCAGAAATCATTGACTTAATTAACAACTCATTGACCCGAGCAGTTAAACTGTCAATCTGAATAATGATTTTTAATCATTTTTTAATTTTTTATTTTTTAAATCAAAATGAATCATCCATCGAAACTGGATATCGATCAGGCCACTTAATCCAAAAACCGGTGACCAAAACGGTATCATGTCCGATCCAATTTTTGAACCCAATGATTAGCTAGAAGCAAAATAATTAGGACATATGGCCACTTTTGAAGGGTAATATCCTTCCTAGCTAGCTAGAGTGTAGAGATGTCAACCTAAAAAAGAAATAAAAAATAAACTGATGAAGTATCGCCCATTTAAAACGTGTGACATGAATAGAGGGATTGAACCTTGTTTAATTATTGCACTTATTTATACCATTATTATTGGACAGCTTTGTTTCAATGAATAAGTTATAAAGTTTGAAAAATAAACAAATATGGTCACCCAACTGCACATGGAGAGCTTCCGGCAATGTACCAACTTTGATCTCTCATCCATGCTTTTTCTTGCCTATGTTAAATTGTTTCAATTAATGAGAGTGGATTAGTTGAAGACAAAATAATACACACCCGGCTAAACTACCTATATTAAGGTTTAACACGCTAGTGTTCAGTTGAGTTAGGTTCCAAATGGGGCCCACAGTGAGCACTGGCATTTTCAATCGTGATAGGTAATTCAGCCGAGCTGAGTGTGTATGATTTTGTCTCCACTTCATCCTCCGGACTGCTATATACAGCAAGAGCCATATATTCACAAGTAACATCTTAGTAGTTGTAACTATGGTTTTAAAAACCGAACCAAAATAGAATTGCTTTGACCACTGATTTTTGGGTCAAACGGTTTGACTGCTGGTTCAAAACCTTGGTTGGACAGTTATTTTTGAGGTCCAAAACTGGATTCAGACCCATAATTGGTTTCCGGTCAATTGGTCCGACCGTTCGATCAGGTCAGATTTTCAAAACCATGGTTGTAACAACTCATGACATCTCAACTGGACAAGTACTTTTCAATTCATACGTTTGGATTGGAACCTATGGATCTAACCGAGATTAAAGTTTAGCAAGGATCCAAAATTCATGGTTGATGGATTCTATTCATGAACAAGACATGTTAGGTAGGGGTCGAACCGATCCGAAGTCCGATCTTATATTATATTGTTGGAATCCGACGATCCTCTTTTAGATTTTCAAATCGAATTAGATAATCGGATTCAAATCATTCCTATCTGATATATGTTATTTATTTATTTATTCATAAATATGTTATTTATATTATACTTTTTGTAAATTTTTTTATAAAAACATATATATTAATGAAAATAATTAAAAAAATACTTGTATTTTTTTGTTTTTCTTTATTTAAACAGTTATATTTTCTTTTCCTTTTAATAATTTATTATTTTTAAAATTAATTCGGATCGGATCACATTCAGATATCTGATATCTTGATGGAATTCGGATTCAAATTGATATTTATGATATCTAATCGAATCTTCATATGGAATTCAGATTCTCTTCATCGACTTCTTTCCAGTGGAGTCTAAAGGTGGAGGCGTGAAGCTTTTCATTTGCAGCTGGAGGCGGATGCATCAACTCCTCACCCAACCCGCCAACTCCCAACTGCAAGAGTGACAGAACTTCAGATTTCTCGAGCGGGTACGTTTTGCACTCATGACATGGAGGACCCACCCCACCTCATGCTATATATCTTTGGGTGTCTTCGCCTAGCATTCTCCTACTTTGTATCCTCCTCCTACTTTGATTTCGTCGCATCCACCAGGTAATTGTTTGATTATCTTCTTTCTTTATTAGCTTTATTCTTTATCTTCTTCTCACTGTTTTTGTTCTTACTTTTAGCTTCAAACCATTAACTTCTTCTTTCCATCCCCAAAGAGGTTAGATTATTCTTTAGTATTATTTCTCTTGTTTTCTTTCTTAATGTGCCATTTTTGTAATCAGAGTTTTCATATTTATTTAGTCTTATTTCTCTTTAGTATTTTGGCGAGTTTTTTTTATCACTAATCACTTTTATATCATTGATACTGATCTTCATCATTACATTGTCAAGTTAGGGATTCTGAATTTCTATTTTACTTCTTATGCTTGATCCCTATTGATGAGGGCAGATTTGGCCCTCCAGTGAAATTATGACACCTAGCACCTCATGCCAACCAAGTGCAGCCTCTTGACAATTAGGTAGCTCACCACTTAGGGGCAGCTCAGCACCTACAGGCAGCTCGACACTTACAGGCAGTTGGCCACTCCATAGGCAGTCTGGCATCTTACGAAGAGCTCGCCACTTAGGGGCAACTCGGCACTTACAGGCAGCTCGGCATAGGTAGCTCGCCACTTAGGGGTAGCTCGGCGTATCGCAAGAAGATTTCCTACCTGACAACCGTACCTTCCAGATCTGGAGACTGCACCCACGTCTCTGGCCAGGCGGCGTCGTGCCTGCCAACTCTGATAACGCCTCATGTCTGACAGGGTTGGACCTTGCAACGGTTACCTGCGCCCACCAGCTCAGCCCTGGCAAGTGACGGCTGTGGCAGAGAGTCAGAGGTGGTTACGCCAAATCTCTCAGGACACCGCTATATAAGAGCCCCGACCCCCCAGAGGGGAAGGGGGATGGAAAATGGAGGTAACCCCTGCTCTCTAGCTTTCTCATTTCTCTAATATCATCTTCAAGCTCTCTACTATCAAAGTGCTAACTTAGCCATCGGAGTGGCCCCGTCGGATAAACATCCCCGGGTCCTCTGATTCAATTCTCGCAGGTTCATTGGCTCCCGCCAACTACAAGGAGGAGCAGATCATCTCATGCAAAGGGCAGTCGGGTTGCACTACACTAGGAGGCTCGCCAACAAGGCAGCGCATCTAGCAGCTCATCCAAGTAGCTCACCACCAGGGAGCTCGTCACCAAGTAGCTCACCACCAGGGAGCTCGCCATCAAGTAGCTCACTACCTGGGAGTTCGTCACCAAGTAGCTCACCACCAGGGAGCTCGTCACCA
>NW_010729160.1:492558-533525 GCF_000365185.1 Nelumbo nucifera
CCTTAAAGTTCCACACCGCTTTAGCCCGCTCRGCCTCCACCATGGCATCGAAGTTCCGACTTCAGTCCTGAAGAGTGGATTCCAAGTCTCGAACCTGCTGGCGAAGAAGCTCCCTCTCCGCCGCCACCCTCGACGACTCCTCCCGGTAGCGAGCACTCTCCTCAGATAGCCGGGCGATCTGCGCCTCCTGGTCCCGGACGAGCAGTTCCTGGGCCTCGCTCCCCTTTTGAGCCTGAAGGACATCACCTCGAGCCCGGTCGAGTTCGCCTTGGAGCTTCTGCAAAGTTGACCTTTGATTACGAGCGTTGCCGGAGTGGATGTTGGCCCGGAGGGCCATGGCGTGGATGGCGGAGTTCACCTGCCAACAGAAGACTAAGGTCAGAAAGGAGAAAAGGAGAAAAAATAAAGGAGGAAGAGAAAGGACACTTACTACCATGCAGTAGGTGGAGGCAAACCTAGCGAGCTCCTTGGGGTCCATCTCTCCCCAGCTARCGACCTCCTCGTGGCAGATCGCCCTTTGGCTTTTTTGTGCAGCCACGATGTAGTCATTAACACCCTCCCAGTTCCCGGTAGGGAACTACGGGAAGGGGAAGGGGCGGGATGGCCCAGACGAAGGAAACTGCCCTTGCACCAGGAGCTCGGGCCCTTCTACACCACCTTCCGTGGCGACTCCCTCGAATGGGACAGGTGGAACCTCAGGTGGTGGAGAATCGAAGACCGGGTCAGCAAACTTGAAATCAGCACAACCAGAAGTGGAGGCTTGGTCAGGACGCGACCTCTTGGCCTTGCGCTTCTGGTTGGTGGACAGAAGGCGGCGTGCGTCAATACCCGACATGATGGCTACCAAAAAATCACAAGGTATTAGTCTAGTAAAAAAACAAATTTACAAGGCACTACGCGACCTAAAAGGCAACCTACCTGGGCTTAGACCAGCCTGCGCGAGCTTCTCCTCGGTCAAGTAGTCCGACCAATGGAAGCCAACTGCTGCCCAGGACTGCAGCATTTTCCGAACTTCGGGGTCCAACTCACCCCCTGAATCCTGGATGGCGGCCCTCCAGTGAGTTGGGAAGGGCCACCCTTCGGGATCCTATTCGGCAGCTCGTATAAGAGCTTGAAGCTGCGGCGGGGAGAAAAATAGTAGGAACACCTTTCTGGAGGCGCTCCGGGAGAAGCATTCTTGATGCAGAGGATGGTGGAGAGGATATCAAGATTGAGGGGAAGACAGTACTCATAAAATAGAGAAATAGTCCCAACTACATTTCGAATGGAGTTTSGGTGAAGCTRGTCAATGGTGACATTGAAATGGTTSAAAACCTCCACTATCAGAGGATGCAGAGGAAGACGCAGGCCAGCCTCGAGCTGTTCCTGAAAGATCACTATCTTGTTGGGACCATGCTCMYARGGAAAGTTACTAGAAGGGAGACTGTGSATGAGGTCTCCGGGAAGGTTAAAATGAAGAACTAAAGATCTAAGTCTCTCCATCGACATAGAGGAGGGACMGAAGCTGTCGAGCACCCTRCCCCGAGAAGTGGAAGCTGTCTTGCCGGAGGCCTCCCGAGCCTTTGGAGCCTGCCCCAAGCTCTCCCTGAGCTCAAGGGGGCGTCATCCTGGTTACCGTCCCGGGAATAGACGTGGTACGGATATCCAAACATATTGACAAGATGATAAGACTCACAAAAAAAGAAGAAACGGTGTGAACRGGAAAAGAGCCCGGGAAGCTAAATAGAGACGCGACCTCAGAATCCGAAGACAAGGCAAGTTAGCGTAAAAGAAAGTGAGGTCTGGRGCCTTCCTATTTATAGCTATTGTGCCCTCAAATCGACGGCTCGGACTGAGACAGATCTGACGGTTCACAGTCAAGYTGATCRCACGTCTTCTGAAACYGAAATGTGAYTGGCTGCTGCAYGTCTCCCATKATTGAGGTAATGACGGYTGTACGACATCCGGAGTTAAGAGCCGCTTTGGTGCATTTCTCGGCATTCGAAAAGTCAARAATCCCCTGACTTYCGCGTGCMCATTTAATGCGAGCAGTCAATCAAGTTTGAAATTCAGTCAAATCCACCCGTCACACTTCATGAACTCCTCACGCTAAGGTAACACTCTTAGCCCGAGGAGTGGGGGGCAATTAATGGAGGGTGATTTGACCCGACCCCTTGGGACAGTGACACGTGGACATGACTCAGCATAAGTAACAGCTCAGCATCATAACCTGACTGTGACTAAGTAACGGGCCCGCAGGACAGCTCTCTACGTCATAGCTCGCTACAGGAGGAGCCCGCTACAACGCGAGCTCAAGAACCCCCGATGTACTAAAAGGGAATACTCCAAGACAACTCTATCCTAGCTCGCGAGTTGGGGTAACCAGCTCGCTCCAATACTTAGGTAGAAAAACTGCCTAAGGGGCCACTTCAGGAGGAATCACCTCACAATACCCTCAGGAGCTCGCTACAAGGTAGCTTGCGACAGGGTAGCTCGCTATAGGGCAGCCCGCGATAGGGTAGCTCACTACAGGGCAGCTCGCTACTGAGCGACGCGATGTTTTCAGGAAGCTTCTATCTAACAAGACCGTACCCGCCAGTCTGCGCCACGTCTCCTGACCGACGGCGCAGTCCCTGCCAGCCCGAAAAGTCTGCGCCCACGCCTCTTGACAGGTGGTGGCGTGTCTGTCCTTCCGGGACGTATCACTCATCCGATTGGGTAGTACACTGAAACGGTTACCTGCGCAGCCCTGGCGGATAATGGCTGCGATAGAGGTCCAGTGGCGGTTACACTCGATTTGACAAGAACGCTCATATATAAGAGCCCCCTAGTTGAAGGGAAGGACTCTCTCAAAGATCTGATATCATATCTTGAATATCTCGAACCTTCTCTCGAGCTAACTCAGTGATCTAGCGCCGCGACCTACACTCTTAGCCTTCTTTACACTCTTTACTACTTTCTCCAGCGTTCTAACTTAAGCATCGGAGTATTCCCACCGAGCAAGTCCCCCGGGAATCCTTCACCGCTCTCTTCTCAGGTACCGTCCGTCGCCAGCGAGGAGCCAGTCAGCTGCCAGCTAGGAGTGCCTGGATTGCACACCATCAGTTCATATAAATTGCAAAGTTGGGTTAGTTTTGCATTGACAAATTTACCTTCTTACAGAACTGACTTTATGGATGTAAATACGAATTCCAATAAAGCATATGTTTTTTTTTATCAAAAGCCTACTCGAATGCAATATTGATGTACTTTTACATCTTATTATCAATGTAAATATGTAATATTGTCAAACACAAGCAAAAGTGAACCAAAGTGCAAGTTTACCCGAACGGGAAATTATACTCCATTTGCATCGTTTCCAAACTCAACCTAAGAGAAAATTAAATTCTAGGAAAAAAAAAGAAAATGCACCATTTTCAGGCATCAATTGAGAAAGAATACCTCTTATTAATTTCAGTTTGTCCGACAAGTACCCCAAAGAGAGAAAAGTTAAAGTTTGCATTAGCGCTGCCGGTCATCACAAACCATATGCTTTGTATACATCAAATTTCTCATATTGTTTTTCAAGCCTTTTATAATTTTGTGATTTTTTTTTTGAATTTTTAAATAAGAAACTAAATGTGGGGTTATTTAAGTTCACAAGCAACCAATTCAATTAAGACACTGAATGTAATATGGGCATCTTTCTGACACCAGTCCGTGCATTGCGTGGATTCACCGGTATCATAAATAAATGTGTTTCACGTGGTATTTATCGAAATTCATGAGTGGGCTTTGATTGATTTTTCCTATCTTTTCTCCAAATGAAAACAGACCACACATTAGAGAGTTGCTATTTGACCAGGGAAAGGACAGTAATTTGGATAAGAGACAGTTTATTAAATAGCAAAAATCAATTATTAGATTTAGAGTCAATGGATCAGACCCATTTATTTCTCTCTAAATCAAATTGAGAATTGAAATCGGTAAAGTGTCTTACTAGTTGTAGCCAAGAATTAGAATTGAATCCGGTCTACACTTGGGTTAGGGGTTCGGATTTACTACCCACGAATTGTTCCCACATCCTTACCTAGATGGTGTTCCGTGGGTATGAATGTGATAACAATTTGTGTATAGCATATCTGGAGTGTTGGGTTGGCGAGTGTATGGGTTCGGGGGACAGGCTACCCAGTTGTATAGCCCCTTGGAGCAAAAGAACTGACTATGTATTTAAATATGTCCCAAAGTCCATTTCCATGCTTTCTATATTAACTTAATCACCCCAAATAAAAGGACAAGATAATCCATGCTTCTATATAAAACAAGCTCATTCATACACGAGCAATGGTGAGTTGATATTTCTCCATTCTCAAATCAACCCTCCCAAAAAGTCTTCTTCTCCTCTATTCTGTCTCTTCAGAGTCATGGAGAAAGGTAAGCCCAACTATTCCAGTACTCTAATTTTCATTCTATCAACTGATGAATAATTCACTTCCTCCCTCTCAATCTCTCTAGATGGTGGAGCTGCAACATCCAAACTTCTACGGATCCTTGCCGCATCTTCCGTCACTGCTGCTGCCGCTACTTCCTTCTATTATCACTGTTGGAATCGCCCGGCGGCGAGGGACCGAAAGATTATTCCGCAGTTACGCCTGACGGAATCCGGCAAAGTCGATGAGCTTGAAAGTTTCTCCCAGTATGTAGGTAATGGAAGATGAATAATGCTCTGGGAAACTTGTTAACTAACCCATGTTCAGATTCTCTGTGCTTTAATCATTCTGCACTGTTTCTGATAAAGATATATATGCTTAATTCATTAATGGTGTTTTAATACTTGTTCTTGTTCAATTATAATTAATTGAGAGCATATTCATATTTTATTGAAAAAGAGAAAAAAAAAAGTGAAAAGAGAAGGGTCCTATAAGCCAAAGACAGATCTCTTTCTTCTCTTAAATTTTGGTTCTGTTTTGGGTTTGCAGCTAGACAGATAGGATTTGCAGAGATAAACGAGTGTCCACAGCTGGCCAAGTTGGCAAACGATTACCTGAGGAAATCAAAAGGATGTGAAGACAACATTTATGCCTTCTTTGTTAATGACCCAAATGCTGATTCCCTGTTTGTAAAGCTGGTAGAGGAGTTCGAGAGATGCATCCTCAGTTACTTTGCCTTCCATTGGAACCATGCTTCTCTTATGATCAGTCAGGCAAGCTTCATTATCCATTGTTAATGCATTAATTAATCAAGCTTTTATTATATGTGTACCTAAAAACAAAGAACTCAACTAATGATGTTTGCAACTCTTTTATTTTTCTTTCTGTGGTCTTTTTTTTTTTTTTTTGGTTGGACTCTCTGTGGGTTGGTTTCAGGTACTAAGTGCTGATACAGAATCAAAAAGAAAGTTAAAGAACATGGTCATGGCAGCCACAAGGTGGGTTTTATTCTCTTTCTTCTGTTAACTTTTATAACAGAATTAGCTTTTTATTTCTGAAGCTTTCCTTGGAAAAAAAACAATCACTACGGTGTCAAACTATTTGAATCCAAATGAGCTGAATACTTCTTTTCTTTTGCTTTTTCCAAACAAATTGATTATGGTGAGGATGGTTAAGGGGGTGTTTGGTACTGTGTTGCCATTTATATTTTGGGTTGATAAATAAAAAATTGTGTGAGAAAGATTAAAAGATTTTGCATTTTACATACTTTGTATTTGTACTCATTCCAAACTGAGTCAAGCTGTATTTGGTTGCAGTGCAATTTTATTTGCACTAATGCAAATGTATGGAAGCGCAAATGAAAAGAATATAAATTTTGGTTTAATTTTGTTTTGCTTCATTTATATTACAATCAAACAAAATAAGATAAATTTTAAAATAAAAATAAATCATAATTTACCTTACCATGATTTTGTATCAATGAAATAAATTCGCATTGTTCTGAACTGATCAATACAAATTGCTAGATCTGTCTAAAACATTCTCTTATACTACATGTATTTGCAACATATATTTCTTATCAACAAATCGGACCACTTCCATACCTAAAAAACCCTTAAATTTCTCATTTTTTGAGAGTGAAAACGTCAGAAAAGACAAATTTACTCAAAACTGGACCACAAAATTTGCTTTAGTTCTGTACTAACACAAATTTCTTATACTGCCATCTTTTCTCCATTGGTCAATAAATAATCCCTCCATGTGATTCATGAGGAAATCAAGAATATTAAATATTTTTTGGTAGGAGAGGAATATTAAATATCCATTTGTGAAGGAAGTAAAGGCCCATACCCAGCAAGTAGCACCTAATTAGCTGTAAATGAGCCACGATCAATTATCTCGTTGATAAGCCGGGTTGCATGGGCTGAGCCCGAACCCTAATCTAAGAGCCCATTTGGGAGGAATTTCGATCTATGTGCGTTCCATATTAACTTCACAGTGTATTGCAGTTGTGTATTAGGAATATCTTTTCATGAATGATAATGTCAAGTATAAAAGATGTTCTTAATGCATGGTTAGGATGCACTGTGAGATTGGTGTGAGGTACACTTTGCAAGAAGCAACTCTGATGTCATTTGAGAGGGCTTCCATCATGATTAAGCTGCTTTAGAGAAGTTAGTTCTGATAATTTAACCAGAAAGTTGACTTTTGGGTTCATATAAATCTATTATATTCTAATATTAATTAACACGTGAAAAGGATTACTTGTGTTATATGATTATATTATTTTCCGTAACTTAATAAAAAACAAGGAAAATGGTGCTTGTAAAAGGTTCCCCTCAATTTTTTAACTTCAACATGGATATTTTTTATTATCTTTTATCAACCAATTAAGTTACATTAACATTTGTTTCATAATGATGATGCTTCTGGCTCAGTTTGTTTGTGATGCAATTTTATTTGCACTAATACAAATGTGAGTGCAAATGAGAATAGTGTAAGTTTTGGTTCATTCTTGTTTAATAAAATCCAAAGTTAATTTGTTCTCCCATACTTTTAAACCAGTATAAATTGAAATTGTATTGCAAAAAACAAAGGCGTTAATTATTCATATCTAATAAGGTTTGACCTTTTAACCTACGATCTTAAAATACAAACACCATTATTTGGTGAGAAATATGTGTTTTTCATCCGTCATGTCAATATCGCATCAGTGAACCAGTGAGGGGCATGGTTTTGAAAATCAGACCGGACCAGACAGTCAGACTGGTTGATTTAGAAACCAGTCAGACAGCCGTTCCATTTCACCTTAAAATTGGACTTGGGCCAAAAATTGTTGATTTGGTCAGCTGTCTGTTGATTTGGGTGGTCAAACTGTTGACCCAAACAATGATTTCTTTTTTATTTTTATTTTTTTAAATCAGAATTGATCATCTATTTGAACCGAATGATTAGACCATTTGACCCAAGAATCGGTCCTCAAAACGGTTTTTTAAACCCTTGATGAGGGGTATGGAGATTAAAATACTAGTTGGTTTAAGATAAGTTTCAAATGGAAATAAGGAGAGTACCAAACATCCCCTCGTAATCAGACATTGTTTTTGCCATTTACTCATGTCATGGTTTATTTGAAAAGATTAACAAAAATGATGTTGGTGTTGGGTGTTGAATAGAAAACAGAGATTTGATAGAGTGACTAAGGACTTGAAGGTAACGAGAGTGTTCTCTACGCTGGTGGACGAGATGAAAGCAATCGGAAACTCGCATCCAGACGTGATGGTTCCAGTGGCCCACGATGAGAGGAGTCCGGTACTTCTTCTGATGGGTGGTGGCATGGGTGCTGGCAAGAGCACCGTCCTCAAGGATATACTCAAACAGTAAGAACTCGATTCATTATTATTTAAACAAAAAAATATATACCAATCAATTAAGCCCATAATTTAACAATTAAGTGTCTATTTGGGAGGATTTTCATATAAGTAAAAATTCAGAAAGCCTAAAATAGGTTATTCCTCTCTCATAGGGGTGTTCACGGGTTGGGTTGGATCTTTTTCAACTGACCCGACCTAGTCGGTTTACTTATTGATTAAATCCAAACCGACTGACCCTGAAGCAAAACCAAAGGATCAGCTTGGGTCGGTTTATCGGTTTAGTCGGTTTTTATATATATTTTAAACTAAAATATCTATTTATATTTAAGTTTATTTCTTTTTAGTTTTTATGCAAAACCAAAATATATATTTAAATTGATTAGTTTTTTATGCAAAATTGATTTTTTTGTCAATATATATTTAAATTTATACAAAACTGAATTAAAAATTGTACCATTGTATATTCAAACAAAACACAAATAAAATATATCAGCATTTAACATATAGGGTAGGGACTAATTAATAATTACTTAAAAATATAGGATTGTTTCAGTTCGGTTTCATTTCGTTTCGTTTTCATACATGAGAACCGAATTGTTGGTTTATTTTCTCATACAAACCAAAACCGACCAGTAATTTTGAAAAACTAACCAAGTCGGGTTGGGTCGGGCCGGTTTGACATTTAATGTGAACACCCCTACTCTCTCAAAAAACACTAAGGGTCCATTTGGCTTACAGCCAGAACCGGAATTGGAATTGAAATCCTTCAAAATCAGAATTAGAATGGTCTATTCCCATAATTTGTTTGGCTGGAATGGAAATAGGAATTGAGGCCTTGTTTGGTTCACATGAATAGGGGTCTGGAATCAAAATTGGAATGGGCAATTCCAATTCCAACTGTTTGGTTGGGTGGAATTGGAATCCCATTCACATTCCTGCTGGAATGGCACTCCCCCATTTAAGGGAATGGCCATTCCCTGCCCCTCCCATTCCTGCTGATTCTAATTCTCATTCTTATTCTTATCTTAACCAAACAGACTATGGGAATAGGCCATTCCGATTCCAATTTCAAAAGATTTTGATTCTGACTGTGAATCAAACGGACCCTGAAATCAGCAGGAATGAGATGTCATTCCCAAGGGAGAGGCAAGTAATGGCCATTCTCTCAAATGGAGAATGCCATTCCAGCAGGAATGGGAATGGGATTCTGATTCCACTCAACCAAACAATTGGGACCTATTCCAATTCCGATTCCAGATCCCTATTCCTGTGAATCAAACAGGGACTAATTATATTTTGTTTTTACACCATTGAAGCTTAAAAGGAACATGAATTGAAGTAGTAAGTAACGATGATGATGATGATGAAAGCTTCTATGGTTCGTTGTTCCACTGACCTGCAAGGGATTAGCTCATGGATGTTATGGCTCATGGCACTAACATTCTTCAACATGACCATTGTAGAGATGGGATTTCTTGAATTTTTAATTTTTTATTTTCGATAGATCCCATCTCCCCATTAAAATTGAATGCCATAATTTATGCTCCATGACTAAAATTGCATCTCACCTTGAAAGTTGTATTAGCCCATAAAAACCCAGGCCGGCCCGGTTCATGATCATCCCAACTCAAACTTTTGGAGCTGAACAAAATCTTGTAGTGTGTTAGACTCTCAGCTTGTGAATGATGGAACTTTGGGACTCACAGAATCTCTTTCTTTTCTCTTTTTTTAAATTCCACTTGTTTGAAATGTGCAGATTTTATACAAAGTAACACAGACTTCATTCAAGGGCATGAAATTAAAAATGATGGAAAAAAAGTTATTAGCATATAAAATAATTTCTCTTGTTGTTTTGTGATGTTTGGTTGTATCTGAAAATTAAATTTCAAAAGTGAGAAGTAAATTAGTAATTGTAGTAGAAAAATGAATCATTTCTCAATTGATTCAAGAGTAAGAGTGAATTGGGATGAGTTGAATTTTCTTAACCTGAAAAAACAAATGGGTGCACGCAGAGCTTTCTGGACAGAGGCAGCGGAGAATGCAGTGGTAGTTGAGGCAGATGCTTTCAAGGAGTCTGACGTCATCTACCGAGCCCTCAGCTCTAAAGGCCACCCCCATGACATGCTCCAAACTGCAGAGCTGGTGATCATTCCCCCCAGGATGTCAATTTTTTCCATTTCTTCAATCTTTGTGGGATCCATTCTGAATCGGGTGGGGATGGGATAGAAATGGGAATGGAGAAATCTCTATCTCCATTGGTGGAAACAGGGCATGGAGGCTGCCCCATGGGGTCCCTGATCTTCACCCGTGGAGATTGTAAATAATTTTAAAAATATGTTTGAATATAATTAAGCTTATTTTTATATGATAGTAACTATTTTATTTTAAAAGGCTTTAAAAAAAAATAAAATGAATTTGATATCTCAAAAAAATGGCGGAGAGTGGAGATCCCTATGGGGGAAAATCCTGTGCCCATTGGTGGTGAGGATAGGACGCCCCCGTTGCCATTCCCTCTCTCTCTCTCTCTTTTACCTATCTATCTATCTATCTATCTATCTCTCTCTCTAAGCATTTACTTGATAATAGGTGCACCAATCATCCACGGATGCTGCATCATCCCTGTTAGTAACAGCCCTGAACGAAGGGCGGGATGTCATCATGGACGGCACTCTCTCCTGGGAACCCTTTGTGCACCAGACAATCGCCATGGCTAGGAACGTCTACCTCCGGCGCTACCGGATGGGGGTCGGATACAAGGTTGCCGAGGACGGGACTGTGACTGAGAACTACTGGGAAGAGGAAGAGGAGCAGAAACAGGCAAGGAAACCATACAGAATAGAGCTGGTGGGAGTGGTGTGTGATGCTTACTTGGCCGTTATGAGAGGCATCAGGAGAGCTATTATGACAAAGAGAGCTGTGAGGGTGAAGTCACAGTTGAAGTCCCACAAGCTGTTTGCTGAGGCATTTGAAAGATACTGTATGCTAGTTGATAATGCCAGGTTATATTGCACCAATTCTACAGGAGGCCCACCCAAGGTAAAATACCTTCCTTTCCATCCTTAATTTCATTCTTCTACAAATGGATTAGTTTAAGTTTAAGGGTAGTGATTTGGGCACATCCCACCATTTTTATAGAGGGACACATCATTAATTCGGCAAAAAATAACAAAAATGCTCTCATTATTTTACCTTTATTTATTACCAAATAATGGTTTTTATTGTCTTTTCACTAGGGATGTGGGTCGCCTACCAAATGAGTTGTGCCCATATCAGCCCCCTTAGGTTAATCTTGAACAATGTCTTAAACCATTTGGGTTGATTAGGGTTGGCATTATTGTTAGAGATATATTTTTCATTCCTCTCTTCTTCTTTTCTCATTCATACCATAGGCTATGTCTGTTAGACTCTGAAAATCTGATACCTGATACCTAATCCATTAAGCGATTTGTCTATTCAAATTTTGGATTTTAAAACTTGCTTTTATATATATATATATAGCCTAAAACCCTAAAACTCTTCAAAGGTTAGGCCGATATGGCCCATGACACGAGCCCAGGTGAGTTAATGCAGGGGCCGGGCTGGACAGGGCCATGAGAGGCATGATTTAAAAAAAATGAAAAAGTTAAATAAATTAAAAATGGATAAAAAAATTGAAAAAGAATCTGAAAATTTTATTCTATATGAATTTTGATGTATACAGTTATTTATATATGAAATTAAAAAATATAATATAATTAGAATAAAATAGTATAATAAATTGAAAATAAAAATTAGACAAATTTCTTAAACTATCCTTAAGGTTTAGGAAGTTGATTAACTATACCCCTACTGTTTCAGTTTTGTCTTAAAGTACCCCTACTGTTTCTGACAATCATCACCATCATTAAATCATAATGAAAAAAATAAAATGTTGAATTTGTCCTCTACTATTTCTCAAATTTTCGAAATAAAACCCAACTGCTGAAAAAATTTCTCCTGGCCACTATGCAACATCCCTTTCTTTTGCATCATCAGACCACAGTTCTGATTTGAATAAGGGCAGCCCAATATTGAATAATATCTTTTGTTTGCTCTGCTGTACAGATATAACTAGATAGAATTAGGCAAAGGCGATGGGATCTTATTCCAATGGTGATTTTGGAATAAGATCCCATCGTCTTTTAACAATGTGATTTTGGATTTTGTTGCCTTGTGTCTCTTCATCCTGTAAATTTCTTTACCTGAAACTATGTTGAATATGGAAGAGAACCCAATTCAAAAACACGATTCTTCTTCTAGTCATTCATCTCAATGACCTCTAGTGGTTTGCAAACTTATATCACTAAGTTTTCAGATGATTGCCGGACTTGCGGTATTGTCTATCTGTTTTAAGTGAGTCTTTTGGGTGAGGGCAAATGAAAGTGGTCACATGTAAGGGTGTCAATTGGATTGAATTTGATCCAATCCGATTCAGTCTAATGTGAGTCCATTATAAATGGATCAGGTCTAATCCAATCCAATGAATGTTTTGGATCAATTTGGACCGATCCAATTCAATGTTTGGACCAACCATTCTGTTCAATATCATTTTGATTTAGATTGACTTCAACCCAAACCTGGTCCATTGACACATATATTCTTATCTTACATCAATGGATTAGATATTGGCTTAATCCAACCCAATCCAATATAAATTTGTTACGGACGGACCAGGTCCAATCCAACCTAATAAATATTTTGGACCGGATTGGTTCAATCCAATATGTCTTGTTGGTCTGTCCAATCTGTCCAAATTGATTTTGGACTAGACGGGGTCCAATCCAAAACTGGTCCATTGACACCCTTAGGAGAGAGTGGAATTGGATGTAGACCCCTGCCTATCCATTATCGAGTTTAAGAGGGGCCCTGTTTTCCAGATCGTAGTCAGACTGAGGCACTGAAACGAATTGCCTCTCATTTGGTGGGTTGAAGAGAATGGAGGGTAATATTGAGTTTTGAAAATATTTATACATCATGTAGAGTCACATGTGTACAGATTTTGACAGAACATTAACACAAATTAACAACAAGGATAGAGCTAGTCAATTGTCAAAAACAATAAGAATACTTTAAAACAATAGTCAAACAACAGGGTAAAATTAGTCAATTAACTAAACCCTAGGGAATAGTTTTAAGTAATTTTCCCATAAAAAATTATACATATATAAAGTCATGTCAGGCTGCTGCGTGCCACGACCTATCAGGTTATGGGCCCGTTCCAGCATGGCCCAATTATTTGTATCAAATCGTGCCAACGTATGGGCCTCAAAACCTAAGCCCAAGACAGCCCGGGGTATGGGCTGGGCCGTGGCTTGGCCCAGTTGCTACAGTGACTGGGTGAAACCGCACTTGGTATGGCCCACTTTACAGGCTTACATCTCTAGGGGCCATGACCAATGAACCCTTTCCTTTCCCCCCTTTTCTACTGTTAAGACCAAGGAATTCTGTAAATGCTATTCTTAGTTGCAAAAATGAAAGTTATTCGAATTGACAATATTGACTGAGAGACTGATAAAACTGAGGTGGGTTCAGTTGATAGGATGGAAAGATGGAGACAACTGTTTGCTGGTTGATCCACAAGATATCCGCTGTTTGAAGGCAGTAAGCATGCTGAATGAAAACGCAGAGTCTATATATGAAGTTTACAATAAACAACAAGACCCAACTAGTAGTGAAGCAGCTAGTTCTGTTTGGAAAGACTTTGTTCTGTCACCTACAAGAAGAAGCATTCAGGAGGAACTAAAGATTTCCATCAAGATGGCCGAAGAGCAGGTTTAAGAAGAAATAAATGGGGCATCGTCAGACTCATCATGATCCATGTCCCAAGAGAAAGTTGTGTGAGGGAGTGAGCACTTGCTTCAGCTTGAATGTGAATTTTGTTCTTGTAAAGCTCAATAAATCATGCCAATACTTCTGCAGAAGGCGCATTCATCAATGGAATATATTGTGGTCTTTGAGACTGTTTTTAGTTTGTATTACCATATATTAATAAAATTTAAGCTATCATGATTTGAAATGTAAGCTGCGTTTGAAAATCATGCAAATGGAGTGTAAATCCTGATTTAGGGTAAATTTGCACTTTGGTTGACTTTGCATTGTGTTTGGCAACATTACATTTATGCATTGACAAATGACATACTAATGCATATTTATATTGATAATAAGATGTAAAAGTACATCACATCAATAAAAAAGAAGTAAATTTGCATTTAAGTGGGCTTTTGATTAAAAAAAAAAAAACATATGCTTTATTGGACGTTTGCATCTATTACAGCTAAAAGTCTGTTTGGTAAGAAGGTAAATTTATCGGTGCAAAACTAACCCAATTTTACAATTTATATGAACCGTTTTACACTCTACATATTTGTACCATTTCCAAATGCAGCTGTAAGAATTAATTCAGTGTTTTTCAGAGTGAGCTTGTACCTCTTCACCTTCAATTTGGAGATTTTTCAGTGTTAGTTTAGCTTGTTTCTCCAAGCTGTGCCAACGATTGCACGGTAGGGCACCCAATAGTATAATGCAATAAAGTCATCAAGATCCATACAAAAGTTTTTGTGCCAGGTTCCAATCTAACTTTCCCTCCTCCTTTATCTGGGCTTGGGTTTGGGACCAACAGCATAAGACAAAGCTCACATTTAAGGCTCCATTCGTTTTCGTTTTCAGTTCAAATCTGAACTGAATACAAATTTTGTACCTGATTCAGCTTTGCATCCATATGTTTGTAGCTATGATTTGCATTCTTACCTCATATAAAATTTGTATTTTTTGTCTCATTTGCACTCATTGTCAATGTAAAATTTTTGCATGATATAAATTTGCACCACCTCTCTCTCTCTCTCTCTCGTATTGCACCACCTTCCTCCTACATCATATTGCTTTCAACCTCACTCCTAAACAAATAACCCTTCTCCTACTTCCAGACCATACCATTTTACTTTACAAACAAATAAGACAAGGTCAAATTTGAAGCTAAAATAAACCAGAATTTACACTCAACTTATATATTGTAATCACATACATATACACCGATGCAAATGAAATTCACATTGCAAACAAACAAAAGCCTAAAAGAAAAACAAGAATTTATAATTCAATGATATATGAAAAATAGGGATTAATTTATCATGTATATACCAAAAAGGTATGATTTTAATTCCCGATGCCAACTAGTATCATCATCATCATCCAAGCCTTAACCCAACTATATGGGATCAGCTACATGAATCCTGTTTTACCATTCCATTCTATTTAAAGACATCTATTATTAAATTATGAGTACTTCCATCATTTTATTTTAACGCATTCCCATTTTGGTCTTTGTATCCATAGCCCTACTAGCCCCTTTAACTTGCAACAGATTGCTTCTATTTATGAGGAAACCTTTGCACTAATTTTCCTTATTCTAAAATTATGCTCATTAAGTCTTAAAGTCTAGTAATTTTGTTTTATTTAAATATTGTATCAATTAAGAACAAAAGAAAAGAAAATATTGTTTCTTTACATACTTTCTCCGTTATTGCAAATAAAATTAGATTTTAGAATTATGTTGTTACAAACCAACTAGATAAATGATTAATTAAATAAAATAAATATGAAAAAAGAAAATATGTTTTTGTCTTTGTTAAAGAATGCAAAAACAAAGTACAAAATAAAGCAAAAAAAAAAAAAAAAAACCTACTTTATCTGAAACCCAAGTTACAAGTAGTGAGGCCAAGGTTGAATATAATGAGAATTTAGTGGGTGACTGCGTGCATGCAAGTTCCCATTGTAGTTAAATTTTTGCAAGATTTTGTTCCACATTCCCTCAATCAAAATTGAAAGTGTTCATAAATAGTTATACTTTGTTAAGAATGCAACTTTAAAACATTACACTCATAAATAGTTATATATATTTGAAAAAAAAATATTTTTTTTATATAAATTAATAAAATGCATGCATGGGTTAGCAGGTCGGGATCAAGCAACGTACTCAAGTCCCACACAAGCCTAAGCCCAGCTCACAGCCCAAAAACTCACGACCATGCAAACTCAGTTCTTGGCCCACCCAAGTTTATAGCCGGTAGCCCTAGTCTTGCTGCACAATAAAATCCTTTAAAATAACTTAATCTTGAAAAAGTGATTTTAATAGATGTTTCTTTTACACTGATCATTTTAAGTTCAAAAAAAAAGGAATTACTTAAATATACCTTGAGCAAATATGTTAAGGCTCCGATTGTTTGTGATACAAACACCGAACCAGGGTATTTATGTATCTCGGTTTGTGTTTGCAAGCGTTTGTTTGATATGTAAAAAAGTAATGATTATCATATAAAAATGTATTTTCTGATACTTTATGTACTTTGAAAAGAGATAGTCGGAGTATGATGGGCCCACATTTTGCACCGATTTCAAACAAACAACATAAGTGCAAAAACAGTTTAAAATGTGAGCCATGTTTGCATTCATGAACCAAAAAAAGGATAAATATGCAATGTACATATTTGTGTTTACATTGCAACCAAACACAGCCTAAAGGGCATATCATCGGAGTAGGTCATCTCTGCTTTGATTTAAATAAGAGATTAGATTCTATACCCATTTAATCATCTCCTTACTCATTTCCTTGACACAAACAGCTCCATTTTGAGTTGTTTTGGGTAGGGATGTCCACGGTTCGGTTAACCATGGGCAAATTTTGCAAACCAAACCAATACCATCGGTTTTTTCATTTCGACTATGGTAGGCTTGCATCAGGGTTCAGGGCTCATGGAAAAGTAGTCAAACTCCAAACCCAAGCCAACCAAAGTTGGGGCCATATTTGGGTTTTAATATCAGTTTAGGTTTAAGATAGGGTCCATATTTAGGGCTGGTCTTGAGACTTTGGCCCTTGACGAAACCCATCTATTACATGTCTGCCCTTTACTTTATTAGAAAGAACCGAAGGGGGTTAAAAGAGATTTAAGAATAAAAGATGGACTTAGTGGGGGAAGAATAAAGATGTTACAAACATTAAGTATTGAATATTGAAGAGAGAGAAAATGAGTTTTAAGAATGATCTTATTATAGATTAATGATGCATTTTAATGGACACAATTAAAACCTAAGAGATTTAATTTTAATAAAGACAAATAAAACACAATAAACAATTGTTGCATCACACATCATGCCCATACTATTTTTTTTCCAATTTCCGATGCATAAACACAATGGACACACAGTAAAGGATGATCAATGGCATGTTTTAAAAAAATTAGCAAATGGGTACTTTTAACCATAAAGAGCAAATTAGGGTTTTAATTAAAAGAATTTAATTGTCATGTGACATGATATCGTGTACAAACAGTCCAAACATTTCACCAAGTGAGGACCTCATGGTCATTGCTTCATAGGGTATATTTAAATAGGGATTTTTTTTAGTTCTAACAATCTTTGAATTTTGTTAAAAAAAAAAAAACACTATAGACCCTAAAGATTGAAAATGGCCAATTTCACTCTCAAACTATGATGGAAATGTCACGTTAAGCCAAAAAGGGACTGTTAGAGATGTCATGAAGGGTTCTTTTAGACAATGAATAAAATATAATGAAGACATGGCATTGAATAATAACTCTAATACAAAACTAATCGGCCCTTCAAAATCAGCACCAAATTAACTCAAAGACGATTTCTCAAAATCAGCTTATATGGCAAAAATGATACCAAATAATAAATTTTACCGATTTTAAAAAAAAAAAAAACATTGATTTCAAAAATCACTAATTTTTGAAGTGTTTTTTGAAAAAACATTAAGGAATAATCATCATCAATGCCAAACATTACTTTAATGTCGTCTTTCTATCATAGTTCGAGGCCAAAAATGGCTTTTTCAATTTTTAGGGTCTAAGGTAGCTTTTTTTTTACAAAGTTCATGAGCCAAAAATCTATTTAATGAAGTGACTCAAACTCAAGTCTCCCAACGCATTTACATCTCATTACAATTCCAAACCACTATGCCACGTTTCATTTTGTGATTAAAAGTGAAATAAAATAGATTTTATTAACTTTCGTATTTACATGCAATTTTACACGAAAGCACTTTTACAAAAAGCAATTTTATAAAGTAATTTTATGAAAAGGACTTTTACGAAATCACTTTTACACGAAAGCACTTTTACAAAATTACTTTTATGAAATCACTTTTGTGGAAGTACTTTTGTAAAAGTACTTTTACGAAAACACTTTTATAAAAGTTAAGCATTTTTTTTCATTTTCTATTTTTGTAACGTTTTGGTACTTTCTGCATTTTTTTCAATTTTCTGATATTTTTCTACATTTTCTAAAATTATTTGGTATTTTTTTGCATTTTCTACAATTTTTCTGCTATTTTCTACATTCTCTATATTTTTATGCATTGTTTTGCAAATTTTTGGTATTTTTCTATATTTTTTGAATTTTTCTAGTACTTTTGCATTTTCTACAATTTTTTGTGCTTTTCTACATACTTTTTGCATTTTTCTAGTGTTTTTCATGCATTTCCTACATTGTTTTTGAATTTTTTGCATGTTTTCTATTTTTTCTACAAAATTTCTGAATTTTCTGTAATTTTTTGGTATTCTTTCTGCATTTTTTGAAAATTTCTGGTATTTTTTGTTTTTTAATTTTCTACATTTTTTTGGTATTTTTTTGCATTTTTAGGTATACGGGTTGACTTGACTCGTTTTGTCACGTGGTAGTCTTGAGAGAGACGGTTCTCTCAAAAATGTTTTTTTTTTTTTTTCAAATATACAGGTCAACCCAACCTGTTTCTATCATGTGGTAGTCGTAAGAGATGATTTTCTAAAAAATGTTTTTTTTTTTTCGAGTATACGCGTTGATCCAGCCCAGTTCTTTCACGTGGCATCCTTGAGAGAGATTTTTCTCTCAAAAATTATTATTTTGGGTATATAGGCCATCCCGACCCATTTTTGTATTTATAGGTGAGGGTAGGTGGGTTAGTACAGGTGAGGGTGGTTAAGGGTCAATATGGGTGAGTCAGGGTTAAGGTGGGTTTATGGTTCAAAGTATCGATATGATATGCCCCATACGAGGCGTATCGTATCGTATCTTTTGAAAAAGATACAGTCGAACCCCCAATTTTTTTAATAATAAAAAATATCTTATAAGCTTCCCAAAAAACTAAACTTTGAAAAAAAAACTAAAAAAAAATAGTATGTATCGGCCGTTTCTAAGTACCGATACAATACGACCAAAATTCGTATCGTATCAATACTTAAAACCTTGGGTGGGTTATGACCCTTTAACAAGGATTGATGATTAATCTTGGTGGGTCAATAATTAATATGAGTGGGTTGGTATTCAACCCTTACCCAATCCAATCCAACCCAACTCACCCATTTGCCACTCCTACCTAGGACCAAATGAAACTGAACTTGAATCAGCCTTGAACCGATCCTACCTATTCTGTTATAGGGTAGGGTCTAATTCTAAGGTTTAGGGATTTACCCTATCCGAACTAACCCTGATTAGACTTGGTGGAACCTGCCTTAGCACCGGACTTGCCTTGAAATAGACCCAAAATACTTTTGAGGACGTGAACTTTCCGTAATCATTGAATTATTAAGGTTATGTTTGGTTTGAAGGAAAAGGCAGGGAAAAAAAGGGAAAGACAAAGAAATCTATGCAAGGTTAGTATAGGCTTCCCTGTCTTTCGCTTCCTTATATTTATAAAATTTAAATTTAAATTATACCTTTTGTAACGTATAATGATAATTAATAAGATAATATATGTTTATTGAAAATTAAATTTTTAAAGAACATGCTTTTTTTTTCTTTATTTTAAAGGGAGAAATAAAGAAACAACAAATTCCCGAAAAACTTGGAGGTTGATTCCAAGTTCTACTATAGAACTAACTTGACTCGACCCATGCTCATCCCTAACCAAGGATTTTTCTAACATTCACGAAATGTTTGGAGGACTTTTATGTTATATTAGGAACCAATAGGATCCGCTTAGCAAAATAAAAATGTAACATCACGATCTTCCATCCGGTCCGAGTCACTATATATACTCAAGCTCACGTCTTTCTCCAACCCTAGCCGTGACAGAGGGAGAGAATTTGCTGCTAAGGGTTTTAGGGTTTTTTTGGTTCTTCATCGTCAGTCATGGTAAGTTCAAGGTTGATTCTATTTCCACTTCTCACTCTCACACACAATCTAACGTTAACACTAAGCCATTTTGCATTCGTTTTAGCAGGCGGATCCCGAAATAGATGTTGCTCCAGGGCAGCCGAAGAAGAGAACTTTTAAGAAGTTCAGCTTCCGAGGGGTCGATTTGGATGCTTTGCTCGACATGTCAACTGATGAACTTGTGAAGCTCTTCCATGCTAGGGCTCGCAGAAGGCAAGTCTACATATCTGTATTATGCCCTTCATTTGTTTTGTGAATTGGTTTTCCATGGCTCATTTATGCGCCTCGTTTGGTTCTCTTGGCAGGTTTCAACGAGGTCTGAAGAGGAAGCCGATGGCTTTGATCAAGAAACTGCGTAAGGCGGTAAGTTTTTTAATTTATTATCACTCCTAATCTCCACTCATTTTGCATAATTCCGAGTGTCAATTAGTAGAAAACAATCCTTCCTGGATTTTGTTCGATGTTAGAAGTGTTTTAGGTGGTATAAATGTATATCATGATCCAGCGATGTGATTTACATTGTTTTGCTTGAATACTACGAGCTAGATTACCTACTTGCTTGAAATAACAATGCATATGAATTTGACAGCTCTTTCCAAGTCATTTCCATTGTATGAAAATTTTATGCTGATCAGGGTTGTAGGTTTGTTTACAAACATGCCCCTCTGATTAGCCATTTCCAGCATTAGGTTATAAGAAATCCTTTATTCCTCACCCCACCCCTCATAGATCTCAGTTTGTAGTTCATTCAATACATACTACCCTAGAGAACCATTGGGGGGGGGGTGCCTACCTTGGTTGTCACAAGTTAAACTGCTACAAAGGCGTAAATCCTTGGGAGTTCGGGGCTGAATAAAATTTAGCTTCCTTCCTACAGTGTTGTTTTACTTATGGGCATTATGAAATTTCAAATGTGGCTTGGTCAGATGGGATGTTTTTATTCTGTGAGTGATTTTAATATCGTATCAGTACCTCTCTTTTATTGAACCAAGTCTATTGGCTGAAAGAACGATGATGTCACTCAGAAATATCATAGTACTTACTGAAGTATAAATTATCGAATTTCTTGGCTTTCTAAAATTGTGTATATTTTGGTTGACATTCTTTTGGGCTTGGATTTGCATCAATTATTGTTTGTCAATTGGAGAGATATTTGCCTGTTGCCTTGTTATGGTTTTTAAATTTTTGAACTTGTGGTCTTTTAAAAGATGTAGAATGGGTACCACTGTTTTGAAGATAACTCTTACAAAAAATTGTACAAGATGAAGTTTGATATGTTAATAGAAATTGATGGCCTTGGGTTGGCTGGTTCATGCCTTGCAAACTCATCAAATATAGCACTAGAAGGAATGAAGAGGGAATTTCCAGATCATTATTGGTTTCTTGTTGGGTAGATCTTGACAGATTTGAAATTTTATTAGAGTTATTGTCATAATCTTGTAGTGTTCATGCATGTGAGATTTTCCTAAATCTCTACATACTATACATTTCAAGATGATGCTTCATTAATGAGTAATGGAGGGGCAGGTGGTATGGTCTGAACTTTCAGAATTGTAATTTCTGGAAGTTCTTATGGATCTTGGAAGCCTGAACTGCAAAGTTTTGCTAGATGACTTTTGAGGGTTTTACCTCATTTTTTTTCTACAGTGTGTTGAGGAAAGATATAGGGGGGTAATTAGTCCTATGGAAGGTGGAAGTTTTCTTTGGTGGGCCAGATACTTTGAGGAAGAATCTACTAATGGCTGGTTTGGTTCACGGGAGTAGGGGTCTGGAATTGGAATCAGAATATTCTGATTCCAACTGTTTGGTTGGGCAGATTAGAGTGTATCTAATACATACAAAGAACTTACACAAGGTTGGGCCATCAAAATAGGAAATCTAGTGTTCTTTATGTCTCTTTACTTATGAACATCATACCTTATTTGTAGTAATTTGGTGTACTCTTCCAACTTCACATCCGAGACTCCAATTTTGATAAAATGATCAAGATAAATAATTCTATTAGCCTAAACTCAGAAAAGCTGTGAAGGAAAAAAGAACACTGAAGTAAGATCTTGATCACTTTGGAGATGGGACTGTCCCACATTTTCTACTGAACTTCACTCTAGTGGAGTTCGTTACTGTCTTTGCAGACATCTCCAAAATCAAACTATGGGTTTATTCAGCATGGTATCCACTTTTTTTTTTAAATGAGCTTGGAAATGTTTTGGGAGGTTTTCTGGTGGATCCACACCCAGCACAATTACTTGTGTCCAAGAGGATTGAAGTAACTAAATGCCTGAAATCTCCTACTAGAAAATTCAATCTAGATAATAGTGTGCCAAAAAAAAAGATAATGCGTAGTGTAGTCAATGCAGTGCAGCAATGACTGTTCGTTTTGGCATTTCTTGTTATGTGTAATTACTAGTTGGTGCCTAGGTGCTGACTGGTTATTTTGCAGAAAAAAGAATGATATTGAACATTTAGTTTACAAGCTTATTTTGCAAACAAATTAAAGTTAGGCTGGATAGGCTAAGTTTGGGAATCACCTAAAAAAGTGACCTTGAGTATCGGCTTCTTTGTGGAAACTCCTTGCCAACAGACCAACAATTGGAAGAAAAATGAACTCCGCTGCCTGCTTTTATTTTATTCCTTCTATCTATTTTATATATCATCATATGATCATGATATTATTGCAAACAAACAAATAAAGGTTTAAAGTGGCACTGTGATAGATCTATTAATGCTCAGTCCTCCAGGGCGATCTCATCATGAGTATTGATTTACTAGTTAGTGATTCAATGGTTTGGCCCTTAATTTTCTATTTCATGTCTACCATTTGATGTATTCATACCGAAATTATGTGGTCTTTGTCATTCTTCCTGTTATACCATGTGTTCGAACAGAAAGTTCTTGAATCACTAGAAAGCTACAATGGAACATTTTCTTTTTTTTTTTTATACTGACTGATACCAATCTAGCAACTTCATGGTAGGTCAACTTTTGCGAAGTATATTTTATACTGTTTGGGATTGACCTGAATTTTGTATTATGTAATCCATTCCTAATGGAAAAAGAAAGGATATACATGTCATACTCTTATAATTTGTTATACGTTGCTGACTTGAAACAGAAACGGGAGGCTCCACCTGGTGAGAAGCCAGAGCCAGTTAGAACTCACCTTCGGAACATGATCATAGTACCAGAAATGATTGGAAGCATCATTGGGGTTTATAATGGAAAGACCTTCAACCAGGTCGAAATCAAGCCCGAAATGATTGGTCATTACCTAGCCGAGTTCTCTATCTCTTACAAGCCAGTTAAACATGGTAGGCCAGGTATTGGTGCTACCCATTCGTCAAGGTTCATTCCTCTCAAGTGAGATCTTCGTTCAAACTGGGTACCCGGGGAATTGTTGTGGCAAGAGTGGTTCTGGTGCAATGTTGCTGCGTATCAATTAAATTTTGGATTTTTAGTTATTTCGTTTTCGAATTCCTACTCTTAGTTCAACTCCTGTTTGTTTTTTTGGTGGTTCAATCTCCACTTGGATATATATTTGGAAGCTTTGCTTAATCAAAGTATGAAACTGAACTATGATTTTTTTTATCAGCAATAGGAAAGTTTTTGTTGAGGAAATATTTCTACTTTTAGGTAGCCTCGCCTACCCCAAAACAAACGTGACAAAAAAACAGCCAAGAAAAGAAAAAAAGAATCAAACTACATTGCATTTCTACAAGGAAAAAATTGCTGGTAATTCTGCACATTTTAGGTGGTGAAATCCAGTCCTGATGTTGCAATTGTGTATGAAACTGTGAATTTGTGAGTTTGGGGTGTTTGACTAAAGTTCGATCAATTTTTTGGATGGGGGGCCAGCTCTACCCCTCGCCTTTCTTTTAGATCCTTTCTTCCATTATACCAAAAAAACATCGATCAAACGTTTTCTACGCCGTTTCTGTCTTGCTAAGGCCAAAAAATGAAAAACCAAAAGCGAAAAAGTGATCCATCCAATGGCTAGTTTAAGGGTCTGTTCGTTTGCTCAGAAGTCGCGCATTTTAAAATGTAATAATTATTATTGGAAAATAAAAAATTATATGATTACAATTTAAGACGAAATAAAAGTTGTATGAAATAAAAGTTAAGACGAAATGAGCCTTAACTTATTTTTTAGACATGAACAAAAATCACTTCTCATCAGATGGCCTTGGATTTTATTCATTCGAGTGTTACGAAGCATTCATTTTCTGGCGTTGCTCTGAACACTCGGAGACCTCAACATCAAAATGATGAGTATGTAATTACAAATAAGTTATTTGGCTTAAGTTCAAAATTAAATCCATTAATTTTCTGGTAAGCCACTTGGGTAATTGCACTTGCATGCATGGTTTTAAAAAATGACCTGGAAATGGAATCGATTTGGCCACCAGTTTTCAGGTTGATAGTTTGAATGTCCAGTTCAAATGGATGTTAATAATGAAACAAAATTTAAAATAAATAAATAATTAAAAGTAAAAAACGGTCAAAAAATTGTTGAACGGGTCAATTAGGGGTGCTCGCTGTTTGATTAACCAAACCATGGGTTTTTTTTTTAATCAAACTGACTTGATTGGTTTTTTAAAAATCTCAACTGAAACCAAATCGAAATTTGGTTTTTTAATGTAATTATTGCACAAGGTTCACCTGTACCAATTTGGTTAATCATCGGTTTTTGTACAAGGTTTATCGAAACCAAACCAGTCGGTTTGACTTTCCGGTTTTTTTGCTCTCTTAGGGTTAATGGTTTGACCACCCAGGTCAATGGATCATTGATTGATTCAACGTTTTTTTACCACAGATCGAGTTTGGTGTAAAATGGAACCGGTTGCCTGAACAGTTTCTGGGCCGAATAGTCGGACCATCCAAATCAATAGGGGTTCAAAAACCATGCTTACCTAATAAAAAATGCATTTACTTGTTTTTTTAATGAAAAATGATAATTAGTTAAATTTTTTTAACCATTTTACCTAAAATGCAATTATTAAAAAGGAACAATTTTGTTTCATAATATTGTCAATTTTTTCCTTTATTGGTAAGTGTTAACTTTTTCCATAGCAATTACTTATCCACCTAAATGATAGGGTATATCACTTGCCTGATATATCCATTTGGTGGTATATGGGAATGTTACCATTGACCAACTCCCCCCTCCATTTATGCCTTAAATGCAAGAGTGAACCCAGGAAATGGACCATTTATAAGCAGAACAATGCCCTACCATTTAATACAATTAAATGCACGGCCCCGTTTGAGAGAGTTGAACTGAAGATTTAATTAAGCTGATTCAGCTGCTTAAGAGGTAGAAGCAAGCAGCCCTTCAAATGACTGACAGACGGTCAATTCGGGCACTGAATTTTTCACCAAACATATAGCTTATAGGATGTTTGTGTGGGGCCAACCTCTTTAAGCCCGAACTTCATCTCTCCTACACGAGCACACATACATCCCCATCCAAGTACATTTTTGTTGGTTTACAAGTCGGGACGTAGGGCCTAAGCCACTTCAGGGTAAACTTTTTCCTTTTTTGGGTGAAAACTCGAGCCTTCAGATTTTAGTAACGCATGAAATAGAGAAGTGATGCATTTCATTTATAAAGTGGCCATATATAAGTAAGAGTGTCGATGGACTGGTTTTGGATTGGACCCCGTCCAGTCCAAAATCAATTTGGATGGATTGGACGGACCAACAAGATATATTGGATTAGATCAATCCAGTCCAAAATATTTATTATATTGGATTAGATCTGATCCATTCGTAATAAATTTATATTGAATTTATTGAATTAAATCAAGGTTCAAAATATTGATACGTCCAATACGCCAATAAAGGCATATCGGGCATTATTGGTAGTTTTTTTTTTAAATCCAGTTTAAAGGGGCCAATTTAAGGACCATCGACCCCTTTAATCGGTCAAAACCCCAATATACTCGGGACATATCAGGAAGTTCCAATATGATACGTATCGACCAATACGGACCAATACTTTGAACCTTAGATTGAATTAAGCCAATATCTAATCCATTGATATAAGATAAGAATGTACTAATGGACTGTGTTTGGGTTGAAACCAATCTATATCAAAACAAATTTGAACAGATTGGAACGGTCCAGAAATTGAATTAGACCAGTCCAAAATGGTCCAAGATATTCATTGGGACTGGATCGGATTAGACCAAATCCAGTCCAATTGACACCCATGTATAGAGCTTTGTCCGTTTGTCTACAATGTTACAGAGTTCTGAGTTGTCATTATTCTATCTCAATTGTGTTGCTTGTACACGCATTTCTCAGAATATGTATTGGAATCTGCAAAAATTTGAACTATAAATGGTTTAGGAAGTTCTATTCATGATCTTCTTTCCAATTTCCGTTCACTAGATCTTTTCTCCTCAGCCTCTTTTCGCCTTTGTTGCCTGCCAATGAAATAGGACACCGGATTACACACACATCCAGTCACAACCATCACCTAGGTTTAACCAGTTCATCAACCAAGAAAAGATCAAATGAAATAATTCTTGTGAGATTTCCCATTTTTATCTTTAGAAAGGCTAGTTTCATGCTTTACCATAGAGTTATTTTGTCATACACATGATAATAGTGAATCTATTTTTTTTGGGTGACAATACCATAGTGGTTCATGGTAAACTAGTAGCCCGCTTACTTGGTTTTCTGCTCAGCCTGACTTTAGGTAGTTAATAACAAGTTCATCAACCAATTGAAAAAGCTGAGCAATCCGAATGAATCAAATGTAAAAAGTTAATCTGTGTAAGACATCCACTTTTTATTTCCACCAATGCCAGTTTCATGATCTCTTAAGTGCAATTAAATGACAAAATTCATAGCCTGCTGATTTGGGTTTTCACTAACATAAAATGTTGACAACACTAGGAAGGATAACTGGCAGAAATGCAAGGTGCCAACCAGTGGGTTAGTAAGGTCTCCTACTGGTCATAGTGGAGACTTGGGATCGAATCCCGCCTGCACCTGGGTTAGGAAGGTATGGATTGGGAGATGGGCTACGCCCCCACCATTGTGTAGCCCTTCAAAAAGATATCAAAAGAATAATAATAATAATTTGCAGAATCTCATACAACTGCTGGACGGTAACCAACTAGATGTGGTCCTTACATCTACACAAATGTAGGATTTTGAGTTATATCCAAATCAAGGCTGCTTGTGCCCTCCTAATGCACACTCGATATCCTATTTGTCATGGCCCTGTTGTCTTTGCCTGAACAATGTAATCTATAGCTTGGGATGTTTCAATAAGCCTTCAGCTTTGCATGTAAATATGACTAATTACTAATGCATTGAGTTAGTCATAGCAATTTATTCTTCATATTGCATCCCCCAACTGTTGTTAAATGGATGCTTAGACTGTTAACTCTTGGTTATATGCTTTCCTCCACTTTGTTAGTAACACTATGAAAATTCTTTTCATTCTCAGACATGGCATGAAGAGCATATCAAAATCCCAAACTGAACACTACTCTACCTATGCCTCCAAAGTCTGAATGCACCATTAACCAATCAAATATAAAAGAGAAAATGTCAGAACAAACTCTTCTCTCTTCTTGTTTTCAAAAATTCTCCTATATCTCTCTTTCTAATCATTCCCTTTGCCAATCAATATCTTTTATTTTGAAGTATAACACTAAAGTTTTATTAATATCAGGATAAAGGAACAGTACATAAATTGCGTGCAAAGCACTCCAACTGGGTAGCTACCGTCAGCTAAAAGGCTACTTCTAATTTCTTTTACAAGTTACCCACTTGGAGAATTTAGAATTGTCAATGAGTTGGGTCTGGTCTGGGACAGGGTGGATCCAGTACCAATCTAGACCCTATAGGGTCTGTAATTGGGCCTATCGGGTCTAACCAATGAGGCCTGAACATAATGATATATTTTTTTAAGATAAATAAAAAAGAAAATTTATTAAAAGCAGGACAATATACATCACCATGTGATGAGAGGTCACCCAAAACAAAAGAGAGAAAACAAAACAAGAAAACAACCCAGAATCATAAAAAAAGAAAATTTTTAAAATATGCATCCCCCCCTTTCCCCTCCCCTCTCCCTCAAACTCCTTATTCACAGACCTTATCATCCCTTCCCTTCCCTTCTCCAATTCCATGAAAGCTTTTCTTGCAAACTCTTCCAACCCAAGAAGAAAAGCCCCATAATTTTACTTGCTCACACTTCCACCTCAACAACTTCCGTCCAAATTTTCTCTCAACCTCTCTTGATCAACAATTTGATTGTCACCACTGTCCTGCAGCTCCAAACTTCCTCCTAATCTGAACCATTCTTATCATTACCTGGTCCTGAATCCCTAGGTTGTATTTCATTAGGAACAGAATCCCCCAATAAGAGAGCTTAGACTGGGGGTATCTTTGTAATATACTAATATACATGTATAATTACGCATGTAGTCAGTTTGGGTCTTAGTCAGATCGGAACAACCAAAACCAGGTCCAAGTCCCAACCCAATTATAATTGGGGCACATAATGTAGACCCAGACCCAATAAAATTGAGTTGGTTTGATTCTCCCCAATTCATTCACAGCCCTAGGGGATTTAAACCCCAAAAGAACTGATCTGTATTTATCCCTTGTTTTACTAGACCACCCACAATGCTGTTAGGTGTCCATTTGTAACTTGTTCTCAGCTCCAAAGCCTATTGATCTCCCTAAATGTGTCTATGTTCCCACGAGTCAATAGCCTCTTTTTAGCCAACCTTTTTTCTTTTCTTTTCTTTTTTTGATAAGCAAGTGTAAATGTATTTCAGTCGATGAAAAGGAGGGAAAGACACCCTCGAGATCATGTATAAAAAGGTCTTTTACAGGCATATCTTTGACCTCCAAGGTCCTGGTTTCTTTGGTCTGCATTCCCAATGCCACCTGGCCCACCTCACCAATGAAAATCATATCACACCTCCATCCCACAGGAATATCTTGCCGAATGTTTTCAATTTCTCAGCAATGATGCCTATATATTAGGGATAGATTGTACATAGGTATGCTTGCAAGAACACTTCTAAATTTCTTGTCATGAACCATACAAAAGGCAAAATCTGTTGGGATAGATATTTCTTGGGTTTCTTTGATACTTAAAAGATCTAATTTGGACCATTTTTCAGGCAATTCACTACCAAATCATCCAACATATCAGAGGTTGCAGACTTGCAGTTTTGGGTCATCAGTCATTAATTGCATTTCAATGGAAGATTCTTTAAACACTCATTTCATTGCAATAAGCATTTCTTAGTATGTAGTGTACATATACAGAGATAAGATTGGAACAAACAAAATGTTCTACATGTATTGCTAGTTGGGCCCAGTAGAGGTTTCACCTGCAGAAACCAAATTATCAGCTGATTGATGTGCATCTGCAATATAGTGCTCATCTAGCAGCACATAAAAAAGATACTAGTAATACTAAACTAAGAAGGTTGGTGAAACTGAATACTAACAAAACAGAGATGCCTAACCACAAAGCTATTAAAGCAACAGCAATTATATTCCACAATTTAGAAACCCATAAACCAACCATATCCCTAAGAACTTCATAATTTAGGATTTAAGGGATCAACCAACTCATTCAGTCAGAACTGACCTAGATCTTGAACCATGTACATGAAGAAATTCATATAAGTAAAGAGAGTGCAGAAATGACATTGCAAAAGTAAAGAAACTTACGCAAAAGCAGTATATCCAGCACCCACGTTAGCAGCAGATAACAGTGCTGCATGTGCCCCAACTGTGGACACAGAATCTGGTCTTCTATCACCATCAACCTAGAACCAGGTAAACATATTAGAATGTTATGAGGTATTTATTTCCATTTTATCTTACAAGGGAAAAAATTCATGTGTTACTTTTCTTCCACATAGGTAAACACCTTATCCCACTTTGATTTCTTATTCTGCCTGCCATCTTTTGTCATGCCATCTGAAGCTGGTGGAAGCGAGTGCAATCCACTAGCCGGAACAGTTGAAACACCTGAAAATGATGGTTATTATTTTCTAAGGGAAAACATACCCATTTAATAATTAATACAACAGATAAACATCATCCCTTTCTTTGGAGGGCTTGAGGGAAGAAGAAAAAACTTAGGAAACCAATTTGCATCCACTCTACAGATTTTTCCCTTTGGAGGGGGGGGTCTAAACCTGGAATAATGCTGATCTTTTGTGCTGCAGCAACTGTACCAGGTAGTGTGCCTCCAGCAATAAAATCACCCTTTGGACTCTTCTTCCTCTCTTGTTCCTTCCTCTCCATTTCACGTTTCATATCAGCCTCTGTTTACAAAACAGGAGAATGGTCAGGTGGAATTATTTTTGACATATTTGTGCAAAAGACATGCATGCCGAATGCAATAATTTGAAGCTACTATTGTGATTTTGCTCCAATTTTTCCTGTCAGATACCGGGAATGCAATCAAGAGACACTTTAATAATACAAGACTAGTAGGATATGCCATACCCAGCTGATAAAAAAATAAATAAATGTACTGTAGGTGGGACAAATGGACTGTCATCCTGGAGAAGGTAATTTTAGGGTTGGGATATATGTATTGTAGGTGGGATAAATCTTTAAGTGCAGAAATGAGTAAGATGAGTAAAAAGTAGACTAGAGAGAAGTAAGCAGAGGATAATATGCTATAATAAAAATAAAACGACAGCAAGAACAAAGAAATAGAGAAGGGATAAAGTGGATATATTGAGAGAAGAAACAACTTCCCAAATACATTATTTATTCAATCCTTTCACTATACTGTTTTTTAAATAGGACTGCACTTTTTATAGACTTAGAAGAAATCCCTATTGCTTACAGAAATACTCCCAGACAAGCTAAAATAACTCCAAAAATAAGCCTAATTTAAATCCTAACTTACACACACATGCACACTAAAAAAACAAGACTAGAAATAATAGCAAGTCAGTAGCTCTCACTTCTTTCTCCTGAGAAAAGGCAAGGGAATGATCTAGATCCTCACAACACACACACACACACACACACTAAAAAAACAAGATTAGAAATAGTAGCAAGTCTGTAGCTCCCGCTTCTTTCTCCTAAGAAAAGGCAAGGGAATGTGAGGTTCATCAGGAATCTGAAATTAGTGATTCAACTTTTTGAGCAAATGTCAAACTTAAAAGTGAACTTCGGGAAAAGTTGTGTTGTGGGTGTGAATATGGAGGAGGGAGAGGTTAGGGAGAATGCAGAAGTGATTGGGTGTGAAGTCTCAGGTTGGCCATTGAGTTACTTAGGTTTGCCCCTAGGTGACAATCCCAAGAGAGAGTTTTTGGAGCCCGGTGGTGGAGAGGTTTGAAAAAAGGCTTGCTTCTTGGCAAAAGAATTCTCTCTCCCTTGATGGAAGGACCACACTGATCAAGGCCACGCTTGCAAACTTACCTATCTATTTCCTTTTAGTGTTCAAAATTCCAATAAAGGTTTCCAATAGGTTGGAGAGATTAATGAGAGATTTCCTTTGGGAGCCGGGAGAGGAGAAGAGGGACCATAGAGTTAGCTGGAAAATGGTGACCAAGAGCAAAGCTTGTGGAGGTTTGGGGCTTGGGAATATTGGGAAAAGGAACTTGGCCCTCTTGGGAAAGTGGTTGTGGAGGTTTCCTTTGGAGTAGGAGAAGTTATGGACTAGAGTAGTGGAAAGCATACATGGGATGGAGCAGAATGGATGGGATGCTGGAATCAGAGCAAGGACCACAAGCAACTCACCTTGGAAAGCCATTCATGATTTGCTTCCAGTCTTTTCCCCACTGGTCAAGTATGATTTGAACTCTGGCACTTGAATAAAATTCTGGGGACAAACTTGGGTGGGGAATGTTCCTCTTAAGGACCTGTTTCCCTCCCTGTATGCCCTCTCTGAGTTTAAAAATAAGTCAATTTCTTTTTTCATCACCCCTTCATCCTCCAGTTCTGAGTTTGGGTGGAACCTGGGATTGAGGAGGGTTGTGAGGGACTCTGACTTCCATAGTGTCTTGAGCCTTCTTGACCTCCTTGATAATGTCTTCATTGACCCCTTAAAGGTGGACTCTAGAACTTGGACCCTGACTCCCATGGGCTCTTTTTCCTGTGCTTCCTTTTTCAGAGTCTTATGTCAATCCACCAATCTCGCTACCTCTCCTTTCCCAGTTAATGAAGTTTGGTGTAGACAAATCCCTCCTAGGGTTGGTAGTTTTTGTTGGGAAGCCTATCTGGAAAGATTCAATACTGGTGACTTGCTTCAAAAGAAGAGACCCAATACATGCTTATCACCTCATTGGTGTGTTCTATGCAAAGCGGATGAGGAGACTAGTTTTCACTTATTGGTGTCATGCCAATTTGCAAAGTCAATTTGGGAATGGGCTTTTTCTCTCTTTGGGTGCAGGTGGAACCCTCCATCAAATTTGCAGAGCCTATTTTCTCCTTTGTTCAGGTGGCACGTGAAAAGGGGAAGGACAATGTGGGGAGGACTGAGGGCTGCAGTATGTTGGTCCTTATGGGAAGAAAGAAATCTTAGAATCTTTTCGGATAAGGAGAGAGGGGATGAAGAATTGAGGGCTGCGATCCATATCAGGGCTGTACAATGGCTGAAATCTCTAGAGTTATTCACAGACTACACGGTGGATGACATGTTAAGGAAGTGGGATGAGATTACAAGTTGTATGAAGTCCAAATCAGTTGTGAAGGTGTCTTGGACACCCCCACCTGCTGGATTCCTAAAACTGAACATTGATGGGAGTTGTAGGGGGAATCCTGGACAGTCAGGGATTGGGGGCATTTTTAGGGATGAGAATGGGGTCATTTCAGCCATGTTCTCAGGTCCAATTGGAGTGGGGAACTCTCTTAGAGTTGAGATCTTGGCAGTTATGGAAGGTGTTCAGAAAGCTAAGGAAATGGACGTCAGAAAACTCATAATTGAAGGGGACTTGGAGGTGGTCATAGGGTGGCTGAGGAAAGACAACTGTGGATTATAGAAGTAAATGAGAAAAGAAAGTTCAAGTGGCTGGTGTGGGAAATGGAAATCAGGCTGAGTTTGGGCTAAGTTGTAACTAATTTGCTTCTTTTTTCCTTTCTTTCTTTGAGGACTTAAGTTGTCTTTGGAAGATAAGAGTGTTTATCTTCCTTGATGTAACTATTCCTATTATATTTTAATAAAATTACTGAAGTTGTTATTGATCAAAAAAAAAAGGCAAGGGAATGATACACTAGACCCTCTTTTTTAATATCTACAAATCTCCAAAAACGAGTACAAGGAATTGGTTGCTTGTGCAATGTGTTTGGGGAACTGGTTGGTCCTATGTTGCTCCATTTTAACCTGTCCCTTAAGGTGTGGTCTCACTTCTTAAAGCCATTCCACCAGCAATGTGTTCTTCCAGCAAACCTAGCCCATTGTGGTCTGGAGGAGTGATGGTCTCAACAAAGTGGTTCTTTGGAGGCTTCTTCCTTTCACATTGTATTGGTCCATTTGGCAAGAGTGAAATAAGAGGATTTCTGAGTCCAAATTCTTACTCTGTGGAGGCCATCATTGGGAAGGTTGAGTGTCTCATGATCCATAGGTGTTGTTTAAGGCAACTTGAACGTTTCAATTTCAACCTATTGAAGAATAGATGGGATTGTATTATCTTTGAGCCTTCTTTTACTATCTAGGGGCTTACATTATCTCCTCTTCTACTTACCATGTAATATTGAGGGAACCTCTCCCTCTACTAGCAACAAAATGCTATCAAAGAAAAAAAACATAAACAAACCTCCAAAAATCAAAGATTTCTATCCAAGGAAACTGCTGCAAGGAAACATACACAAGTCCCTTAGGCATCCAGATTAGTGGACCCCACTGATTCTGGTGGGCCCAGATAAGATATCTCTAAAAATTTGGATTTTTTTTCTGCTTTTATTTCTTCTTTGCATGTGTCAAGGCTGAGAATGATGCTTGTGGGTGTCCATGTGCATGTCCAATAAAAAAAGACATTGCTCTCTAACATTTGGGAATCCTTGAGAAGTTGAGACCAAAATATAGTGAAGAGAAAGAATTATGAATCTCTGAAATGATAAATAAAAGTATGAACTTGTGAAATACACCTTGTACCCATATACTGTATATTTCCAATAACATATAGTTTCCACAATATTGTCTAGAACAATAAAATACCTGCTCTTATAATTTAGCTAGCTTGACATATGTAACATGTTATCAGCTCTTGATTTTAAAATGGTAAAAGCATAAAACTGGCACCCTGGGTAAGATGAGGCTGCTGTTGATGAATTTACATTTGACAATTTGCACTTTATTTGACAAAGGTAACATAAAGTCAAAAAGTGGACGATATAACAGAATGCATACAGGATATAGAAATGAAAAATGTAGAAGGAATTGCTAACAACCTATTTCATCATAGTAGTCACTTTTCTCATATCCATGAGGGTCAAACACATCTTTACTGAAGCAAGACCCTATCTGATCTATATCTTGATATCTCACTGCATGCAGCAAGAAGTCAGGGTTACGATAGTCCTTCCTATTGCGAACTTCTGCATTGAAGCTTTTCCCAGCTCTTTTATATGCAAGAAATCTGTTTATTTTTTCCTGCAACCATTAATAGAAAAGCAGGAAGATTTAAAGCAACCGCTAAAGCTGAAAAGGTTTAGACATCTAGATATAGAGTAGGTAAGTCCAAAAAAAAACACAAGGATGTAATGGTTGCAATAAACAGTATCTTTGCATTACTTCCATAATATGTACCTACTAGGATCACTGGAGATAACAGGTAGCAAACAAAGGATAAACCAACAGATCCTGGCACTCACTCTAGACAGACTGGTGGACAAGTAATAAAAACTGTCAAAATCTCCCTTAATCCAACCAACTTGTAATATGGAACATAACAAATAGACTCCATCCATATCTAATTGACCTGCTATGAAGAAATGGATGGAAAAATGCTTTCCTTGTTGCACATGCATAAAATACCTATAATGCAATAAACCAACAGCCCCTTATATACAGCAAATCTACTAGAGAAACAGGCATAAACCACAAAGTTTCCAATGCCAATCCAACCATTTTTCCAAAATGCAATTCTAGAACCATTTCCCACTTTGAGCAACTAAACCAGCATTGAACATCATTACCTACCCCCACCCCTCCTCCCTATAAAAAGAAAAAAAGTGCTAGCATGAACATGGATTTCATGGCAATTTCCTGATCACCCAACAAAAAGTTGGCACAGAGTTCAAATAAAGGTTGCAAAAGTCACAGTTGTTATTGACAGCCTGCCTTAGAATAGAAAATTCTCCAATAGTAAGCACCAGGTACACTTTTTTTTTGTTTTTTGTGAAAGGTAAGATAAATTTTATTAGAAAACAACAAGCAAATAGTACAACAGCTCCCTAACCACACTGAGATTGGCCAGGAAAGCAGATCAGATTACAAATTCCAAAGGGAATGGGATCTTAACAACTCAAACACATTCTGGTTTTTGAACTCAGAATTTACAGATACCCAAGATATCAGTCTGCTAACAGCATAATGGATTAAAGTCTTCTGAACTCTTCACTTTGTTACAGAAGGTTCTATTGTTTCTTTCAGTCCAGATAGACCAGAGTACAGCTGCAGGAACAGACTTCCAGACAATCTTTCCTTTTTTCTTCAGACCTTGGGCTTTCCAGCAGCACATTAAGTCTTTGACTGAGCTCGGCAGTCGGCATAACCCAACTGATCCCAACTGCATTGAGAAAATGATCCCACACCTTGGAAGTAACAGAACAGTGTATACTCAAGTGGTCAGTTGTTTCAAGCACTAGTCCACAAAGGCCACAAGACAGATCCAAGAGATATAGTCCCCTTCTCTCCAGATTTGTTCTAGTGAGGCACTTATCTAAAGTCATAACCCAAATCAGAAAGTTCACTTTTGAGGGAGGGGTAGGATTCCAAATCCGCTTACTAGGGAAATCTGAAAGACCAGATCTGCTCAGTTTTGAAGCCAAAGATCTCACTGAGAAACACCCATCACCATTCCACTTCCAATACCACTCATCCTCCTTGCTGATGTCAATTTCTTGCCTCTGTAACAGGTTCAGCAACTCCAACACTTCGCCAAACTCCCAGTCAAACAAATTTCTTCTGAACTGAGGGACCCAGACTACTTAATTTTCAGAATAGACATAAGAATCAGCACTGAGACATCTTGATCAGAAGCCCACTGGAAGAGGAGAGGGAAAGCTTCAGCCAAGGTACTGTCCATACACCAAGGATCCTTCCAAAACTTTAACCTGTCACCTTTGCCTATCTTAAACCCCACCCCTTCAGAAAAACAGGGAAAACATTTCATGATTCCTTTCCAAATAGAACAGCCCCAATTTGGAAGGGGATCTTGAGAGCACCAACCACTCCAAACTTGGCCGCAATTAGGTTTCTCCACTATGAGTTCCTTTCAGTACCAAACCTCCAAATCCACTTACCAAGGAGGGTTGTATTAAACAATTTTAATTTTCTGATTCCCAGACCCCCTTCTTCAATAGGAAGACAGACTTGCTCCAACTTAATGAGATGGATTTTCTTTTCTTCTTCCCACCCTTTCCACAGGAAGTTTCTTTGTAAGCATTCTAGCTTTTTTGACAATTTTAGCTGTAGGGGTGCAAATGGATCAGATCATACAGTCTGAAGTCCAATCCCATTTTGTCCGGATTTGGATATCCCCCATTTTGGATCAGATAATAGGATCCGATCAGAAATTGGATCAAATTCGGATCACCCTCCTATCCAATCCGATATATATACATATGTATATATGTTATTTATTTATTTATAAATATATTATTTATATTGCATTTTTGTAAATTTGTTATATTATTTATTTTTTATAAAAAACATGTATATATATGATCAGAATAGTTGAATAGATACTTGTATTTTTTGTTTTTCTTTATGTAAAATTGTTATATTTTATTTTTCTTTTAATAATTTATTACTTTTTTAAAAATTAAATCGGATCAAATCAAATCCAAATATCTGACTTCCTCATCAGATTCGAATTCAAATCCATGTTTGTGTGATCCGATCAGATCGGATCTACTCTCCATGGTATCACTTCGGATTCGGATATACCATGATTCAAATCCAATCCGATCCATTTGCATCCCTATTTAGCTAGGACTGGGATGAGGGAAAGGAAATAAGTGGGAACGTTAGACAGAGTGCGCTTTATAAGTGTCACCCTACCCCCCATTGAGAGATATTTAGCTTTCCAAGAAGAGAGTTTCCTCTCCAATCTTTCAATCACAGGGCCCCACAAAGTGGCAGATGTACACTTTGCCCCCAGAGGGAGACCCAAATACTTTACAGGGAGGGAATCCACTCTACAAGCCAAGACTTTAGCACAGTCCTCCAAATTGGCAACTTGTCCCACAGGAATGATCAAACTCTTGCCCAAGTTCACCTTTAGGCCTAAGACCACTTCAAACCAACAAAGAACTCCAAGTAACACCTCTAACTAATCAAGATCGGCTCAAGAAAATAAAGAGTGACATATGCAAACTATAAGGTAGATGAACAAAAGGGGAGAGAGAGGATCACCCTGTCTTAACCCTCTAGTGCTCTCAAAAATAAAAAACCTACAGATTGCCCATTTACCAAAACAGAAAATTTGGGGGAAGAAATGCACGCTTTAATCCAATTTCTCCATTTTTTACCAAAATTCATTTTTTCTAGCACAAAGTCCAGACACTTCCAATTTAAATGGTCATAAGCTTTTTCAATGTCCAGCTTACTTCCTTTTTCGAAAACTTAAAGTCTTAGGCCTTGACCCACTTTCCACCATCTGGCACCAACCAAATTTCTCTTTAGCACCACACATCACCCGCCCTTCCACGTCAACTCCGCCCTCCTCCTTGCTTCTCCCTCCCCAGAGAACCTCTTCTTCTCCCAAAACAACCCAAACCTTGTACCAACAACCCTCTGTTAGTAGATGCAGCACCCTTGGAACCGCTTCCCACAGTACTCCAATTACTTAAATTTCGCTGCAGACAAATCTTTAGAGTTGAAAATTCTAACAAGCCTCCCATCACCACTGTGACCCTGTGAAAGGTAGCTTCCATCCAGAGAAGGAACGACAAGCCTCACAGTTTAATAGTAAGGGCTCCATCAAAAAACACCAACTCGTTTGAAAGGGGGCACCACCGATTAATTAATGCTACACCCTCACTGGTGTCAACTGTAAGGTCTCCAAAACCTTATTTCCCACATCCAGCAAAGCCTTACCCACTCCAAAAGGACTTAATATAGATGGTTCAGATAAGCTTAGCTTCACAGAAACATCCTCCACAATTTTGTTCCAATTTGGTGTCTCTTTGTTTACTATGATTACATACCTCTGTTCCCAATCTCTTTAACACCTTCAAGGGACAACTTTTGTTCTGCAGATGAGAACCAAATCAACTCTATGGGATCGTTAACAGTTGTTTGTGCCCCTGTCTTGGAGCCTGATGCTTGTTCCTCTGATGTCTTCTCTTCTAAGCGCTTACCTGAGATTTCCTCTCTTTCCCCTAACTTTCCATTAGTTTTGCTCAGGTCCTCTGGTAATACTAAAAGATGTTATAGAGCTTCCGCCACTAGTTTCATCCCCTAATTAGCTTGCCTTCTGGGATGCAAACCAGCTTTTTCTTTCCATGGCTAAAGAATTCAGCCAGTGACACATAGGCTCCATTTTTGTTTTCCAGTACTTCCGCCCAGTAAATGGTATCACCTTCTTTGTATGAGACTTGCTAGTTCACCTTCCGCTGTGAATGGATAGCTCCTTTCAGAAAACCTTTGAACCACAAGATAGCTTTGCCCCTCAGCAAGATCATCACCTTTGAGAGCACATTGAACTTCAATACGACTCCTCTTCTGGTGAGGATTTCCTCCAGTACGAATGTCTTTGCCTCCACTCTAATCTTCTCTCTCCACCTGTTTGCACGAACAAAGCTCCTTTCTTCACCTCTTTCCATTCTTCTCGTGTTAGAGCTGCTGGTATTTGAGTCTAATATAGGATATGGAATATGGATAACATCATAATAGATAGTTTATTTTATTTCTGAACCTATTATGAATTTTTTTATTTAAATTTGATTTTGTTATCGACAAAAGGGTTTCACCAATTAAAAATTTAAACTTACAACTGTTGAAAAATTCCAATACCCATCAGTAACACTGTTTACAAGTATGCCTAGAAAATAATTTGCATATTTACCCCCTATTTAGCTAATGCATCTGCTACCCCGTTTGCAGTTCTATGTAAAGTTGATTATTTATAGCTGCAAGTTGGTTATTGAATAACAATAACCAATACCAATCGCATATTTTTATTTTTTTAATTTAGAATTTTAGATTGATAACTAATTTATTTTCTTTTTTGTTATAGACCTTGACCTTCAAACTTCAAAGAGTTACATTAGACTTCTTAGCTCTTGCCAAGTAGAGTAAAGAGATGGGAGACGAGTCAGACAACACTCGAGAAAGCAATAAGAAAGACATGGGATGGAAATATTGCTATTTACAAGATCCAAAGAACACAAATTCTATCACTTGCAAATTTTGTGGCAAATTGACAAATGGAGGGATCTTCAGAGCAAAAGAGCATTTAATTGGTGGAAGGACAAATGTAAAGTCTGTAGTAAATGCCCGAAGGAGGTAGAGATATTAGTGTATCTGCAGAGAAAAAAGTCAATGGAAAAAAGACATGGTTGGAGATAGGGGGCAGAATTCCATATTTTGAAGATTCTGAAAATATAATTGAAGAAGGAGATGAAATGGGGGACAAGGTGCAAGTGTATGGTGGTAATCGCATTTCCAGTGTTGGTGGAAATGTAAACTCTACTCCAGGTTCAAGATATGGTTCAAAGTCTAAACAGCCCCCCATAAAAAGGCAAAAGGGGCCTTTGGAGAAATTCTTTCCTACTAGTCCAAAGAAATTGTGAATCTGAGAAGAGAGAAGAAAGATGAAGCAAACCACTATTAGTGATACATATAATAAATAAGGGAGAGAGCAAGTATGCATGCATATTGCTAGGTGGTTTTATCAAGATGGTATTCCTTTGAATACCATGTGCTTGAAGAGTTTTGAAGCTGGTATTCCTCTGAATACCTCACCTTGCACCTTGTGCCTCAAGCACAAAATGGTCCTTGCGCCTTGAAAACACTAAAACCAACATTTCAAGTTAGGCCACAAGGCCTGCTGGAGGTTCAAGTGAGGAACATTTTTAAGGAAAAGGTCTTTAGGGCTTAAGAGTAGGAACTAGATGGGTAGGTTACAGGAACAAGACATTTGATTCCAATTTTAAACGTCTTAAGCACAAAAGGTTTGGCGTGCCGAACAGATCTAGGTTGCTTAATCTTCGAAGAAAAGAGGTGGAGGGCTGGATTTGGGTGGTTTTCAAGTTCGACAAATCAGGAAAGAAGAAGATTACTTGGTTTGATGAGAAGAAGTCTATTGATATCAAGAAGGTCTAAAGGGATGCTTCGCTTAAATGCTTTCCACGTCTTGGCATTTGAGTTGATACTCCTCTGGCCACAAAGCTCTTTTCCGACTCAAAGGAGAAAGTTGATGGAGTGGAGCCTAGATCGGGGGAGAGAAGTGTTGGAAGATGGGGAGGTGGTGAAGTGTGAGAATTTCGAAGTTATTGGTGGTGTCATCAAAGGGGAAATAGTCAAAGTTGCTGGAGATAGGGGTGATCTCCAAGACATGTTTTCTCCTATTGAAAAATTTTTAATTAAGGAAGTGATGGTTGGTAGACTAGGTGGAGGTAGGGAGCAAGAGGAATGTGGAAGAAAAAGACAAAGCAGCAAGTGAGGAGATGTGTTGGGACCCAAATACCTTCCCCTAACCCAACACAGGGAGTGGAGCAGGCCACTACCCATCAGCAGTACTCAAGGAAGCAGAAAGGACAGGCGACAGAGCCTCAGGGACAGGCAACAGAGCCTCAGAATTAGTTACACACAGAGAGGGTGATTCTGTCGACAGAAGATATTCCCTCCATGATATTTCCCAGAGTT
>NW_010729160.1:554161-576570 GCF_000365185.1 Nelumbo nucifera
ACTTAGCCAAAGCCAATTGTCAACAAGCATTGCTTATTTGGGCTTATTTGACAAACACATATAAATGCTTATTGTGTGGTCCTGATCCAAAATAAATGTTTATTCCAATAAACCCTTTTTTTAAACACCCCAAACTTAGCCTAAGCCAATTGTCAACAAACATTGCTTATTTGGGCTTATTTGACAAACACATATAAATGTTTATTGTGTGGTCCTGATCCAAAATAAGTGTTTATTCCGATAAACCCTTTTTTTAAATACCCCAAATTTAGCCTAAGCCAATTGTCGACAAACATTGCATATGTTACTTATTTGTGCGGTTGAACTAAAGCAACTGAATCAAAGCGGGTCTTCAACTCAGCCCTTCCAAACGGGTCCTATGGTACAGTGATTTTAGTTTTGAGGATAGCATCGTATGGACTATAGAAGAGGGCATAGAAGGTCTCTCATGTGGATGTGGCATTTGGCATGCCTGGAAAGTGGGCTTCGCAAGGTCCAACGTAATATCAATTTTGGGTGGTTGTGAATTTGTGATTCCAAGGCCCAGACTTGGTATATGATTTAGGGCTCATTTGGTTTGCGGAAATAGAGATTTAGAATTGGAATTCAATTCTAACTGTTTGGTTGGTCATTCCCTTCCTTCCTCTTGGGAATGAATGAGATCCCATTCCACTTTATTTCAATCCCGATTCCGATTCCCTCGAAGGGAATAGACCATTCTGATTTCACTTTCAATGGATTTCAATTCCAACTGGACCCTTAATTATTTATTGGGCCGAGATGTCAGCTTCGGGTCCATATTTGCACATGAAAGGGTTTTGACTTTTGAATTAGGCAGTCAAATTCCCAACGACAGAGGTGAGTAACAGTATTGTAAGAATAGAGCTCCCCCTATTACTAATTACTTCCTGGATACTTTTTTCAGGTGAATCATACAGCATACATGTATTCCGGACTCGTGGTGCTAGATGCATTCAAGGAAAAGTCCTCACATTGTATTTGAGTCTTGAGACTTGAGAGTAGAGGTTCTTCAAATAATTGAGGTCATTTCCATGGTTTGTTGAGTATTGAGAGGTGAAAATAGAAACGCCATTTCACGCAGTCAAGATATGAAAACACATGTTTTATTTTTTATTTTTGTCAAGAATGGTTTTCATTCTACTCTATTCTCTAGAGCATTGTGGGTATAAATACTATTAGAAACCAACATCAAATTATTTCAGGGCCCGTTTGCATTTCGGGAAGTTATTTACCTGGATAAGCGTTTTTTGGGAAATATATATCCGGATAAATATATTTACCCATGTTCTTTTATTTCTTAGGTAAATAAAATAATGACTGTTTTAGTCATAAAAAGTCATTATTAAAGGGACAATTTTGTCCCATCAAAGTTTTGACAACTTCCTCCCAGGTGGGAAAGTTATTTACCCACTTGGGATAGAGAAATTAAATTTTCTATGAACCCCACATTAATCTGAAAAAGAACATGGATATCTTGATCAATGAGAACCAAAATCCCATTATTTAATGACTTGTAAGACAACCCTGTAGAGCAAAGCGCCATTATCTAGTGACTTGTAGGGGCAAACATTTCTAACCTGGCCAGAAAATTAAAGTCCTCCCTGGCCCAGCCCAGCCCAGCCCACTCTCCTCTCCTCTGGGAGACCTCCAATAAATCACAATGAACCCTGCGTTTCGAACTGGGCCTCATACAAAAACTTCTGAAGCTGTGTTTAATGAAAATCCAGAAAACCAACATGGGTGTTCCAAATGCCAGAATGGTGACTGTAACAATGATAATTTTTCATGCTTGCAATAAAATGCATAGGACCCACATCTCTTACAGTACAATAGGGCTCATGAATTTATTATTCATGTGGAATCTTATCATTGGTTGGGTTCCACAGCTGTATGAACATCCATTGTGACATTCGCAAAAGAAATATGATTTTCTGAAATTAGGATTTTAGTCAGTGTAACAATATAATGCGACAATAGTTAACTATTATTTCTTTGTTTTTTTGTGAAGGTATTATTGAAAAGAACTTCCCTGATTGATTTGAAAGAGGGGTTATTTGGATTTGTTATTGTCTTTGCAACAATGAAACCCTTTTGGTAAAAGAAATTTCTTTTTCTACCACATTTCCCCTAATAAAGCTGGAGCTCACCACTTTTGTTGCAGAAAGCTAGGGCTTGATGATCTGTATAATGGGTTTTTTGGGTTGTATTTTAGGCTCCGTTTGGGAAGAGTGTAAATACAAATACGTTTAATTAATGCGTCTTCCCAATTGGAGCCTTGGGGGTTTCAAAATGTTTTTTGGCAGAGCACAAGACAATATGACTAAGCAGGCTTTAGCATCTAATCTATTACATGAAAAAGACGGAGCTCTGGAAAAGCATTAAAGAGCAATATGGGCTGAATCAAAACAGTCCCATTCCTGTGGAATCAAAACAAGATCCAGAACAAGAATTTTTTTTGGTAGAAAGAGAGCAAGATTTACAAGTTTGAGTATTTATGCCCTACTATTATACCCCAGAATGGTGCCACCCAGTGGTTATCAATGGAATGGAATATGTTTTGGGAGCATGTAATGGGAAGCTTTCATGGAGGCACCCTGTGCTTGTTGGCCTGACTGAAGAGTCCGAAAGCCTGTTCAGGGACACCTGCTAAGCCATGACAGACACAGACAACTTCAAGGCTGCCAGAGTCCTTTTGTTTGTGGTTTTGGAAGAAGACATTCTGATGCCAAGCCAAGATATTTAAGTCTTGTAGCCAGATCTGACAGCGGCAATTGGAATAGTATGCTTGGAGATGAAAAGTTTGCCATAGCAAGACCAATCTTGGTTGAATGATTGAAGAATATATATAAGATGAAAGATGAAAGCTGAAGAAATATAAAATTAACTGGATGAAGTAGAGTCAAAGTATGATGTTATGCAATTCAATTTTAAAGGAGGAATGATGTATATGATATCAGGGCCATTCACCATTGCTTTGACAGGCATCATAACTTGGGGTTGAGTCTGGAAACAATATTTATGTAATTTAATGATCAATTTTATTCATTTCCGATGTATGATCTAGTAAGTGTGGTGGCGAGGCTAGGCAAGGTGGTCTCCTTGAATGACAAAGAAGGGTTAGGGCCAAATTCCGTAAGGGAAATAATGGGCAGTCTCAGCGGAGTCGAGTAATGAGAGTAATTGAAGAGAATGTCCCCCGGTTGTACCTTATCACCTCATTTTATAAGGGTGATTCCGAGACTTTAAGGGGAAGGATCCAAAAAAGGGTTTGATTTCTATTAGGAAAAAGAATCCTCGTTTTTATGTCGGTTATCAAGAAAACACCATTAGGGTTTCGCCATGTGTCCAACTAGATCTTCTAATGACAAAGTTCCTTTTTCCTTGAGGATTCTAGCCTAGCACGTGCAGGTTATTGAGGATAACAAGGAGAAAAACTCTTCAACTGAACAATAGGGAGAAGGATAGCGGCATGTCATAGTGCCAACATCTATAAATACATAATCATCACTCTCGCATAGAATGTGCGAGATTTCCAAACTTGTTTTTTCCTTTATGGTATCAAAGCCTAGATTCCCTTGCTCAATGGCACTCTCACAAACTTCAAATGATCAGTCTTCAACTGCTGCAACAACTGAGACAACACATTCAACTATTGCTAGCCTCAGCCTTCCCACTTCTGTTGGTCATTTGATATCAGTTAAACTGGACCGCAACAACTACTTGCTCTGGCGGTCACAATTCATTGTAGTTCTGAAAGGACTCAAGGTCATGACACTACAACGAGAAAGTAGATCTGAAGCCATTGTAAATCCCGAATATGAGATTTGGGAACAACAAGATAAGCTGCTGCTCAGCTGGCTGTTATCATCACTTACTGAAGGCATCTTGGCCCAAGTTATTGGCTGCACGACTGCGAAAGCTGTTTGGGACACCCTTGCCCATCTCTTTGCTTCCAAGTCTTAAGCTAGGATTATGCAATTATGATTTGAACTGCATGGAAGATTAGATCTAAAGGGCTAGACTTATCTGTGATAATCTAATAATGATAGGAGCATTGTAGGTAAGCTCCAATATCTTACTATTACCAGGCCTGACATAACCTACTCTGTCAACAAGGTATGTCAGTTCCTACATGGGCCCACAATTGATCACTGGTTTGCAGTACCTCAAACATACTATACATTATGGTCTCATGCTATGTCATTGTCAGGACCTTTGTCGTCATGCTTATTCTGATGCCGACTGGGTTGGTTGCATAGATGATCGATGTTCACAGAGTGATTATTGTATGTTCATGGGCAACAATCTTATATTTTGGTCATCAACCAACCATTTCTTGATCAAGTACTGAAAGCGAGTATCGCAACATTTCCATGGCCACTTTGGAACTTCTGTGGTTGCAATCTTTGTTAAAAGAACTTGGCCTCTCTTCCGCTGCCAAACTAGTGTTATAGTGTGACAACCTTGGTGCCACTTATCTCACCTCCAACCTAGTCTTCCATCCACACACAAAACACATCGAAATTGACTTTTACTTCGTGCGTGAACAGGTGATGTCCAAGAACCTTCATGTTCAGTTCATCTCCTCGAATGAACAGGTTGTTGATATCTTCACCAAACCGCTCTCTTGGGACTAGTTTAGTCATCTCCGTGACAAGCTCACCGTGTTATCCAACCCGGTTAGGTTGATGGGGGCTATTGAGGATAACAAGGAGAAAAACTCTTCAACCGAACAACAAGGACAAGAATAGCAGCATCACCCTTATCTGTTGTATCATATTTAAATTGTATTTATCTTTAACTGCACTTATGTCTAACAACTGTACATATCTATCTCATAGTGCCAACATCTATAAATACATAATCATCACTCTCACATAGAGTGTGCGAGAATTCCAAACTTGTTTATTTCTTTACAGGCTACATCTTGTCATGGGTTTCTTTGTGGCAATGTGGCAAAGGCGGGGTTTGGGTTTGTGCATTCAATCGCCCTCGAGATGTTGCATCACAGCTTCCTCGAACCCTTGATTTAGGTGGCTTTTGGACTCATTGCAGGTTTAAGGTAGTTTTTTGAGTTCATTGCAAGATCGAAATGACTATAAATACAAATATGTAGAGTGCAAAATCTTATATTTTGCATGTATTTGTATTTGTACTCTTTCCAAATTGAGCCTTTAGGGTGCAATCGAATTGAAATTCAATCCAATAGCCCTTCAGGCTCAAATTTAATTAGGTTCAATGCTATATAGTTAAGAGATGCTGAAAGACTTGAAAGTTTTGTTAGGTTTTAATCTCTATTATGTGGGCTTACATATTTAATGAAACAATTGCATTGATGGGCTTATTTTATAAGTGAGCTTAATTAAGTGATTCATTTATGTAAAGTCCATCATTTATGTAAAGTCCATACTTTAATAAGTGGGTATGGGTTTAATGGGTGGATACCATATTTTGACCCATATAGGCTTAATGGGATCCTATTAGGTTAAAATATAAGGACTCCTAGGTTATGGTTCCCAATACGTTAAATCATTCAGCCACTTTCTATTCTCTACCCAGAGAGTTGAGAAAACCTAAGGAAACAAGGGATTTAACTAAGGAAAGCCACACCTGTCGATTCAAGCACTTGTTCATCATTCATTCCGCAAAGGTTCGATTGCTACAATGAATACAGGCATTTATATCAGAATTTCCTTAATAACTATAGCATGATGGATCTTGGGTGTTTAAAGTGTTTTGATCATTGTGTGTTTATTGATCTTAATTAAGTCTGACAAGTGGTATCAGAGCCTAAATCATGTTAGGTGATTAGGATTATTATTTTGTTTCTTTTTTTTTTACTGTCAAAATCCGTAATTGGGACTGTATTTGGCACTACACAGCCGTTCGGTAATGTGCAATGCCGAACGGCTATGTAGCAAGGTTGTGCGGTTTTTTGCACAACCGTGCGACTGTTCATCAGATTTCCAGAAATTTTGTATGATAGTAACAGTAAAGCCGCATTCTATTTTATTTCAAGTTGTGATATATATATATGTATGTGATTTACATGAATTAGATCTGTATGACAATAACATTGAGTTGATTTTGTTTTGTCATATGTGCAATACTAAGAATTTTACTTACACTAGTTGTATACAGTATTTTCAAATTAAGTTGATTGAAACAACATGTTACCAAAGTAGCCTCTACTGTGTAAAATTAATTTGATTTGAAATGTAAAGATTTTGTGTATTCATTGTTTATGCGGACATTGATTAGCCCAAAGGAAGGTTAATGTTTGGCCAGAGAATGAACACACATGCGATGATAAATATTGATATTATAAAGTTGTTATCCATGTGAATAATAGTCGGTCCAAAGAAAGGCTATTGTTTGACAGGATTTATTATCAATGTTTGATTGTTGTGTTGAGAGTACCATTTACAATTGATATTTCTGTGCAAACACTAAATGTCAAGTTGTGCTAGGTATCTTATTTTGTAATTTGTATTATTGATTATATGTTGTTTCTTTGTTCTTTATTTAGTTTCAGCAACTGCAAATAATGTTTCTACTCAAATCAGTGTCATTCCTATGCTAAATGGTACAAACTTTAAGGTCTGGAAAGAGAATGTGGAAATCATTTTTGGTTGTATGGATTTAGACCTTGCGCTAAGGACGGAGCGATCCGTTCCAACTGAGGATAAATGAGGCCAAAGTTGAGAAATGGGATCGCTCTAATCGCATGATTCTAATGATCATGAAACATTCCATACCGGAAGCGTTTCAAGGCTCTATTTTTTAGAGCAATAATGCTAAGGAATCCCTTGTAGCAATACAACAATATTTTGCCAAAAATGAGAAAGCAGAAACAAGTAACCATTTGGCTACTCTGATTTCTATGAGGTACAAGGGAAAAGGAAACATAAGGGAGTACATACTAGAAATGTCAAATCTTGCTAGAAAACTAAATGCACTAAAGTTAGGGATAAATGATGATTCACTCGTGCATTTAGCTCTCATTTCTCTTCCTGCACAATTTAGTCAATTTAAGGTGAGTTATAATACTCAGAAGGATAAATGGACTCTTAATGAACTCATTTCTCAATGTGTGCAAGAAGAAGAAAGGATCCATAGGGAAAAGACTAAAAGTGCTTACTTAGCATCGACCTCTCAGAATAATAAAAAGAAGAGGGCTAAGGATACTGCAAATGGAACACCCTCGTAGAAAAAGGTGAAGAAGCAAGGTGATGAATTCACCTATTTTTTCTGCAAGAAGGGATGACACATGAAGAAAGAGTGTTCCAAATATGCCGCCTGGCATGTAAAGAGGGTAAGTCTCTCACTTTAGTTTGTTCTGAAACTAATTTAACTTTTTTACCTATAGACACTTGGTAGATAGATTCTGGTGCTACTACTCACATAAGTATGTCTATGCAGGGTTGCCTCTGGAGCCGACCGCCAACTGATGCTGAAAGATTCATCTATGTGGGCAATGGCAATAAATATCCCGTGGAAGCTATAGGACAGTTTAGATTATCTTTAAAAACTGGTTGTTATTTGAATTTAGTTGAGACTTTTGTAGCTCTGTCATTTAAACGGAATTTAATTTCTATTTCCTATTTGGACAAATGTGAATACTTTTGTGGTTTTGGAAATAATAAAGTTAGTATCTCTCTAAATTCAGATGTTATTGGTACCAGTATTTTAATTGATCGTCTTTATATGCTAGAAACTATTGCTTCCCATAATGAAATCCTGCATACAAGTTCTAAAGGTACAAAGCATAAATTAACTGAGAATTATGCTTCCTTATGGCATAAGCATTTAGGCCACATCTCTAAATAGAGAATTCAGAGGCTTGTATCGGATGGAATTCTTGATTCCCTTGATTTAATAAATTTCCAAGTTTGTGTTGAGTGCATTAAGGGAAAATTAATGAACATAAAGAAAATAGGTGCCAACAGATGTACAAAAGTCTTAGAACTAATACATACGGATATCTGTGGGCCATTCCCTACACCAGCATGGAATGGTCAATAGTACTTTATTACGTTCATAGACGACTACTCAAGATATGAGTACCTATATTTAATAAGTGAGAAGTCTCAATCCCTAGACGTTTTCAAGTCTTATAAAATTGAAGTCGAACTTCAACTTGGTAAGAAAATTGAAGCTGTCAAATCTGATGGTGATGGAGAATACTATGATAGATATGATGGATCAGGAGAACAACGTCCATGACCCTTTGCTAACTTCCTAAAGGAATGCGGTATCGTCCCACAGTACACTATGTCGGGCAAACCCAGCATGAATGGTGTTGCTGAAGACGAAACAGGACGCTTAAGGACATGGTAAGAAGTATGATTAGTCATTATTCTTTACCTGAATCACTTTAGGTAGAAGCAATAAAAACTGTAGTATATATCCTTAACAGAGTACCCAACAAACCACTAACTAAAACCCCATATAAATTGTGGATTGGAGAAAAGCCTACTATAAGACACCTACACATTTGGGGATGTCCAACTGAAGCAAGGCCTTATAGGCCTAACGGAAGGAAATTGGACTCTAAGACAGTTAGTTGCGACTTTGTTGGATACGTAGAACGCTCTCGAGGATTTAAGTTTTATGATCCCACTACCCGGTCCTTCTTTGAGACGGGAAATGCGAGATTTCTTGAGGATGTAGAGTTTGGAGGGGAAGAATTAAGGAACATCTCTTTTGACGAAACAATTGTCTTGGAAGAAGAGAAATTATCTTCCTGATATTGTTATTGACGGTGATCAGACAATAATTTATGACATTGTTCAAGAAGCAATTCCGGTTCAAGACAACAATGAAGTTTCTCCTATAGAGCAAACTCAACAACCTCAAGAAGTGCCATTAAGGAGATCCAACAGAGAAAGGAGAAGTGCGATTCCTGATAACTATATTGTGTTCCTCCTAGAACAAGAAGATTCTGTAGGCTTAGTGGAAGATGATCCAATCAACCTTAGAAGCTCTTCAAAGTTCTAATTCTCAACGTTGGATCAATGTCATGCAAGAAGAGATGAAATCTATGAAAGACAATGACGTTTGGGATCTGGTTGAGTTGCCTGAAGGTTCGAAACCCATTGGTTGCAAATGGATATTTAAAACCAAAAGGGATTCAAAAGGCAATGTCGAAAGATATAAGGCTCGTCTAGTCACCAAAGGATTCACTCAGAAGGAAGGCGTTGACTATAAAGAGACATTTTCTCCGGTTTCATCAAAAGACTCTTTTAGGACAATAATGACACTTGTAGCTCATTTTGATTTAGAGCTACATCAGATGGATGTAAAGACAACATTTTTCAATGGAGACATTGATGAAATGATTTATATGGTTCAACCAAAAAACTTTGAATCCAAAGATTCAAAATCTATGGTCTGTAAATTAAAGAAATCCATCTATGGTCTCAAACAGGCTTCTCGTCARTGGTATCAYAAATTTCATCAAGTGATTACCTCATATGGTTTTGAGGTAAATGTGGTTGATGATTGGGTATACCACAAGTTCAATGGGAGGAAGTTTATCTTCCTGGTGTTATATGTCGATGGCATACTGCTAGCGAGTAATGATATAGGCTTATTGCACGAAATTAAGAAATTTCTCACTAAGAATTTTGAGATGAAAGATCTTGGGGATGCCTCTTTTGTACTAGGCATACAAATACTGCGAGATCGCTCTCGAGGTATTCTTGGGTTATGACAAGAGAGCTATATTGAAAGGTGCTAAGCAGATTCGGCATGAAAGGTTGTTCGTCGGGAGATACACCTGTAGCTAAAGGAGACAAGTTCAGTCTCAATTAGTGCCCCAAAACAGACCTTGAAATAAAGGAGATGCAAAAGATTCTCTATGCCTCAGCAATAGGAAGTCTGATGTATGCTCAAGTTTGTACCCGTCCTGATATAGCATTTATAGTGGGACTGTTGGGCAGATATTTAAGTAACCCAGGACTGGATCATTGGAAAGCAGCCAAACGAGTTATGTGGTATTTATAGAGAATAAAGGACTTCATGTTAATCTATAGGAAATCAGACAGTTTGGAGATCATTAGGTATTCTGATTCTGATTTTGCGGGATGCCAAGACAGTAAACGATCCACTTTGGGCTATGTTTTTATGTTGGCTGGAGGAGCTATATCTTGGAAAAGTGCCAAACAGACACTCATAGCTTCTTCAACCATGGCTGCAGAGTTCATAGCATGTTTTGAGGCATCTAATCATGGGATATGGTTACGTAATTTCGTCACTAGGTTGTGTATAGTTAATGGCATTGAAAGGCCATTAAAATTATTATGTGACAATAAGTCTGCAGTTTTGTATTCCAATAACAACAGAAGCTCTGTGAAGTCAAAACATATTGACATCAAGTTTCTGTCTGTTAAGGAGAGAGTTCAGAGTGGTCAGATTTGTATAGAGCATATAGGGGCAAACTCCATGATAGTGGATCCGTTGACCAAGGGATTGCCACCTAAGATCTTTCATGAGCACACTGCTCATATGGGTATAGGCATATTTTGAGATACCTTGATTTAATGAGAGTTTTTTTTTTTTTTTTTACTTTTGGATGTTCTATGGATTAAGACATGTTTTATATGTTTATATTTATGCATAGTAAAGTTTAATGATTCATTTCATCATCTATATCTCTGAATATATTTGTGAATTTTTAGATTGATCTCTCTAAAGAATAAAGTAGAACCAGTTGGAAATAGGCATGTTTTGATATCACATTGCATGTAATTTTTATGCCACTCATCCATACTTGATCTATGTCATTGAATGTATTGATATGGTGAGCATAAAAGGTTTAGTCACGCTTGTATGTGACAAAAGCCATCATAATCTCATATTGGTATAGGAAATGGAGCAGATTGAAACTAAGGAGAAGTCTAAAGAAAATAGCATAAAAGGTGTACACATAAGGAATTTGTTCAATATAATTGTTTCAGATTTCATATGTAGCCCAAGTGGGAGATTGTTAGGTTTTAATCTCTTTTATCTGGGCTTGCATATTTAATGAAACAATTGCATTGATGGGCTATTTTATAAGTGGGCTTAATTAAGTATTTCATTTATGTAAAGTCCATAGACTTTAATAAGTGGGTATGGGTTTAATGGGTGGATACCATATTTTGACCCATATAGGCTTAATGGGATCCTATTAGGTCAAAATATAAGACTCCTAGGTTATGGTTTCCAATACGTTAAATCATTCAGCCACTTTCTATTCTCTACCCATCAGAGACAAAGAGTTAAGAAAACCTAAGGAAACAAGGGATTTAACCGAGGAAAGCCACATTTGTCGATTCAAGCACTCGTTCATCATTCATTCTGCAATGGTTCGATTGCTATAATGAATACAGGTATTTATATCAGAATTTCCTTAATAACTATAGCATGATGGATCTTGGGTGTTTAAAGTGTTTTGATCATTGTGTGTTTATTAATCTTAATTAAGTCTAACAAGTTTGGCTCGGCTAATCTCGATTCAATTGCATCTTCTATTCCTACAAGTTATAGGTGCCACATATGTATTTTAGGACTGCCAATGGGTTAGGTCTGGGTCGGGACAGGGTGGTCCTAATCCCGAACTGATTATTAGCCAGAATAGATTTCATTTGGAAATACTTATTTAAAGGCCCATGATTCTAAATTTACCTTACTACCTCATACAAGAGTTACCAATTTTGAATGCAATATCATGTAAGCCACAGTGACACCAAGACCCAAGTATGGAGAGAGAGGTTAACAATTACAATCTTTTTATCTGCTTGATTAGTTAGCTTCTTATGGTAACTCTAGGCTAAAGAGTGATTGTATTCTTCCCCAAGTGGGGAAATCAACCTTGGTTTCCGATATGCTGGCTGGAATTCCTTGCACAAGTAATGAATTGCAATCATAATGCACTGTGAAATGTGATGGTGACTTGGCATCTTTGGTGTGGTGCCACTTGTGAAGATATATTGGCATTGGTCAAGTCCACTCCTCATTAAGAATTAAATTCTTGACTGGTGAAGATTATGCTTTAAAGTGGAATGCAAATTGGTGTTGGTTAAACAATCTCCAACCCTAGGCATCTAAATTGGAATTAATATTTCCTCCCAAAAGGAAATATTAATTCTTGACAAGAGTTAAGCAACTGCACTTTAGTATTACAATGTAAAGCTGGATTACTAATATGACACCAAAAACACAATTTTACACAAAAAGATCTTAAAAAAACAATGCTGAAGGGATTGTATTTCCATTCAGAAACCTTACCTTGAGGAAACAGAATTTTTCGTTGTCATAGAAGAAGAGTGAGTTCTTATAACTTGTAACCCCTTTTCTCTGTTCAAAGTTTTTGTCTATCTTCTTTAAACCTACCTATATGAGGCCCAAAGATATAGAAAGCTTACTTCTGATGCTACCTAAAGCCTTCATCTATAATCTCAGTCTTGAACCATACACATCTATACTACTTTAAAAAGCACAAATGGCCTCAAGAATATTTCTAGAATTTTCTAGGGACAAAATTTACTCCTCTATATTTAAATTTATTGATAAAAAAATGAGGGCAAATAGGTAATCGGTTCTTGATAATAAATGAGTTGAAAAGAGGTAATTTAAAGATAATCAATGCATTCAATCCCTCTCATTAAATCCAACATTTAAGCTATTAACTTGCATTCATGTTCATTGAATCATATATTTAAGTCATTTTTGCTTGTTCTCATCATTAAGTTCTATTAATTAAATCCATACTTAATAAATTAATAATTTCAATAACATAAAAACTTATACTTTTAAAATATACCTAGCAAAAATAGTGTTTTCATCTAGGTGGTGGCAAGAAATTAAATTATTTTGGGTTAAATGGGCTAATCCATATTACTACGATTAAATAATAAAATTAAAAAATAGATAAAATGAAAAAAATAGAAATTAAAAAAATTCCAAACATTTTGAACATACATATTAACCAATAATAAGTATGATAAATAAGAAATGTTTTTATTGATGATGGAAATGGAATGCAAAAATTAAAACCAACTGCAAATAAAAATACTTTCCTATTATCTCTAATTAAATCCTATATTTAAGATATACTTTTCTCATCATTGAATTCTTGTAATTACATCCACAATATTAATTTTAATAATATAAAAATAAATATTTTGAAAAGTAATTTGAAAATAAAACCATTTTCTTCTCTCCTAGTGGTGGATAAGCAATTCGACCATTTGGGGTCAAATGGATTAATCAATAATGTCATAATTAAATAATAAAATAAATAATTATGAAATATAAAAAGTGTTTTTATTAATGATGAAAATGGAATGCTAAATTCAAAGTCTACCTAGAAATGAAATGATGTCATAGTCAAATAATAAAATTTTTAATAATAGAAAATACAAAGAATCACAAAAAAAAGATAGAAAAAATTTTGGGCACATATCTAATATTATATATTTATAAAAAATAAAATATTGGGTACATCTCTAATATTGTGCATTCATTATATTGAACAAAAATAAGTTTTATACATAAGAAATCATTTTATCAATGATGAAAATGTAATACAAATTTTAATGTTAACTTAGAAATCAAACAATTTTTATTTTTAGATGGTGGGTTAGTGGTTTGAGTCAAATGATACCATAGACAAACAAAAATTAAGTGTGATAAGTAAAAAATATTTTATATAATGTAAACGAAATATATAATTTAAAGGGAAAATTATAGTTAAAGCCGGTTGTACATTTAAAATTAGGCTTTAGGTTGGTCCAGAAATCAACAAAACTCTGACAACTGGCTCTACATTTCAAATTATAAAAACCCCGCCATGTCATCGGAGGCTTATGTATCTATTGCCAACATGGGACTCTTAGTCCATGTAGGACACAACGAAAAACCTATACCAAAAATAGGTTTTAAGTTTCTCTTCCACTCCCTCCCTTCTCTCACTCTCACAGTCATCTCTCGATCTCCCGCTCCCTCTGTCTCTCCCACTCTTTCGGCTTCGATATGTAGCCAAATCAAAACCTCTCTCTCTCTCTCTCTCTCTCTCTCTCTTTCTCTCTCTCTTTCTCCCTCAATCTTTCTCATTCTTCACCCTCACTCTCCCTCTCGGTCAATATCTCCTTATCCTTCAATCTATATCATTCTCCAATTGGTGTAAATTTCATAGCTAAGAGCTTCTTGTGAATTTTTATTAAATTAGTGTAATAATTTTTGAACCATACCAAATTAGTTTCATGTTCTTTTATACAATTAGATTAATACCACATAAGTGTGTAAGAAAATTAAAGAAAAAACGAGAGAGGGAGTGTGAGAGAAACTAAGGGAGAATGATAGAAATTAAGGGAGAATGAGAGATCGACCAAGAAAGAGAACGAAAGAGACTGAGGGAGAACGATGGGTAGAGAGAGAATGAGAGAAATTGATATAGGTAGATATACAGATATATATATATATATATATATATATATATAGAGAGAGAGAGAGAGAGAGAGAGAGAGAGAGAGAGAGACTAAAAACCTTTTTTTTTTCCAACACCCAACATTAAAGGGCAATTTCAGTATAAGCTTTTTTTGTGTATAACATGGATTAAAAGTCCCATGTTGGCAATAGCCACATAAGCCTCTGATGACATGGTGAAAGTTTTTATAATTTGAAATGTAGAGCTGGTTGTTAGAGTTTTGTTGGTTTATAGACCAACTTGTAGCCTAATTTTAAATGTACAACTGGCTCCAACCATAATTTTCCCTAATTTAAAATGAATCCAAAAGCAAAGCTATTTTCCTATCTAGATGGTGGATCAACGACCCAACCTTAAAAAAAAACCCATAATGTCATAATTGAATAATAAATATTTAAGTTTATTTTTAATCATATTGTTACTTTTGTTAATTTTCAATTTCTATCTTAACTATGATATATCTAAAATTTAAGTAATTAATATAAAGAAAAATTTCTCACATGCAACGCATGTACTTAATTACTAGCTGTATACAAAAAGAAATTAATAACCAACCATAAACAGGTTTGGTTGAATATGGATTGATTTGTTCTTGAAACAATTTTGACAAAAATCTCCACCAAGTCTATGTGTGAGCAGATTGGGATAGTACTCCCACCAATTTTGACAATAAGCATCGAGGGATCTTCTAAGCATCTCCACATGTTTCCTTGCTGGGCAACCTCTCATAGTGCTACATTTATAGTATCACTTGCAAAAGTTGGACCAACCAATGTTATTTCACCATGAAATTGGAAATTCACAGATTTGCCACGAGAACCTAAAAGTAGATCCCTTAGATTTGGAAGTGCATCAGTCTTCAACTTATGATATTAAAGAACAGTTTCGAAAAGATTGAATGCCCAAGGAATTGTTGGCAATTTGAGCCTGGATGACAATTACCCAATTGTCCACCTTGAGGCAACAAAATTGACCTGACATGAATTTTTTCAAAAAAAAAAAAAATCACCCATGGCTAATGAATTTTCATAAACTCATGGTTGTTTGCTTTCCTAGGAATTACATGGTCTGTTAACAGGCACCCTTTGTCACAATTAGGGGTGGCAATGAGTCGAACTCTTCACAAGTTATTTGAGCTCGGCTCGGCTCGGTTTTAATTGAGCTTCGAATCGAACTCGGGCCCAATTCATGAGGCAGGGTGGCTTTTTTTTAAAAAAAAACAAAATTCATTTGTATTGCAACCCATAAATCCATGATTTAACAAGTTTCTAAGTCATTTTCCATTCAAAAATTTCAAAGCATAATTTCCATGGAAGGAATGAAAGGCAACCAAAGTGCTAACCTATAGAGTTAGGTTTGCTCAATTTAGCAATTAGCTTTTTTTTCATTATCATTAGTTAACATTTTCCTTCAACAAAGTCAATACCAACATGCCTCCCCGTTTATTGAAAGATTTGGCAATGGAAATATCAATTCCATCCAAAGTTGGAAATACAATGGCAGTAATGGAAAGATTTGAGGATTTGACACATAAGTCCATTATCTTCTCCTAAGAACCAAACCTAAATAACCATCCAAACCTAACAGGCAACCATAATTTCAAGTGGAAAGTCGTCTAATATGAATCAAACTTAGGGCCAATAACTAGTCAACCACAATTATACACATCAAGATCATCAAGCATGTGGGAAAAAGGCAAATATACCTAGGATGTGGAGAACCCTTGATTGGCTTCTGGGCATACTTCCTCCATGAATACTCATCAGCAAGCTTGTTACTAATGGTAGGAACCTTGATCGACTTCACCCTAAGCTTCCTAAAAACAGAAATACTGGATAGCAATGAATATCGACCGATCACTACCAAATGGAAATATATGATTGATAACAAAACCTGACATCCTCTTTGAGCAATGGCATCTACCACTGCTTCCACATTTCATACTGCCATCTTCTCCTCTACCAAAACACCTCCTCTTGGGGGTCTGTTGTGAGTTCCGGTTGGATGATTGCGGTGCCCTGATCAAATGGAAAGCCTTTACATCCAAGTTGGATACAGTACCATCCATGCTCAGAGATGAGATGAAAGATCTGTTGGATGACATGGTGGCCGTACAATTAGAGTTATCAAACTTGAGGTTTATGCTATTGTTGCTCCTACCAAACATCACATCGGCTTGTAATTTCATCTGTTGCTACTGAAGCTGAAACTTTTGTTGTTGCTGCTAATGTTGGAGGATTTGATAGTGCGTTGGTGGTGTTTGCTGGGCAAGTGGAAGAGGATTCTTAGAAGCAGAACCTAGTTCAAGTGTTGGGCTGTCCATAAATATCTTATAGGGAATTTGTGCACGATTCTTAGCTGCTGAAGCTACAGTGTCCATCTCTCGAACAGGGCTTTTGGGAAAGCTAAGTTGGAGGGAGAGTTGCAGAGGCTTTACTGAAGAATCTGCTTTAGGATTTGGATTCTCTAAAAAGATTTTCTAGGGGAAAGGGGATTGACATTTCTTCAGTCTTTTGACCCTTACAAGACCCAATCCAATACCAACACTCAGAAGGATCACAGTCCGCTTGAACTTGGACACAGCTTCACCAGTTTCCACCATTAAATTCCTGTACTGATCATGATATTGGGGCTTGGATATAAGACTCAAAACTCTATGGCAGTTCTCCATGGCTGCTCTGTTAGTTTCCTCAACCTCCTCCATTCCTCCCCAACTCCAAAAAAATTGAAGCTTAATGCCTCAAAACCTTAGAAGCCTAGTAGGGAAATCATCATAAAATTCCAAAATCTAGCTCCAATGGATAGATTAACAGAAACCCATTCGAGGAAAAAACAAGAACCCATATGGACAAGGAGTAAATGCTCTCAAAATCTTCGATTCATACGAGGAAGAGTTTCCATTTGCAGACTGAGATAAAGGGGAGTATATTCAACCGGGTATGTTAAAAATTAACCAAGAAAAAGAAAACCCGTATGTGGGATTAGCCATTGAACCAAACACAACTAAGTGGGCGTTTATGGATAAGTTGTTTATATGTATTTTTTCACTTTAAATGTTTATTTATACTTTATTTAAACATTTCTAGCTTTTGTCATATGGTTGGGTTTCACTTTAAACACTTTTTACTCTCCACCTCAAATTAAAACCCATTAAAGTATGTCACATCAGCATTTGGTTTCAAGAAACACTGGGGCATTGGGGGAAACAAGAATTTGATGTTTCCCCAAATGCCCCATGCATAAAAATCAAAGCGTTTCAGTTTTCTATCATAAACGGTGAAACCAAACAGTTGTTTCATTTTGCTTCATATGCAATAAACGTCAACGCTTATCTATGTGTTTGGTTCTGTGGGCATTTATGGATAGCCCATTTATTTGTACTTTTTCACTTTAAACATTTATTTATACTTTTTCACTTTAAATGTTTCATATTTTTGTTGTTTGATTGGGATTCACTTTAAAATTTTTTTACTCTCCACCTCAAATTACCCATTAAAGTGTGCCACATCAATATTTGGTTTTGAGAAACGTTGGGGCATTAGGGGAAACAAGAATTTGAAGTTTTCCCAAATGCCCCATGCACAAAAATCAAAGTGTTTCAGTTTTTTACCATTTATTTGATAAATAGTGAAACCAAATAGTTGTTTCATTTTTCTTCATATGCAATAAACACCAATGCCTATGTGGCGTTGATGTTGCGACGCTTTTTCAATAAACGCCCACAGAACCAAACACAACCTAAGTACGTGTTTGGTTTCGTGGGTATTTATGGATAGATTGTTTATTTGTCATTTTTCACTTTAAACGTTTATTTATACTTTTTACTTTAAATGTGTTTTACTCTCTTCCTCAAATTAATATCCATTAAAATGTGGCACATCAGCATTTGGTTTCAAGAAATGCTAGGTAGTTCGAGGAAACAAGAATTTGACATTTCCTCATGCCCCATTCACAAAAATCAAAGAGTTTCGGTTTTTACCATTTATTTGATAAACGGTGAAACCATTTTTTGTTCTATGGGTGTTTATGGATAAGCCATTTATTTGTACTTTTTCACTTTAAACGTTTCCTGTTTTTGTTGTTTGGTTAGGCTTCACTTTAAACGTTTATTTATACTTTTTCACTTCAAACGTTTTATATTTTTGTTGATTGGTTAGGTTTCACTTTAAATGCTTTTTACTCTCCACCTCAGATTAATACCCATTAAATTGTGCCACATCAGCATTTGGTTTCAAGAAAAGCTAGGGCGTTGGGGGGAAATAAGAATTTGACGTTTGTCCAAACGCCCCACGCACAAAAAACAAAGCGTTTTAGTTTTCTATCATTTATTTGATAAATGGTGAAACCAAACAATTGTTCCATTTTGCTTCATATGCAACAAACGCCAACGCCTATGTATGTGTTTGGTTTCGTGGGCGTTTATGGATTGACCATTTATTTGTACTTTTTCACTTTAAACGTTTATTTATACTTTTTCACTTCAAACGTTTCATATTTTTGTTGATTGGTTAGGTTTCATTTTAAATGCTTTTTACTCTCCACCTCAGATTAATACCCATTAAAGTGTGCCACATCAGCATTTGGTTTCAAGAAACGTTAGGGCGTTGGGGGGAAATAAGAATTTGACGTTTGCCCAAACGCCCCACACACAAAAATCAAAGCGTTTTAGTTTTCTACCATTTATTTGATAAACGGTGAAACCAAACAGTTGTTCCATTTTGCTTCATATGCAACAAACGCCAACACCTATGTATGTGTTTGGTTTCGTGGGCGTTTATAGATTGATCGTTTATTTGTACTTTTTCACTTTAAACGTTTATTTATACTTTTTCACTTTAAACGTTTCATATTTTTGTTGTTTGGTTGGGCTTCACTTTAAACGTTTTTTACTCTTCACCTTAGATTAATACCCATTAAAGTGTGTCATATCAACATTTGATTTTAAGAAACACTAGGGTGTTGGGGGAAACAAGAATTTGACGTTTTTCCAAACACAAAAATCAAAGTGTTTCAGTTTTCTACCATTTATTTGATAAATGGTGAAACCAAACAGTTGTTTTTATTTTGCTTCATATGCAATAAATACCAATGCCTATGTGGCACTGGTGTGGTTGCATTTTTTTAATAAACGCTCGCGGTCCGTGGGTGTTTATGGATAGGCTGTTTATTTGTACTTTTTCACTATAAACGTTTATTTATATTTTTTCACTTTAAACATTTCCGATTTTTGTTGTTTGGTTGGGTTTCACTTTAAACATTTTTTACTCTCCGCCTCAAATTAATACACATTAAAGTGTGTCACATCAACATTTGGTTTCAAGAAATGTTGGGGCATTGGGGGAAACAAGAATGTAATGTTTCCCCAAATGCTGCCCCATACAGAAAAATCAAAGCGTTTCAGTTTTCTACCATTTATTTGATAAATAGTGAAACCAAGCAGTTGTTTTATTTTGTTTCATATACAATAAACGCCAATGACTATGTATGTGTTTAGTTCCGTGTCCGTTTATGGATATGCCATTTATTTGTACTTTTTCACTTTAAACGTTTATTTACACTTTTTCATTTTAAACGTTTCCTATTTTTGTTGTTTGGTTGGGATTCACTTTAAACATTTTTTATTCTCTACCTCAGATTAATACCCATTAAAGTGTAGCACATCAACATTTGGTTTTAAGAAACACTAAGTGTTGGAGGAAACAAGAATTTGAAGTTTCCCCAAATGCCCCATGCACAAAAATCAAAGTGTTTTAGTTTTCTACCATTTATTTGATAAACATTAAAACCAAATAATTGTTTCATTTTGTTTCATATACAATAAATACCAATGCCTATATAACACTAATGTAACTGCATTTTTTCAATAGATGCCCATGAAACCAAATAGCTCGCTATTTCATCGGAACAATGAAAAAAAGAGAACATCAACAAAGCAGAAATAAACCGTGAAACCCAAAATTTGTCTTCAATGACGTTTGTGAGATTGAAAGGTGTGAAATAGATGGCTTTGCCCTCAAGAGAATTTACACAGCAAGAAGGAAAACAAAAATAAATTCCCATATTTTTAGTATTAATTAAATTACTTATTAAAATCAATATTTATAAAGAAGAAAATTAACATAGGAAATGATAGATTAGAGAGAGAGGGGAGAGAGATAGGGGAGGAGGCCACGAGGGTTTAAGGGAGAAAAAAAGAAGGAATAGTGTGTGCATTTAAATAAGATGCACACAGGAGTAGTCTTTTTGGAAGGGAAACTGTCGTCTCTATCACAGTACAGATCTGACGGTGGGGCCCAATCAAGGCCTCATTATTCCTTTTTTTTCAACTTTTATTTTTATTTATTTTCTCTCTCACTTACTGTTTGCTCATCAAAATCTACACTGATGGTGGGGCCCATTGAAAGACTCCAGTGGTGAACAGTGGTGGTTCGCTACGCGTTGGGGGGATTACCTTAGGCAGATTGGACACGTGTCCTGAGGTATGTTGATTTGGCAGCTTTTGTGGCTGATGAGCTTATGCCAACCAAGCGCCGATTGAGTTGTAACCGAAGCTTCCTGGGTCCCACCTGCTCAGGATTGATTGGACTGATAAAATCGTTGACTTGATTGGAGACCGCCCAACCGTCCTCTTTTTCTTTTATTTTTCCAGAATAGGAATTAAACAAAAAGGATCGTTTACTATAACTATCCTATAATTTGTATTTTACTAAAATATTTTTTATAGTTTATAATTTATTTAATTAACCGTACTTTCATTAAAAAATATTTGTTTTTTTTTTATTTAAATATGATAACAGGATCATCTAAATTAAGTAGAAAATGTTCACCCATAGTTGTTTTTCAAAAATACTCCTTAACTAAGTGAAAAGTGTTCAAGGAAGGATGTGGATCTATGACTATTTATTCCAAAAGTACCCCCAACAATTGCATAGAAAATAAAATTGACCAAATAGAGAAGAATAGAGCGGTTGTCCCATATATTATTAGGGGAAAAAATAGCATTTTTTGTTTTTAATTTTTTTTCATTAATTTTATTTGAATAGATGTTAGGGTTAAAATTGGCATTCCATTTTTCTCTAATGAAAGGTTGATTAAGTAAATTGATTGCAAACTATAAGGGATGTTTTAGTAAAATACAAACTATAGGATATGTTTTAGTAAATTCATGAAACTATAAAGAGTGTTTTAGTAAATGACCCTAGACAAAATATGAAGAAAAATTGTTAATTGGGCAAATTCGTCACTTTCTATAATATAATATTATTAAATGCTGAAAATACCCTCGTTAACTAACAACTCTGAGCCAAGGTTATAAAAACCGACCTGAAAACAGAATCACTGTGGCCATTGATTTTCGGGTTAGCGGTTTGACTGTCCAAGTCGAATGGTTCAAACTGGTTACATTATTAGGGCAAATGTTAGTCTTTTTGACTCTTATGTAATAGCTTTTTATGAGAAAAGAGTGGCTATGGCTGTCAGCTAAAGAAAGAAGAAGAAAAGAAAGAAAGAAAGAAAAGAAAAGAAAAAAAAGAAAAGGAAAGAGAGAAAGGAAAGAAAGAAAGGAAAGAAAGGAAGGAAGGAAGGAGGGAAGGAGGAGGAGGGAAGAAGAAGGAAGAGGTTGAGGAGGATTCAACCTTCACCAGCAATGATAATGGCGACGGCAACGACAGACAGTGGCGACAATAGAAACACTGATCTCAGATCTGGGATCTGATTTCTTTTTGATGAAGGGAAATTTGGCCCAACCTCGCGATCGCCTGACACGTGGCAAAGGCAAGCAGCTCGGGACAGTAGAGCACCCAAAGCGAACATCGGAAGCAAGTCCAAACTCACTACMRAGCCCSAACTYCAGAMCGCTGYAYTTAGTCCGAGCTCCTTGTTAAGAGCGAACTCCCTGTTAAAGGTCCGAGCTCCC
>NW_010729160.1:588655-666896 GCF_000365185.1 Nelumbo nucifera
CGAGGTGGTTATAAAAGGCTTCTACCCACCCAGGGATGAGGTATGCTAACTCTCGCGCTATCTGGTTATTCTTGCCTTTGAAGGATTCTAACTTGAGCTTCGGAGCCCTTACGCCGGGTTCTCCCCGGAGCTTCTCTTCTCCCATTTCAGGTTCCTGTTACTCACTCCAGTGGCAAGATCGTCAACAGCTAAGACCGGCCAGATCGTGCATCATCACTTTTCAATCTCCAGCCTTTGCAATCTTCTTCTTCTTCTTCTTCTTCTTCTTCTTCTTCTCTTTGAATGGGAGCTAGTGATCTCATATTTGAGATCATTCTTTTCTCACTCTCTGTTGTACTCACGAACCACTGTTTGGGTCGAATGGGTTGATAGTTCAACCGCCCGGATCTGTGGTTATCTGACCAAGTCAACGGGTTTTGGCCTAGGAATGGATTAAGGGTAAAACAGAACTGATTGCCTAGACGGTTTCTAGGCTTAACGGTTTGACCGTTCAGGTCAACGATGGTTCAAAAACACTATTCCGAGGGCCAAACTTATGGCTAGGATTTCTCTCTCTCTAACTGAATTCATTCTACTTTCTCTCATATCAACCAATATGAGAGAAGTGGGTCCACCTTACCTTACCAACCAATAATATCTAAAGTGATGTGGGTCCATATATTGCTTAGTAGACTAAAACCATCATAACCCATCAACCAAGGTTGGTTGGTCTAATTCAATGACAGAGGCCATGGTCATTTCCATAAATAGATTTGTTTTTAGCTACACCCTTACTATTTTTTATTGATTCTCAAAGTGAGACACCCTCATTGGCCCTCACCCCACAACAATAACAATAAATTCCAGACCATCCTGATATAGACCGGGTTGGCCTATGGTCTACGCCGGCTCGACCTTGACACATCATCCCCTCAAGGTTGCTTAGGTAAGTAGGTTTCACCAGAAGAGACTGACATCATGCACAATTGGTCTAGCAATTCTCATTATAAAAGGTCATTTTCCAATTTTGGTCCCAGCCATCTGAGTTCTTAGGAGGGTTAGACTGGATGAAGCCGAACCTGGCCCAGCCCAGCCCGTAAATAGGACTAACATCATGCACAATTGATCTAAAAATTATCATTATAAAAAGCCATTACTCAAATTTACTCAAATTATCATCATAAGATACCCTATATATCAGTTTTCAAGGCCATTGGCATTCTAAATTAAGGTTTTAAAAACCGATACCGAATCACCACCACTTTGGTCACAAGTTTCTGGGTCACTGGTTTGACCATCTGGTTTGAATGAACGATCCTCCAACTTAAAAAAAAAAATATTAAAAATAATAATTAAAATAAAAAATGGTCAAAAATAGTTGTTTGAATCAAATGGAATGACGGTTTGACTGCTCGAGTCAGCGAAAGTCAATGATTTTTGGCCAACGACTGAGTTAAGGGTGAAACAGAATGGGTTGAAGATTAATTTAGTGGTTTTAAATGTCAACAGATGTCATATCACCGCTGCGGTGGCGGAAGACAGGGCGGAGAGAGAGCGAGAGAGAAGAACCACCGCCGCTGCAAGTCGGTGGCAGGAATACAAGAGAGAGAGAGAGATAGACAGAGAGAGTGCAGCGGCAGTGGAGCTCCGTTAATTCACGATGAAGATTTGGTTCGATTTACATGAAGGACCAAAATATGTAATATTAAAATTTCTGAAGGTATTTATGTCTTTTATTCACCTCTATATTAGGTCTAAGCAGCTTCTCCACCTCTTAGAAATTAAGATCTAAAATTCAATTTCAAATCTGTAATAAGAGATAATACCAAACAAAGCAAGATGTCTGAAAAGCAAACTTTTCAGATTCAGACATCTAAAAAGTGCAATCAAACCCACCGCCCTCTAAAGTCTCAGCATAATATTATTCCTTCTCTCTCCCATTACTCTTTGCAATTAAATATTTATTTAAAATAAAAAAGTAAGCAACCTAAAGTGCTTTTTTTATATTTAAAGGGATTTTTAATTAATTAATATTTTTTTGGAAACCCCATAAAGTCGTTGTTCCTTCACATTGAATTGCCATTTGGCAGAGCAAAAGCGTCATTCTTTGACACTAATTGACGTTTACCTTTATCTTTAATGACAAATCTCCCTTAGTTTCTAGTCACATTTACTAACATACAACTTGATTTGCTTAGAGCTAGAGGCTTGAAATTGAATAGAGAGTTTGGGACCAATCCACTTCCCAGTTCCAACTCTTCATACTTGTTGAATTGCTTAATCAAATCAGAGAAAATCTTTCAGTGCATGATCAGATAAATAGATGAGGTGAGAGAGGGAGAGAGAAATTTGTTGATGTTCTCAATCCCAGAGGCTCCTATCAGAGTTGGTGGGTTTGGGTTCAGGCCTCCATTATGAAGAAGACAAAGCACCAATGGTTGTCTGTATTCTGTGGGCTTTTGGGGTTCACTTTAGTTTGGCAAATGAGATAGGTTTCAAGGAAAAGTCAGCTGATGACCAATTGATCTCTCTTTACATTTTTGGGTTACTTCAAAAATAATGTTTCCATGAGCAATGCTGTTGGGTTGTTGCTGCTTATTGGAATCCTCCCTCTAAAATAATTGAGTCATGACCCACTTGAGAATTGAGAATTGAGATCACTGGCCACTTTATCTAGTTGTTGGGCTCTTGAGTAAAGCTGTTTTAATCGTTTTGGCTAGCTGTCAAATAAGGGAAATTTGATTAAGGCTTAACCTTTTCAGTTGGGTTTGGTGTTAAGCCCAATTTGGTTGGTTACTAGCTTACCCTAATTTATACCAAACAAACTACATCAGTTCTCTGCCTGAAATTAGCTAGAATCAATCAAGTCATGAGTTGACTCACTGGAAGTGGTATTAATTGGAATTGTTTCCATTTAATTTGGGTGTCTCATTTTGATGTTTTGATGAATAAATAAAACAGGCTTCTTTCTCATATGTGACTTTGCTTGAAATTGTTGGATTCTGAATTTTTAATCCAATGAACATGAACTTAAAAAATCAAAGAAATTTCTTTTGAATACTTAAGCAACAAGGCCAATTGCTGTTGTGTGAAATGTACAATTAGAATGAAAAGTCAAATTTCTGAAATAAAAATGGGCCAAGCTTAGACTTAGAAATGATCTGATTCATGAATGGTTCTTGACTATTTTATTCATCTTTTGAGACCCCATTTGGTGTTAATCAATTTATGTGGGTTAGGAAGGCAAACTCCTTTTATGAGGAAATTAGAGTTTTAAGATACTTGAGACTGACCTAACAAGAAATATCAAGTAATTCTTAGAACTTTGATTTGAGAGAGAGAGAGAGACAGAGAGAGAGGTATAACACAAATTCAAGGGATTGCTTTGAGAAGCTCTGGTGCTGGCCATACTCTGCCATTTCCATAGGATAATGTTAGGATGTACATGTATTTAATGCATGTAGACGTAACATGACTCATGAATGGATTTAGCACAATTGGGTCATTGACTTCATTGTGATAAATATTAGATATTCCTAAGGCATTGCCTACTTTCTACATGCATCACATGCTCGTGGCTTTAGCAAATTTTGATGGTGTGTGATTTAGTAGTTCCCTGCTACAAAGACAGCTCGAACATCTGTGTGTGAGGTTGGTTGGCCAAATTGCAAGTGAGTAGTCAGAGTACCCAAGGTGGGTACTCTTATGCTTAAGTTAGCGAAGAGTATGTGAATGCTTGAAAGTGAGAGAGCTTGGAAAATTTGAGAGCTAAATCGCATGTACTTTCTCTGATCAATGGGACACCTTTATATAGGCGTAGGTTTTCGTGGACTTCACGTAGCACGTTTGAGATCTTTGAGAGGGTGTAGCTTACTTGTCTGCCTCATTTGGAGGTGGCTTCACACTCAGAGACGGCTTTCGCGTAAAGCGATAGAGCTTATCCGATTATCTCCAAAATGAGTGGGGTGGGAGTTAGCTCCATCGATGAGGTGACGTGATCCCAAAGGATTCAGAGATATAGCTTACACACAATGGAGGTCGGCCACCACGTCATGTAGGTCGCCAACTAGGCCTTAGTTAGGTCGGTGATGAAAGGTCACCCCTTATGCTAAGGTGCCTATAGATCGGCCCTACCGAGGTGGTGTCGATACTCTCTTGCAATGTGCGTGAGGTGTTTGAGGTGTGCCCGAGGTCGTTACCTACGTGGCACTAAGGTGTCATGCATTGGTTCTGGAATGCTACGTGTTGTGATGTCACAGGTGGGCCAAATCTCCTCTTATCATTTTTCTTTCCGATAATAACAACCCCTAAAGCATGTAAATTCTTTCAAAATTTACAAATTTGATGGGCATATGTATCACAAATTTTGTCATGACTGTTGTTCAGACATTCATTTTGGAAAGAGGTCAGCTCAAGAACAGCATACACCTGCCTAGGCAGATGGGTTGAACGGTTAAGATCGTAGCATGGAATTCACTAGCAAGTTCAACATCTATCAGGACAACGCCCGTTCAAACAGTCGTTGTAAAAGTATCGATATGTATCGGACCGTATCGGCTGATACGTATCATGCCAGTGGCTTCCTGATACGCCTCTACAGGGGTTATATCGGGTCAACCACTGGTTCAGAGGGTAGCTAGGCCTTAAACCGGCCACTCTGAACCGATTTCGAAAAAAAAAACTAAGTAAAACATAAAAAAAAAACCACCGACACAGGCCGATATGTCGATAGGGCGTATTGGCCCATATCGATATTTAGAACCTTGCTTACAACCTTGCATTGGCAATATCTCCATACTTATATGCTTTATTTCATACGAGGATATTCTCAATACAAGGTTGCAAGAGGCTGTTAGCACACAGTGTGAGCACGGGCTTACCTTGACCGAAGTCGATCCCTTCACTAGCATGGCTCAAAGTATCATACATTCATACTCTAAAATCAAGTTTGGATCAGGTCCCAACAGCCATTATAGCCGTGTATTGGGAATAATCTCCTTTGTTCTTCATTGCAAGATGTTTTCTACAATGGTTATTGGGACTGATTTACGGGCTCTTAAAAGTCATGTTTCTAAAGTTTCACTATAAAAAGTCAAAGAAAGAGAGAGAGTTTTCTGGTTCTAGAGAGAGAGAGAGTAGAGAGAGTAAGCTTGCATTTGATAAATCTAAAAATTCAAATATGAAAAGTTAAAAAGATATTAACTGTCTGAAATCTGAAAAGAGGCAAAGTTGCTTTTCTACTTTTTAGAGGATCTAAATCCATGAGTTTGTTTGTGTTGGATCAATCCTTTACCATCTGAAATTTATTGATTTTACTATTTTACCCCTAGAACATATTATTTGGAAATATTGAGTTCAATTTGCATTATCTCATAAAAAATAATTTTCAACCTCCAAATAATATTGAAACAATACAAATAAAAGATAATAAATTATTAATTGTTAATTAATGAATGAAACGATTAAAATTAAAAAAAAAATTAATGACTATAAAAATATTAAAATAATTAATAATTTACACAAATAAAAATTAAAATAATTTTTAAAAATTAAATAAATAATTAAAAATTACTAGTTAATAAAAATAATTAATAATTAATAAATAACACGATTAAATTTAATAAAAAATATTAAAATAATTAATACTAATATTATTATTATTCACCAAACCACTATTGCTGCATGTTGCAGCAGCGGTGGTTGGAAGATAGTGGAGAGAGAGAGAGAGAGAACTGTCGCTGCAAGTTACAACGGCAATGGCGAGAATACAGGAGACTGAGAGAGAGAGAGAGTGCAGTGGCGGTGGAGCTTTGTTAGGTCGTAGGGACAGTTCGATTCGATTTACATGAAGGACAAAAACATGTAATATTAAAATTTCTTTGAGGGAATTTATGCCTTTTATGCACCTTTGAATTAGGTCTGAGCGCATTAAGCAGTCTCTCCACCCCTTAGAAATTGAGATTTGAAATCCAATTTTAGATCTATAATAAGAGGCCATACCAAACAAAGAAGATGTCTGAAAAGCAACATTTTCAGATTCAGACATTTGAAAAGTGCAATCAAACGCCAGGAGAGAGAAAGTGGGGTGCCACATCATCATTCCAAGTCAGCATAAACATTCAGTGGTTGAGAATCTAGGATGGCAGGTAATGGTGGGCCCAAGATGGCCCACTGTTTCTATGGCTGACATGCAAGACCTAGATCCGCTAGTAAGATCCAAGAAGGCATCCAATGTTTGGTTGTAGACATATTTTTGTTCCAACGCATGGTTACTAGGGAATAGTCTTATTTCTGTTTCCACACGCTATAATAGCTTTTTAGTCAGGTAGGATTAGGATAGATCAAGCTCATGGCTTACCTGGATTATATCTCTCTTACATTGTAGTAGCAAGGAAAGAAAAAGGGTTTACAATTTGATAGCATATGGTGTTGGAGAAGTGTTAAGCATTAGAAATAGGGAAAATAAAAATGATTTGGAGACAAAGTATGTGTTTGGTTCTGTGGGTGTTTATGGGTAGGTTGTTTATTTGTACTTTTTCATTTTAAATGTTTATTTATACTTTTTTTTTATTTTAATCGTCTTTTACTTTAAACGTTTCCTAATTTTGTTGTTTGGTTGGGCTTCATTTTAAATGTTTTTTACTCTCCACCTCAGATTAATACCCATTAAAGTGTGTCACATCAGCATTTGGTTTCAAGAATGCTGGGGTGTTGGGGGAAACAAAATTTTGGCGTTTCCCCAAATGCCCCATGCACAAAAATCAAAGTGTTTCGGTTTTCTATCATTTATTTGATAAATGGTGAAATCAAACAGTTGTTTCATTTTACTTCATCTACAATAAATGCCAACGCCTATATGGTGCTGATTTGACGGCGTTTTTCAATAAAACACCCACAAAACCAAATACAACCAAAGTATAATGTTATTATTTATTGATTACTATACATAACCATCATTAGGTGCCAAATAGGACAAAATGTCACTGAGAACTATCAAAACAAAAAAAAAGGTAAATTACAAAGACCCCCTATACTATGGGGTCTTTGACAAAGACCCCCTGTACTTTGTTTTGCGACAAAACCCCCCTATACTATGACCATGAGACAAAGACCCCCCTTGACCGTTAGGTTAGATGACAAATACGTTAAATTACGAAAATACCCCACTAAGTTTTTTCTATTTTCTATTTTTTCCCTTTTTCTCTTAAAACCTATTTAACATATTGTTTTCCCTTTCTTCTCTTCTTTTCCACTCCCTCACCGTCCTCTCTCATTCTTTCTCTCTCCAACTCTCTAAAAAGAAAGAACAAAGGAGACCCATTTCTCATCTTTCCTTTCTTCTCTTCTCGGCCGATCAATTGATCAAAAAGTTTTCAAAAGAAAAGAAAAACGAAATAGAATGAAACAAAGCACATCTTTCTTTGTTCTCTTTCTCTCTCCCTCACGATCCCCGGTTCTCCATGGGAGAGAAAGAAGAACCTAGTTGGATTTCGTCAACAAATCTTTGCGCCTTCATCTGAAATCGATCAAAACCCATCTCTGATCTCCAATGTCGGATTCAAAAAGACCCCAAAGATCCAATTGGAGAAATACCCAGAAGAGATCCCTATCTCTATCGATTTTTTCTCATTCCAATGAATCTGATGGTGAATTTCGTGGCTTTTTTGGGGGGTATCTGAACTAGGTTTCTAGGGTTCTCGTTGCCCTAATGATGAGGAGGCGATAGAGACAATGATGCAGCTTCATTTCTCTCCTAGCATGAAAAGCATCACAATCTCGAGCAGCAATGGGTCAAAATAGAATGAAACAAAGCACATCTTTCTTTGTTCTCTTTCTCTCTCCCTCATGATCCCCGATTCTCCATGGGAGAGAAAGAAGAACCTAGTTCGATTTTGTTAACGAATCTTTGTGCCTTCAGCTGAAATTAATCAAAACCCATCTCTGATCTCTAATGCCAGATTCAAAAAGACCCCAAAGATCCAATTGGAGAAATACCTAGAAGAGATCCCCATCTCTATTGATTTGTTCTCATTCCAATGAATATGATGGTCACAGCTTTTTTTTGGGGGGTATCTGAACTGGGCTTCTAGGGTTCTCATTGCCCTGACGATGAGGAGGCGACAGAGACGATGATGCAGCTTCATTTCTCTCCTAGCATGAAAAGCATCACGATCTCAAGCAGCAATGGGTTTCTTGACTTCATGAATATCAAGGTCGCAACTCACCACATCTCTTATCGGACTCTCTTTCATTCGATTCTCATCCTTGCCCCTATCCTATCATGCTGCAATTTCACAATGGTGGAAGTTGCCTATCCGGCTGCATTTGAGGATGGGTTGAAAGTTTTGAACTGATTAGGGAAGCAAATGGAGAGAGAAATATCGAGATTTGAAGAAAGCAGTAATGGAGAGAGAGATTAGGATTGAATTAAATGGGTTCAATCCCGATGCTGTTAAGGGAAGGGCAAGAAGAGAGATTGGGGGAGAGAGAGGAAAGAGAGGGAGAGAGAGAAATGTGAAGGAACGAAAGGGTATCGGAAGGTTGGGGAAGATGAATAGTGTTTTTCTCGTCTAGTTATTATAAGGGTAGTATGGGGATTAAAAACTATTATAATGGTCTTTTTGGACGAAAGGAAGTCTTTGTCTCACAGTCATAGTACAGAGGGGGTCTTTGTCATAGACCCCATAATATAGTCTTTGTAATTTACCCAAAAAAAGTGAGAGATAGAAACATCCAAATTTCCTCCTAAAAGTGATTTAACCTAGACAAAATGGTACAAATAATTGTAATTTAATCAACTCAACCAAACAGGATTTTGGTTTGATAAAGTCAAAACACCTGTATGGTTTTATATGGTGACAAAAAAACTCCGCAATACCACAATACCAAATACCTCCCACGTTTCCAATGTCTAACATCTCTTGGTTTCTCTTGATTTAGTTTAGCCTAGCCAAAAGCACATTTGGGTCTAACATGAATCTCTGGTCCTCTCATCTCCATGCCGTGTTTGGCTGCTAATATTATAATTTCACTGGAATTAGGATGATTTCATAGTTATATTTGTAACATTTTTTTTGAATTGGGTAAAATACAAAAACCTCCCTTGAAGTTTTTGACAATCATAAAATCCTCCCCTATAGTTTCATTTTAGTAAAAACTTCCCCTCTATTTTTTATAAAATTAACAAATACCTCCCTTTCGTCAATGACCAAGACAGAAAGCGTTAAAGAAATGTTTATTTTTTTCAAAATACCTATTTTACCCTTTCTCGAATACTATTCGTCTTCTTTCCATTCGAACCCAGAGAGCTAGTGGTGGAAATGATAAAAGATAAAAGGTACATCAAGAAAAAGCGGACACTAAATATCGGCAATGATATATCGATTTTGGGGATTGTAACGCTTGGAATTCTCTTTCTCTCGGTTATCTTCCATGGGTAACAGTTGCGGGAAGCTTGGCACCTCTTGCTTCCTCGACGCCGGTGGAGTTCACCGCCGTCATGACATAGCTGTCGTTATATCTGAGCCTCCCAATGAAGGTCTTGGCCACTTCTTCTGCTATGTTCGCCTCGATCCCTCTCATCTCTCCTCCTCCAAGGTTTACTCGGAGGAGACAACCACCTTTCGATCCATCTCCGGCACTTCTGTAAGTGCTAACACGTCTACCCCTCTCTCTACAGCTTTTGTTGACCTCTATTCCTATAACAGTCTTGATCGAGCTGCCGCTTTTGAAAGCTCTACCTCCTTTATTTCCATTCCCCTGCAACTTGATCCTCACTATCTCATGAATTCAGGTCCATTATCCGGAAATTTCGGGGGAGTTATGGGTTCTAGTCCCCTCGACAGGGGATTTTTATCTGGTCCGATCGAGAGAGGCTTCATGTCTGGACCTCTTGAGCATGGCTTGTTTTAAGGTCCTTTGATTAAAGGGTCTGATCAGTTCCAGAGGAGTTTCTCTCATGGGAGTTATGCGTTTAGACCAAGATCCAAAATGGGTCTCTAATTCAGGTTCTCCGGCAGGCCATTGCAAAGACCATCAATCACGATCATAACTTTGTAGTTGCCTCGATCAAAGGGGTCGTTTCCGTCAAAGAATCCGATTTAGGTTCTCCGACAGGCCATCGCAAAGACCATCAATCACGGTTAGAACTCCGTAGTTGCCCCGGTCAAAGGGTTCGTCTCGGTCAAAGAATCTAATTGGGTTGTTGCATCGGAGAAGAACGGGGAGAACCTCACCGTCAGCAGCACTAATTTGAGTAGCGAAGGGAGCTTGGATGACGACTATTCTTTCGAAAGTCAGAATCTTCAATCGGGCTCAAGGGAAAGCCGGGGAAGATCAAGTCCATGTTGAGAGCTGCTTTCTTCTCTCTCCTCTTCTCAACCCAAGGAAAATATAATAGAGCGAAGAAAAGATTTTTGGAAAGGCCATTGGCTTCAAATGAGGACCGTGGAATGAATCGCGTAACTAGAAGGTTGAATTGACATATCTATATGTTGGTATAGAAATATTTAGAAGGGTGAATTGCCTCTGTTTCTGGGTTTGAATGGGGAAGAAGATGAACAGTGTTCGAGAAAGGGTAAAATAGGTATTTTGATAAAAATGATCATCTCTTTAACGTTTTCCGTCTTGGTCGTTGACGAAGGGAGGTACTTGTTAATTTTATTGAAAATAGAGGGGAGGTTTTTGCTAAAATGAAACTATAAGAGAGATTTTTATGATTGTTAGAAAATTCAGAGGAAGTTTTTGTATTTTACCCTTTTGAAATAAACCAAACTTCAATTTCAAAATTTGAATACACCCCGATATATACTAATGGGGTGTATTGTGGCTTTGACCCTTGCACCTTCGGCTTTTTTTTTCTTTTTTTACTTTTTTTCTTTTCAAAATTTGATGATTGGGCATGTTGTTATATGTTTTAATGATTAAAAACAATTTCTCAAAAACACCTTTAAATGGGTATATTAATAGTATTGAAAGATACAATAAGATATGATATGCCCTATATGCCCTATATCAAGTGTATCATCTTAATATTTCAAACCTTGCTTCAGAATAAACTTAAAAAAAGGAACTATCATATTATGTGCCATAGTAGCCGCTAACACATCGGCAGCATCTTTTGAATTTGTAATTTTATATAAATAAGAATTCATTGCTTGTTTGAGGTAGTAAATGATGAGAAGATTTTTGGTGTGGCCACACGCAGCGACCTCGAATGGATGCTCTCCCAGGGCCGGATCACATCTTGATCGTCCGCGTCTGTCTACCTCTAGGTGGTCTCAAGTATAAATAGAGGTTACCCCCCCTCAAGGTAAAGAATAAAAAAACCTAGGCTGGAAACCTGCTACTCCAAGCTCTCTAGCTCCTAGGCAACCTCGTCTGAGCTACTCTACTCAAGCCTCTTCCACCCTCTTTGCTACGCCCTCACTAACTTGACTGTTAGAGTCCCCGCCTCGGGCTAGCGCCCGGGGCCTCTGACGTCTCCTTTTTCGCAAGTCCTCGACCTCAACACTCCTCGGATTCCACTGGTCCTTGGCCTTGGCACCCATTGGACCCACTGGTCCTTGGCCTGGGCCCTCCTCAGACCCCATTGGTCCTCGGCCTCGGCAGTCCTCGGACCCCACTGGTCCTCAGCCTTGGCCCTCCTTGGACTCAGCTGACCTCAGCCACAACGGGCTCTTCCATCTACCAACTCATCTGGGAAGCGAAGCTACAGAGTTGTCCTCAGCCCATTCTAAGCATCAACAGAATCTTTGTTAACAAAGGGTTATAAACTGATCCAATGTGATGGAAGTGTGTTGAATGATAACTTTGAATTCATTTGATTCACAGGAATAGGGGTTTGGAATTAGAACCAACCGTTTAATTTGGTAGAATTGAAACCTCATTCCCATTTCTAGTGGAATAGGATTCCCCATCTGAGTGAATGGCCAATCCAGTTTTAATTCTGATTCCCATCTGAATCAAACAGGTGGAGGAATGGAACATTTCAATTCCAATTGCAATTTAAAAAAAAAAAAATCAATTATAAACCGAATGGACTCTTAGGGTCTGTTTGGTTCGAGGGAATAGAAACCTGGAATCGGAATCGGAATGGCCCATTCTCATTCCAAGTGTTTGGTTGACCAGAACGAAAATCCTATTCCCATTCTACGTGGAATGGGAATCCCCCGTATGGGGGGAATGGCCATTCCCATCCCCCTCCTACGGAATGCGATTCCCATTCCGGTTTATGGCTTCATTTTTTGTTTTTTGGACAAGAATACCCCCTTCATTTCCGATCCTAGTCGAACAGAGAGCTGTCGCGCCGAACAGAGACTGCAAACAAATCCAATCCATCTTTCATGCCGAACCGACCTTTGGTGAGGTAAGACCGCTGCTCCTCCTCCTTCCAAATCAACAACCCATGCTCTGATCCAGTTCGGGATCTTCTTCTTTTTCTCTGCCTCCTCTTCCTACTTTTTTTCACTAATTGAAATATGTTTTTTTTTTTTATTTTTTGCAGGTTCACCCTTGCTCTATTCGGGATCGACCTACTTCTTCACTGCTACCATTGACGAGCTTTTCACACCAGTCAATCCAGGTAATAGAAATTTTCTAATTCGTTGATATTCTTTTACATTGTTTTAGAATACCTCTGATATAGATGTGAATAGAAATTTTTTAGCAAAGTTTGTGTATATCCGACGTATTTAACAGCAAGGTTTTAGTGTATTTCACCTGAAATACTTGTTTTGGTTGCCTTCAATGTTCTTCATTCATTTGAATATGATATGAGACACTTGTTTATGTTAATGTTATGCAAATTAATATTGTGAGATGAGACACTTGTGAATACTGAATTTGTGATTTGCAAGTGATATATTAATGGCTCTTTGTTGGGGGTATAGGACTGCATGGTCAGCCTTAGCTAAGCTTAACTTGGCTGAGAATGAACTGAAGGACAAGGGTGCTATTTTGATCGTAAAAGCACTAGAAGAAGGCCATGGCCTATTAAAAGAAGTTGATTTCAGAGGGCTAGGGCGATGTCCTTAGCACAAGCTGTGGTAAATAAGCCTGAGTTTAAGTTGCTGAATACCAATGGGAGTTGCATTTCTGATGAAGGTATTGATGAGGTAAAGGACATATTCAAGAAATCACCTGATGGGCTAGGGCCCTTTGATGAGAATGATGAGGAAGGGGGAGAAAGCGATGAAGAGGAAGAGAAGGGTGATGAAAATGGGGATGAATTGGAACCGAAACTTAAACAACTTGGAGTCAGCAAGGAGGAATAGCAGACTATGATGGATTCTGATATTGGCTTTAACTTGTGGAAGAGGTTTAAAGTATTTTTCTTGTGATATTTGGAATTGATCAGCTCATTGAATCCTACTAATACAGTTATTGATTCTGTAACACAACCACTCGAGTCAGTAATGGGTCATGTTTTTTTTAACTTGTTTTCTCCCCATTTCAAGAACACTAGTTTAATTAATTTTTTATTTTTTATTTCTGATGTTACTTTAGCGAATTAATGGATTTTGTTCTGTTTTTTGCTTAGATGGTTGATATGTTTTGAGATATTCTGGTATGTGTGAGTTGTGCTTGATAAATATTTCCTCATAAATCCAAGTCTTTTGTGGCTTGATGGCCTCCAAATAACAAGGGCAATAGAGTTTCTATTACCAAAAGATTTTTAACACTACTTAAGTAATAACAGTTATATATTTTAAAATTTGGTCTAATTGTAATGTAACTTAATTTTGAATAAAATATTACTAATCTTATACCTGGGGTTATGGTGAATTGTATTTTCTAATAAGTTTAGTTTTTACCACCTCCTCAAATTTGTGAAAATTAATGTTGATCATGTGATGATTTTATGCAATTTGAATTAAATTATAAGTAACTATTTTCATTTTTAATGCTATAGTGTTAAAATCAAGGTTCATTGTATTAGAAAGACAGAATGTTGGATAGGTAAACTTAAGAGATGTATGATACACTTTGGACACCCATGCATACAGTGGAAAAATTAGGATACATATGCACTTTTCTAGTGAAACTCCAATAAATCCTAAGGATTCAATAACACTAAATTCAAGTCTTAGATGATTATAAATGAGGTATATACATATAAAAAACATATTTATGTGAAGTGTGAATATTAGGACACATTTGAAAAATATTAAAAAGTATACAGGAATTAAATACATGCCATGTATATCTTAAATTTTTTTGGACACCAATATTGTTCTAATAGAAAATTAAATATTAAAATTTAAAACAGAAACAATTACCAAAATGAAGGTGTAGTCTTAACTGGTCAGTGGGTTGTTTTGCCATCTATTGATACAGGTTCAAGTAAACTTGTCTTACTACAAATTTCTAAATGCTCTCTCACCCCTAAGATTTTAAATGTGCAAAGCTATTCTCTTCATCTTGCTACTCAGTTTTACAACATTGGAGTTTATAGAAAACAAAAATGGTTAGTTATCAATAGAATTTTATCTTTTAGAGTAAAACTATGGCATCTGAAACCCAAGTAATTGGTCCAACAAACCTCCTCTCAAATGGCTGCTTCCCTTCCCTCCCTCCTGTATGTCCATGTACACTAGAGCATGCAACTTTTGTTCATTAGGCTGCATTTGTTTGTGATGCAAATGCTAGTTCAATACATAAATGCACTCCGGGTCAGTTTTGCAAGTGTTTGGTAGGTATGCATTTGTGTATATATCAATGATGACAGCTATCAGAACTTCCAAGACATGCATTTGTAAATCAGGGTTTGGGGGTATAGGACTGCATGGACAGTATTTGAAAATTCCTGTGTACAGCTCTTTGTCGTACATGTTTTTTTTTTTCTATTCAAAGATTTTATACTTTACCTGTTTCAAAAAAAAAAAGTGCAGGCTCATCTGAGGATCCTATTATTGGATTAGCTCCAAAATAAACGTGAGATTATTTTTTTTGATTGGTGAATTTCAGAATTTTCGGTTAATGTTCTTTTATTGTGTTGAAATCATGCTAAAGTTTGCTTAACCTTTTTGGTCTTTCCCTGGTTCTTCTAGCCCTTTCAACTTGTAACAGATCACTGTGCTGTAAATGGACTCCAAGATATGTATCAGATGCTGATTCCTGTTTCTATAAACATGGAACACTGCCTTCTGACATTAACTGTATCTTTCTGGTATGTTTAATCCACCCCTAAACCTTAATTGGATCCATTTCCAGCCCTACAAACACTTGTTCATCAGTTCACTAGTTTTTATCAGTTGGAATACTGGCCTTGCTTTATGGCCTCAGCCTCAGGTGGATGCATTTCTCTAAGGTTTTAGCAGGTAGATGTGCAGGGTAACTTTCAAAGGTGTTGTTGGTTGGAGTATAGATGGTTTTGATCATTCCTTGATGGATCTTTGGTTTATCTAATTTGATTACCAATAGTCTTTTGAAGAGTGGGGTTGGGACTGAACCATAATGTGGGGGTCTTTACTCTCTAGGTAGCATCATTTTTTTTGTGCTTAAAAAATAGATAAAATTCCACAAATTTCCTTATTTTGTCCAAGGTAGAACTTCCAAGATGATCACTTCCTCCCCTTCTCTAGTATGAGTTCTGTTTGTTAAAGGGACCTATAACTCCTAAAACATCCCCTGCTGAATTCACTCAGGTTGGAGGGGGGGGGGCAAGATCCTTATGTTCTATATGCAATTCCTCTTCCTTTCCTTTCTTAGTTTCTTTATCTTGAAGATCATAGATTACTTCGGCTAAAATTAATTACCTCCTTCCCCTCTCCACTAAAAAATCGGTCAATTAAGTATGAGTTCATTTTTTTCTTGGGGAAGATGAATTTGTATATGAATGTTTAGTGCTTTGAGAGTTGGAGTGAAGTTGAGGTAGTAGAGGGGATGGCTGGATAAAAGTCAAGTGTGGATATAAAGGAATGAAGAACTAGGAGGTAAGGGAGGGATAAGATAGAAGGGGAAGGATCTAATGCAAGACATACACAGTAATTTCCATATATGTGAGATGTCTGATGCAAGCCTTCTTATGAGAGTCATTTTTAAGTGTTCTAAGCATCGCATGTATGGGTCTTTGTTTTGTAGAATCCTGCTTTTGGAGCTAATATAGTTGAGAACAGCAATCTTACTGATGTTCTCAATGGGTGGTTTTCTCTTGGTAACTGTACTCTTAGTGTGGGCACTGGTTCTCCTCATCTACTTCCTCCAATGGCAAGAGATTCCCTCAGGCCCCATGAACCTTTAAGTGGCCGCTACATCCTTGTGAGCAATATACAGACCTGGATGGGCCCTGCTCAGATGATCACAGAGAAACTAAAACTTTACCTGACATACCAAGTATCTGCTTGGGTTTGCATTAGTCCAGGAACAACTAGTCCTCAAAATGTAAATTTTGCACTTAGTGTGGATAACCAGTGGGTCAATGGGGGCCAAGTTGAGGTTAATGATGATAGGTGGCATGAAATGGCAGGTTCTTTTAGAAATGAGGAGCAACCATCCAAAGTTATGGTCTATATCCAAGGATCATCTTTAGGTGTCAACTCAATGGTTGCAGGGCATCAAATTTTCCCTATTGATAAAAACAAGATTTAAGCATTTAAAGAAGCAGACTAACAAGGTATTTTTGTTTGTTTTATGAAAAGCTCAATATATTTTATGTATCATTTCATTTTTTATGCTGTATTCTGTATCTTTGGATTGTACTTTTATATTTTCCAAGGTTTTGGCTTGTAAAATAGCTTATTATGCAAGATTACAGACCTAAGTGTCACAATTGCTGAGATCGTTCAACAAATTTGTTCAGTGATATTTAGTGAGATTACAGACCTATGTGTCTACCAATTTTTTTATGTGAGATTATTGATTTACCTGGACGGCCTAATCTATTTTTAACGTTTGAGCTCTGCGTGAGTTGGGTCTTTTCACCAAAATTCTCTTCTCACATTAATTGTTTAACTATGTTACCCTTTCTGTTCTGCAGATACACAAGCACGATGCCATCCCAAAATTTGCAGGATCTGATGTTAGTAATTTGTTTGGCACATTTGTGAAAGTTAGGCAGACACAAAACAGTTTCCCATTTGGCTCATGTATGAATAGAACAAATATAGACAATGAAGATTTTGTTGATTTCTTTGTTAAGAATTTCACACTTAAAGGTTCTAAAGGGTCAGCTTTTTTGTAGATGGGTTTTGTGAGAAATTGTTGTACATTTTTTCATTTTTATGGTGGAGAGTGATTTTTTTTTGTGTGATTTTTGTTTGTTTGTGTTTTTCTTTTCATTTTTTTTTTCATATTTTCTCCATATATATGCACTTGTTAGCAGGTTGCCAATGTGCATATATGTTGAAAATATATAAAAGGTGGTTGTTCTTTAGGTTCTTTTAACAGGGGCAAAATTGGAATCTTTGGCTGATTCTGATTCCAGCTTCTAGTTGAACCAAACAGCAGGAATTGAACCAAACAGATGTTAGGAATAGGTGATTCCGATTCTGATTCTTAGGGATTCCGATTCCAATTCCAGTCCTGTCCGCGAACCAAATGCACCCTTAGTTTTTTTCGATTATTGTGTGTTCTTGTGGCTGCAGGAGGAAGTGTTGGAAATCCGTTGGAAGCGGAGCTGGGTGGTATATTGAAATCGTTAAGGTTGGTTCTCGAGCAGGACTTGAAGGAGATAATTGTGATTTCGGATTCAATCGTGGCTATAAAAGCTTGCTCAAGAGTGGACCAGAATGTTAACTGGTCAAGAAAAATTGGATGATATTTTGAACTTAACTAAACATTTTTCTTCGGTTATTTTTGTTAATTTATAAAAATATAACTGTTACGATTTCAGTTCATACTGTTATTCAAAGGGCTAATTTTTTGCTGAAGATGCATTTTGATGCTATTCACCACAGATCTAGTAATTGATATATAATATTTTTTTATTGATTAGTGTATTTTTTTCACCTTTCAAAAATAAATAAAGGGTTCATGTAATTTTCAAGGTTTATAAAACCAGACTGGACAGCAAACCGTTCTGGGTCCGGTTTCTAGGTCAAATGGTCCAACTATCCAGTCCGAACTGATGGCCCATTCTGACAAAAAAAAAAAAAAAAAGACGGCCAAAAACCATTCTCGGGTCAAATGGTTTGATGGTTTGACCACCCGGGTCAGCAGTTCATTAATCAAATCAACAGTTTTTAGTCAAATAGCAGTTTTGGAGTAAAACAGAATCAATCAAGTGATAGGTTCCCGGTTTTTTCGGTCCGACTGTCCAATCTGGTCCAGTCCAGTTTTGAAAACATTGGTAATTTGGTTGAACCATTGTTTGAGATTGCATGCTGCTAATGCTCAGTTTGGAAAGAGTATAAATACAAATATAAACAGTATAAAATAATACAAAATACAAGATTTTACGCTTTATATATCTGTATTTATACTCCTTCCAAACTAAACCTAAGGCTCAGTTTGGAAGGAATAAAAATACAAATATATACAGTATAAATAGATACAAAATACAAGGTTTTATGCTCTACATATTTGTATTTGTACTCCTTCCAAATGGAGCCTAATAGCCCACAATTGAATCTATGTGACATGGCCTTTTGTGTCCAAGTGATGTGGTGGGATAGAGACAAGAAATAGGGCATGGGCATCTCAGTGTTGGAAAAATTTTGATTTTATGTAGCAAACCTAAACAAAAGAGTTGAATAGAGTGGTCTACTAGAAGAATCCTGTCAAATATTGTTTACAAGTAGATCAAAAACACCAAGGCCCCATTCGCTTTTCGATAAGTTATTTACCCAGGTAAATGTAGTTATCTGAGTAAGTTTTTCCTGGGAAACACTTATCTGGATAAGTGCATTTACCCATGTTCTTTTATTTCTCATGTAAATAAGGCAATAACCATTTTAGGCTTTTAGCTATAAAAGTCAATTATTAAAAAGGGCATTTTCGTCCCATTCAAGTGTTACCAACTTCCCCCCTAGGTGGGAAAGTTATTTACCCACGTAGGAGATGGGTATCACTTACCCGGATAAATGATAAACAGGGAAATAAACTTTCCCTGGTCCCCACATAAATCTGAAAAAAGAACATTGGATTCTTGATCACTAGGAACCAAAATTGCATTGATTAATTTTCCCCCCTCTCAAAATCTGAAAAAAGAATGCCCCCCAAATGGACTACTGATCTGATCTGATTACACAAAGGGAGTCAAGCCAGGTGGTGGCCTGAAAGGTCAGACAATAACGACTATGGCCAGCTGACAAAAATGTGCAAGCTTCCAACTAGTTAATTATCAATATAATGAAGCTTGTATTCAGACTTGACAGGAAAAGGCTCCCGTCAAAACAACAGTGATAAGCATCCATATAGGTCAGCAGTTCACCCTTCTCATTTTCAACTTCAGTCCTACTACTTGTCCAAAGTCATTTCTGTGAAGCTGGCCTCAAGGAAAATGCAACTGAATTCTTGTAATGGATAACAGGTTGAAAAACCAAAATTTCCTTCAGTGGGTCTGTAATTTGAATATACACACCAGCAAGGCCAAGGAAGATTAAGGGTCCATTTTTGGAATCGGAATCAAAACTCATTGGAATCTTCTCGTTTCAGTCAGCTGGTCTGAACCCAGATGTTCATTGGATTCCTCCATAGTTCTTGTGGCCACAGCCACCAGCCAGTAGCCACCAACTTTGAATCCATCTTCCCCTTTAATATCAATAATCAACTAGGGTTCGGATCCCTACAACTTACATGCACAAAGTCCCCTATGCGGCTTATATGCCTATTCCCTTGTCCCGGAGGATATAGTCTAGGTCCCTCTTCGGTCTGCAAAAGAGGACTCCGAATCCTGTACGGCTCACCTCATAAAAAATCATGGCTGGTATCAAATTATCAAGGGAGAATGACTGTTCAGCCCACAATAGATTTCTTAATTTCACCACAGGTGGGGATGAATACTGACTATGAATTGATGCCAAATGACTGTTCAGCCCACCTTAGATTTATTAGTTCTACCGTATAGATGGGATGAATCCTAACCGTGAATTGATGCCAAATTCATGAACATTATGCAGTTTATAGGGGGGCTATTAATAAACTATAGAGGCTATAATTTTAGAATTATGCAGTAGGCTGCAATGTACTTCTCCCCCAATTATCAATCATATAGGTTACACATTGGTTAAGGGTAATAAGACAACCAACAGAACCGCCAGCACCCATCTGGTACAGAATCAACGGGACATACTGTGACTTGATTGGCCCACTATCACGAGCAGAACTGTCGACGATTCGGGCACAACGGCCCAGAAAAAACCATGCTCAGAGAGTGGTTTGGGCAACCAGACAGCCAGGGGCGAAGGACAAAGGTGGTGTTATATCTTCTGTGGAAATCCATTCGGATCCATTTCTGCTATGGCATAAACAAACATTCCCTGGAGGGAAGCTCAAGAAACAAGAAAAATGGCGCCATGAGACATGAATTGACAGGCCGTTTGGCTTTTGGGTTGTCACGCCAGACATGACTCAGAGCTTTTGACCCACCTTTCACTGGTGGTGCAACGTTAGTACGTCTCATTCCTTTGCTTTTATGATTTATCTCCCCCAACGAACTCCACCTCCAGCATTCTAAGAAATACCACCAACCACCCAGGTACCCATCGAAAGAAAAGGGAGAAAATTAGGGATCTACAGTAGCCAAGCAGAAGGATGAAACTTGCCAGTTTTTATCAGAAAGAAATTTCAGATTAAGTTTTCGCACAGCTTTTTAGAAAGGGAAAAATACTTCTTCGGGGAAATAGTAATTGCAATTCTATCATTTACTTGGCTATCCAGTCTCCCCTATCAATCTCAGGGCAAGATTTGGCTCCTACCTGGATGGAGGACATGCATTTTATTTGTTTGGGGGTTTGGAGTTTAAGATTTAGGGTTTAAATGTGAATCAATAGCTTTCATCCGACCATGGTGGGAACACAGTAGGAATGCCCATGCCTTTATTTTCTTAGCTATTTTTATTTCATGAAGGCTGTTTTTGATTTGACAGAAAGTTGAGGGAAGGCTGTTAAGAACTTTCCCTCAACGTTCAGTTTCCCTAAAGAACTAATATCACCCAGTCAAATGGAGAAGCATCTCCACCCCTAAAATATTTCAAAAGGCCTCTCCAAAATGGGCCTTTAGTTGGTTCAGAACATGGTCCTGAAAATTCAGTATGCTTACAGCCTGCCTTGTAGACAGCCATATCAGGGATGATGATGGACACAATCACATTTGCAATACTCTATTTGGTTGTTCATTAAGTCCTTTAGAAGGGTCCAGATATCACGGAGTTGTCAAAATTTCCTCAACTTAACCAATTAGATCGACATAAAAACAGCTTTCAAAAAGTCCACCAACATACAATCATTATCTAAACCTAGATCCTTCATGAGCCAGCATGCTATTGTTTCCGACCCCTTCCTTTCTTTGTTGGCTGTGCTTCTGACTGCTCTTTTCCTGATACTTCTGATATATCCACTGCAGAGGCATTTGATTTTAGAAAGGTTCAATGTCATGAAATAATAAAATTCCACTAAAATCAGAATTTGAAATATCTAAGCGACATAGAGAATGCTGATATAGAGTAGGTTAACAGAAGCAAATGGAAGAACATTGTAAGCCAAGAACTGCTCAGTTGCTTATAAATATAGGTATAAATTACAATTATCTAACAATAAATATGATGGGAGAGAGAAATACCATCAGGACCCCGGGCCATTAGGGTAAAGAATATATTGTTGAGTTTCTCCATCTTCCTAGCATCCTGTGCCTGATCTGTCTTAAACTTGAGACACTGAAAGTACGTAGAACACTCAATAAGCAATCCGAAAATATATCACATCTAGCAAAAAACAAAACATCTTACAGCTATGATGGTTTAGTCTCAATTGTAGTCATCTACAGCTATAGTGGAAAATATCATGGTTAGAGTGGTTGATTGGCTAAAAATACTAGATTGCATTACTCCTTTCACTTTGGATGACATTGTAAAAGGGTGACACTGGGTGGCAAAATCATCTACATCTAGATCTATACCCTCAATGGAGTGGAGGCTACCAAGCAACAATTAAATTCCAATAGATGCAGCATGGGAAATTTAGGTTTGGTTGGAATTGGAGTGTTTAGAAATGGTTGTGAAGAAATAATAACCATGTTTTCTGGACCACCAGGAGTTCGGAACTCAGTAAGGGCTGAACTATTGGATGTCCTTCAAGTCAAGGCCTAAGGCTGAATAGGGATTGGTTTTAGCAATATAGAGGTGGAAGGTGGTTCCAAGATGGGTGGGTTGGCAAAATAGTACTAGCCAAGCTCCTTGGCAATATAAGCACTAATGAGGGAAGCTGAAGCTGATGGGAGAGGTGGGGACTAGCTTCAAGTTGGCTATATAGATCAGCAAACAGCTTGAACAAGTTTAGGGGGTTCAATGTAATAAGGGATGAAACTGTATTGGGTTAGGCAGCAGATGCTAGAATAACACTAACATGGTTTCCTAATTGTAAGCTTGTAAATTGAATCCTCCCTAATTGTAAGCTTGTACACTATTTTTTGCTTAAATCAATGAAGTTGCATGTTTACACATTAAAATGAAAAATTGCGGTCATCAAAGCCAGAACAGATTTCCTAATAACATAATGCGCAACCACACTCCAGACTAGTATACTAAATCCTCCCTAATGCGATGCTAATCATGCTATTCAAAAATAAAAAAGATATCAATCTTTATTAAATGATAGAAAAATGAATTATCTACAAGATATCTTGCATCCCCAACTATAGGCTAGAAATATTTGTGAATGAAATTCTTTTGCTTGCTAATAGAAAATTGGTTTCTATTCTTAAAACTGTATGTATCTACAGTCATAATTCCTTGCATTTTGGTCGGCCATAACTCCCTCAAATGCTGACATCTTTGCAGCCCATTCCTGTGATGAACCAATTAGATTAAACAACAGAAATCAATTATTATGAAGACCTAAACCATATCCTTTAAAATTAAGACCAAATTCATGGGCTTGGACACATGATGACATGGGATAAGAAGAAAGTAGTATTCATGACACAAAAAGGCAAATTATCATGTTAATAACAGGCATGTTTTCTGACTTTGGGGCATCTAATTCCTAACCTGTGTATGATGCTATTGGAAAGACAGCAATATATGGCTAGAAATATCATGTATATTGTCATGATTCCATGTATTTTGGGTAGTAGCAAATCCATCAAATGCTGACCTCTTTGCAGTCCATAACTATGCTGCAACAATCAGCTTGAACACAAGAATCAATTATTACAGGGACCTAAATTATAACCTTACAAATTGAGAGCAAGGTCATGGAGTTGGACACTTGATGATGTGGGACAAGAAGATATTGGCATTTGTATCATGAAAAGCTGATATCATGTTAATAATGAGCTTATATTTATAGTTAATAGAAAATTAATTCATAATCTACTTGAAGCTGAAGTGGAGGACCATCTCAAGTCTAGCACTCATCTAGCAGATAGCGAAATTAAACTTCTCCTTTCAGCTATATTTTAGCATAATTGAAAAGGCTGTTCAATTACTACCCAACAAGCTCAATTTGTAGTGATTTGGACATAAATTTAGCAACTTACTGCTGACATGAAAACCGATCACAAGTGTTTGTGATCGGTTGATTTTTGGCAAGTATTAGCTCTAAACCAATTTTCCTTTTAATAATTTGTGTCAAACTTGCAATTGATTAAAAACTTATTTTTAGAAAGTTTTCTGGGAGTTCTACTTATTTTTGAAGTCATTCCATCTAGGAATGACATGATGGTTATGAGTCTTCTAATTATGTATGTATGTATAATATATATTCATAATACTATTGTAAGAGAAGGATTATGGGATTTACAATAAATTTTGGCCTTCAGCTTCTTTTTTTTTTTTTTTGATCAATAACTGTGAATTGAATTGAATTAAAAATATGAGAAATTACAAAGAAAAGAGGCTAAACCATCTTAGCTCCCGAGTACAACCATTGAACACCAAAAGACAATTACAAAACAGCCCAAAATATAGAGTTTCTGTTCACCCTTGCCTAGCTAGACCATCTGCCGGTGAGTTTCCGCTTCTCTTTACCCATTTGTACTGAATTTCAGTGTCCTTAGTCAGCCACTTAAATTTTCTCTTTTCATTGCTGTAATTCCATATCCTAGAGTTATCCTCTTTTAACCAGTTCACCACAACTTAGAGTCTCATTCTATGATCAGCTTATTAAAATGCATATCCTTGACTCTTTGTACCCCTTCAAGAGCTGCAAGTATCTCAGCCCTCAAGGAATCTCCCGCCCCTATTGGTCCAGAGACCATAGCTAACAGATTCCCTTGTTCATCTCTTATTGCTCCCCCTATTCCGGATGGCCCTGGATTACCCATACTGCTGCCATCAAAATTCAGTTTAATAAAGCCATGAGGTGGAGGAATCCAACAAGAGTTTGATGCCTTCTTAGCTGGAGTTAATTCTGCAATCTCACTTCCAGTTTCTTAGCATCTCATCGACTGAGAACAATGCCAAAGTTTTCAACCAAGTATCACCCTAATATGGATGATCTCCAATATTACTTCCAAGCTTCTCTCTTTTTCTGAGAAGATCCATGAGTTTCTCTCCTCCCAAACAGTCCAGCAAATTGCAGCCCTCATACATCTCCACATAATCTTGGCCCTTTTTGTTGTTGGCCAATTCAGCATGAAAATGAATAAGCTTTGCACATTTAGGGGGGGGATCCACCTGCACCCAAGCAAAGAAGTACACCATTAAACCGACAAGAAATTAGTAAATGGTATGCAAACTCTCCATCAGCTTTACAGAGAGCACACCAGTGAGGACACAAACAACTATTGGGTCTTTTTCTTTGAAGTAAATCACCCGTATTAACTCTTTCCATAAAGGCTTCCCAACAGAAACTCCCAACCTTTGGAGGTATAGGAAGACACCACACATCTTTAACAGGAAAGGACAAACCCAAAGAAGTAGGTTGTGTTAGGGCTTTAAAGAAAGAGGCACATGTGAATGAACCCGAGGGGGTGAGTGTCCAGATTCTACTATCTGTCTTTGTTGGCTCTAGGAATACCCCTTCAAGGATGGATAACAAGGATAAAATACAATCAAACTCTGTGTCCCCGATTTATCTTCTCAAGCCCAAGTTCTAGCTAAACCCCAAATCTGAGTAAGAAGGTACAAGGAAGGAGGAAACTGGTTCATTTTTAAATGTGGAAAGAGCAAAAAGACTCGGGAATTGGTCCTTTAAAGAGGAATCCCCAATCCAAATATGTTCCCAAAAATTGATGAGATTGCCTAAGTGCAAGTCATACTTGATCCATGGAGAAAACAATGTTAAAATAGCTCGGATAGCTTTCCAAGGCGTTGCTCTTGTAGTCCTTGCCAGAATCCCATCCATTGTCTGCAACCCCATGAATACTATCCACTATCTTCACCCAAAGTTTATCCTTTTCCAATGAAAATCTCCACAACCATTTCCCTAGAAGTGCCAAATTCCTATACCTTATGTTCCCAATACCCAAGCCTCCCTCCCTCTTACTCCTACAAACCATCTCCCATCTAACCCTATGGTCCTTCTTCTCCTCTCCCGGCTCCCAGAGAAAGTCTCTCATTTGTTTTTCTAGTCCGCCAGCCACCCTAACTGGAATCTTAAACACTGATAAAAAATAGACAGGAAGGTTAGCTAATGTAGACCTGATTAAAGTGATTCTCCCACCAAGAGACAAATAATTCTTCTTCCAAGTTGCTAGTCTCTTCTCAAACCTCTCCACAACCAGAACCCAAAACTCATATTTCTGAGGGTTATCTCCCAATGGCAAACCGAGGTAGTTTAAAAGCCAATTAGATACTACGCACTCCAAAATGTTTGCACACTCAGATGTCTCCCCCTCCCCCATATTGACTCTGACTATACAACTCTTCTCAAAATTCACCTTAAGGTTTGACATTTGCTCAAAGAGCTTTATAGTGAGCTTCAGGTTTCTAATCTATTAAGATTCCCTCCTTCACAAAAGAGTATTGTGTCATCTACAAACTACAAATGTGTGAGTGGCACATTCTCCCTTCCAACTCTTCAACCTCTTATTAAGTCCCTAGAATCTGCTTTAGAAATTAGTCTCCCTAAAACTTTTGCAACCATCGTAAATAAAAAAGGGGAAAGGGGATCTCCTTGTTTTATCCCTCTCAAAGCTTGAAAGAAATCTACCACTGTCCCATTTACCAATATGGAATAATGGCATTTACTGATGCAGCCCATCACCCACTTACACCAACTGTCTCCGAACCCAAAGTTGACCATCACCTCCATCAGGAAAGACCAATCCACCATGTTGTAAGCCTTTTCTAGATCCAATTTGCATACCACCCCTTTTTTCTTGGATCTCTTGAACTCCTCCAAACTCTCATTTGCTATAAGTATCTGATCCGTTATCTGCCTCCCCTTCACAAAAGCTCCTTGGTTGTCTGCTATGATTGTTGGGAGCACTTTCCTAATTCTAATGGACAGCACCTTAGTGATGACCTTATAGAGGATGTTAACTAGGCTGATCGGCCTATAATCCCTCAGGTGATTTGTGTTCCTTTTCTTGGGAACCAAGGCAATGAATGTGGAATTCAGCCCCAGGTTAATCACACCTCTAGAATGAAATTCCTCAAACACTAGCCTTAGGTCCTCTTTTAGAATCTCCCAACAATCCTGGTAGAAAGCCATTGTAAAACCATCAGAGCCTAGTGCATTTGATCTATCCAAAGAAACACTGCTTCCTTTATCTCTTCCAATTCAGATTTCCTTTCCAACCATTCCCTATCCTCTAGTTTCAATGTTGGCCATTCCAACCCCTCAAGCCACACCCTACTGTTTAGGGATCTTCTAAAAATAGACCTAAAGTGATCTGCAAAGGCTCTTGAAATTTCTCTTTGGTTGGAAATTATTGCCCCTTTAGTCTCTAGACTTGAGATATAATTTCTTCTCCTTCTTCCACTTGCCACAGCATGAAAAAACTTGGTAATCCTATCCCCCTCTTTCAGCCACTTACACCTTGACTTTTGTCTCCAACTTATTTCCTCTTGAAGAAGACAGTCCTCCAATTGCTTACGCAATTTCCACCTTTGCTCCTTATCCTCTTCTATAAGACAACCCCTCCTTTCCTTGCTATCCAAGGCTTCAATTTGCGTGGTCACCATTTGCTTCCTTTCCTCCAATCTCCCAAACTCTAAGAGATTCCACTCCTTGATTCTACCTTTCAGATATTGGAGCTTTTTATGAAACCGCATTCCACTCCATTTCACTATTGGATTGCTCTCTAACCACCACTCTTTGACTTTCTTAATGAAACCCGGCTGTCCTAACCACATGTTTTCAAACCTAAAAGGTGTGGGACCTGCATTTCTCACCTCCTCCTTACAAATTACAATAGGCCAATGGTCGGATGTTACCCTTGGAAGTGCTCTAGAGTTCAAGTTCCCCCAATGTTCTTCCTAGTCATTTGAAAACAAGAATCTGTCCAGCTTGGAACAAATCGGGTTGACTTGAAGATTGGACCAAGTATAACAAATATGGGACAATGGGTCTCCTTAAGTTCGTAGGCATCCACAAATTGATTAAATTTTCTCATACTCATGGTTGATTTCTGCCTAGGACTATTTGTTCCAAGAATCTGATTACATTGAAGTCACCTCCTAAACACCAAGGCCCTTCCCACAATCCTCTTATATCAGCCAGTTCTTCCCATAACTGCCTCCTCTCTCTATAGTCATTCGGTCCATATACATTGGTTAACACCCATTCAAACCCATCCTCCATCTGTCTAAACTTCAAGGAGACTGAATATTGGCCTATCAATTCTTCCTTACCTACAAGAACTTCATTCTTCCACATTGTCACAACACCCCTTGCAGATCCCCATGAAGGTAGAGCCGCCCAATTAATCCCCCTACCTCTCCATACACTCCTTACCCACCTAATGTCAAAATATGCTCTTTTGGTTTCCTGCAACAGTACTGCATCTGGGTCTATTTTCTTGATGGCCTCTTTTATTATTGCTCTCTTCCTAGCACTTCCTAACCCTCTAACATTCCAGCTTATGATCTTCACCTATCTTTGTTCTTGACCCCTTACTCCTCTTACCCTCACTTATTCCCTTTCCTCCTTTCCCCTTCAACCTTTCAACTTCACTCAATTTTTTCCTTTTAACCTTAGTTTCTTCTCTCTTTTTTTTTTTGTAAAAACATTTTTAGGTCATTTGGATCTTTCAATTTACACCCCAACTTCTGTACAAATGCTGCCACAGAATCCTCACTAGTCAAATCTCTTTCATCTGACTTTCTATTTCTCTCTTCTTGTTCTATTTCCCCACCTTTGTCTCCTACCTCCTCAATACCTTCTATTCTAGCTTCCTCTGCCCCTTCCTTCTATAGATTATTTTCCACTCCTTCATTCTTTTACTTCAGTTGGCCTTCAGCTTCTTTCTCGTTTGGCATTAATGTTTAACCAACTTGGTGAGATGCCTAGAAATTCTTGCTAATATCCACCCATCATCTTGGGCAGGGAAGCATGAGAAGGTTCAAGTCCGATAATAGCCACTTTGTGCAAAAACAAAAAAAGTGTAAGTCCATATCTAATTCACCCCTCCAACAGAGATCCAAGATTAACATTGAGTAATGGCCCCATTAGGTGGCAAATGCAAGCTACATGGAATTGGGGAGAATGTAGGCAATTGTTTATATATGTACTTAGAATTATCGTCCACAATTACAAAATTAACCTCATATAACTTTAAGGCTTAAGTATTATGGGTAAGTGGATAGCGTTGCAGACTCATGGAGATTCTAGGAGGGCCGCTTGACTTAATATACTAGTATAAATATATGGTGGATGGTTGTGTTACCTTTATTTTTCTATTTCTTAATTTATTTGTATTTTATTTCTCAACATTGGTTGTGCTGGAATTCAGCCTAGATGGTTAGACCATTTGACAAGAAAAAGAGGTTGATGCCTGGGCTGGGTCTTGTGAGTGGTAACATTGGAAGAAATTAAAGCCTTGATTACTAAACATGCTAGATCATCCAGTGATGGTAAGCCACTCATCAAGCAATCAGTTGACTCACCCACCCTTCATGTGCATGAGATTGGGATGTTATCTGCCACTCCAAACTGTGTGCCAAGAATAAGATTATGGAATTTAAGTTAAAACCCCTGAATTCCATAGAGCCCACCGTCAATAATGTATGGATATTTGATGATTGATTGGCTATTTTAAAATGTCTGGACAGAATCATGAATATTATCAAGATTTTGGTCAATAATATATCAGATTCTAAAATTTTTGTCATTTAATTATTCTTAAGAACTCTAAATTAGAAAAACTAAGACAAGGTGGCTGTGTGTATTAACAAATATATATCACGAGTTCCATGGACCCATAGCTAGTTGAAGGCAGAGAGACAGATTAATTCCTTGAGAATAATATTATCTGAACTCAACCACTTAGAGTCAAGAGTTTTAGATTCAGGTGAACACTTCAAAAACCTCCAAGATGATATCTAAATCTAAAGTGGGCTGTTCTAGAAATATATTGGCAACACTATGTTTTTCTGTTGAGCTTTGCACAAGCATATAGAGTACCTAAGATGCATTTTAATATACTTTGAAGTATTATGTAGCTTAAAAATATATACCAATAAATGGGGAGTATTTGCAGGGGAAATTGGTACATTATCTTTGCTAAACTTCATTATTGAAAGATTTGGAGTTAGCTAGATGGAAAATGGTTTGTAAATGGAAGGAAGGAGGACTCTGCTTATGCACTATAATAATGAAGAACAAAGCTATTCTCAATAAATGGCATTGATGCTTTGGAAGGAGGTCAGCCAATGGAGAAAAACTACCTAAAGAAATTATTGCTCCAACTAGGTTGCCTAGGCATTTAAGGAAATAGTTCTCACTTATAGCATCAGTGCGTGGAAGGGCATTTAAAAGTTACTAGAAGACTTCAAGAAACTAATAATTTTGAAGGCAACTTAAAAAACATTAGCATGATATTCAGTGTGACGACAAACCTGTAGACTCTTTTACTTCCATCATCCTGCTGGCAGGTTATCAGGAAGTGGTTATTAGAACTTATTGTGATTAAGTAGTGGAGGATGTAACGTGAATTCTAAGGTTGAGAAGAAATATTAGTGATTGGGAATAAGATTCTGCTGCTATGTTTGTCATCCCCACCTCAGCTACATTTGCCTTTTGTCTTCAAGAGAGAGTAAAGTTATTTATTACTTGATCCTAATTATATCTACCTTTTGAAGTTATTTTCCCTATATGTTGATCAAGACAGGAGTTAACTTGCCACCTCCTTGATAGGGGAAAGAAGGGTCCTTTAAAGTTGATTCAACATGACCATCTTTACTCTCTTCAATATGGTGGTTAACCTAGCCTCAGTGGTTCCAAAATGTGCATCAATGCCATTAGGTCAAGCATTAAAGCTGGCACATTTACCATCAAAATTGAATGATTGTGGTTTAGGCCCCCTACTTCTGTCTCTTTCACTATAATACCAAATTTGGTGGATTGAGTCTGTTCGTTCCATGGCTTCCTTCTTTATCTGGGAGGTGGTTAGTGAAAGGATAGATACCCGTGACAACATTCAAATGAAAAGAAGTTGCAACCTTTATATCTCCCCTCATGTATGTGTTATGTGCTTTAAGATGGGGAATCAATTGGCCACCTCCTCATCAATTGTCCTGTAGCTTGCAGGCTTTGGCAATTATCCTTCATGCAGCAGCTATCTGTGGGACAATAGGGTAATTGATTTTATTTTGCAATGGGCAAGTTGCCATTTAGGAAGGAGAGACAAAATCTTTTGGAGAGTATTTCCTCACACTGTCATGCAGTGTATTTGGGAGGAACAAAATAAAATAATTTTCAATAATCAGTCTTCCTCATGTGGATAATAGCAAATAGAATGTTTTGCATCTTTCTTCCTCTTGGATTCTGTCCAGCCCTCAATTTAGAGGCATCAGCTCTGATCAGCTGAGCAGAAATTTTGTTTAGTTGCTGCACACTTCTAGGGTGGACCCTCAGCCTCATCTCTCCTTTGATCCATAGCCTGCTTGTGACTTCTGTTTGAAATTTGATGGTAGCTGTAGAGGCAGTAATGGCAGTCAGGAACATGCTGGAATTGGGCCCATATTTTAGATGCTAATGATAATCTGCTCTGGGGTTTTCACTGGTCCTATAGGTGAGGCCGATGTTTCTGAAGCAGAAGTTAGAGACCTTCTGATGGGTTTAAGGGCTGCAAGATCAATCCAAGCCAGACATCTGCAGATTCAGGGTAAATTAAGAAATGTTATTAACTGGGCTGCAAGGAATGAGGGTTATCCTTGGAACTTGATCATTTTCTGAATGAGATCCAGAAGATATCAGCAGAGTTGGGTAGTTTTTATCAATATTTTAAAACGCAGAGGCGTGACACGAGGCGTTCCACTACCTAGAGGCGTGAGGCATAGTTCAGAACATAAGAGGTGTAAGCCTCCCGAACACAAAGAGGCATAAGCCTACTTAAGAGGAGGGGGGTCGAAAGTTTTTTTCTTTTCTTTTCTTTTCTTTCTTTTTCTTTTCTTTTCTTTTCTTTCTTTTTCTTTCCTTTCCTTTTTTTCCTTTTTCTTTGTTCTTTTCTATCTTTTTACATGGGGTGTGCATGAGGCACATGAGGCATATGCCTCTAGCACGCCTCATGAAAAAAGCGTATGAGGCATACGCCTCAGAGGTGTCAGCACCTCTGGCATACGCCTCCCATGCCTTTTAAAACACTGGTTTTTATAGGTAGACTCCAAGGGCTTTTAACTTTGTGCCTGATTCTCCTGCAAAATCAGGGGTGGAAAGGATTTCTTTTTTCTTTTGTATAGTGCAAATACTCTTCTAATGTAAGTTCTATTGGTCTTATGCTTTTTTGTACATCCTTCGTGTACATGCCCCCCCCCCCTTTTTTGCTCTTCAATTAAAGTTACCATTGATGTTGCATGAGGTGAGTGGAAGATACGTACATAAGGTCAATGGAAGAGACTGAACATAATCCATTCATCCATGCAAAAAAATCATGCCAAGAGTAGAAATGCTGCAAAAGACATGGCCAAGTAGGTGTTTGGAACCATGGGCGTTTATTTTTATAAATTCTCCACATCAGCACCAAGTAAGCATGGTGGTTTTAACACCAACCTTTTCTGTTTGGTTGGGCTGTTTATAAAAATAAACACCTACTTTAAACACTTTGGTTTATGTGGGAGCTAGCATTGCAAGAAACATTATTTTGCTTATTCTTGCAATGGTGTTACTGTTTTTACCTTTTTGTCTATGTGGTGCCTAACTGGCTTGAACAAATGATAAAAAATGTGCACATAATCCAATATCACTTTAATGATTATCAAGGCAAAAACATTTCATGAAAAAACACCCTCTAAATGACATTCAGTAAATTTGGAGCAACAATAGCATATTGAGGGGCCATTCAATCACAATAATGAAAAAGATGAAATAGACACCACACAATGTATCAAGATTTTATCAGATCATAATATTAGCACAACACAATAAAGAATGAAATTTTAAAGCAATTAAGTCAACAAGAATAATTGGTATAACACCCTCCAACAGAGTCAGAAACATTCACCACCTCAAGACATCTAGTTCAATTCATATAATCTATAGACACAAGAATCTACTAAAAGAAAACATAGTGCTAACCTATTACTATTACAGTGAAAATAAAATTTTACTCATTTAGAACTCTTGATACATTTTACTTACCACATTTTAAAAATGTGAACCCTATGAATTAGAATCGAACTATTTTCCTTTTAACACTTATTCACATTTTCTAAACCACCACTGAGACTATCCTGAAAATAAGATCAACACTTGAGCAGAATGCAGAAAAGGTTACCAGCTCAATTAATATGAGAAATTCCTGGCCTTCTATCAATAGATGACCCTTTCTTGTGGGGTGAGTAATAGATGTCTCATTCTAAGTTTGTTGTTGCCAACACGATGGTCTTCACATCATGCTGCCAATCATGGGTTGTTGGCTTGGACCACTTGCATCAGGTACTGTGCCCAAGTGAACCAGGTCATTATAACTTCCTAGCTATAGTGTTTCAAGTCATGAAAGTTGAAAAGTCAAATTGGTTATGATGCAGTACAAATATAATCTGCATGTCATTTTGCAGTGATAGATTGAACCCTAAAAGTAGTTCCATGAAAATGCATCTCAAATGTGTGAGTAGTGACCATTTAAATCAGAATTACAAATAAAATTTCCCAAATTATGCATAAGATTTATTGACTTAATCTGAGAAATATGAAAATTACAATGGAAATGAAACCAAATGGGAAAAAAATGAAAGATTCAGAGTAATATTCTCTACAAATGAAAGCAAAAGCTCAATTCTATTCGGATAAAATACCTGAACATAGTTCCTTTGATTGACTACTAAAAATTTCCTCACTTGTAGGTGGAAGCTGTTCCTATAGTATGTATTGGATCAAACATGAAAACAATTGTACTTAGGGCCCATTACTTGGTGTAATTATAAAATCTTGGGCTGTCAAGTGTGAGAACATGAGTTCAAGTCTGAGAGCTTTGTGCAAAAAATGCCAAAGGTTAGGACTGTATCCAGTCTACCCCTCCCAAGACCACCCCAGATAGCTGAAGTGGGTAATGGCCTAATGAAATTGATTGTACTTGGTTCACTTTAAAACTCATTTCCCTGCAATTTCCTTTTTAATTTTCAACTTTTTTGCCTAAATATTTGACTTGTACACAATCTGTAGAAGATAACTTTCTAGGTTCTCAATGGTTTAAAGGAACTTTGCCATAGCCTCTAAAAGACCATAGTCTCTTGAACAGATGTCACTTGAAAAGAAGTTTGATATGCGGCTCAACTCACCCATGTGCCAACTACGTAGGGTTGGCTCAATGGATCATTCCACCATTCTGCTCTATGTAGGGCAAAAGTTCACATTATTTCCTCAGGTCGTTACTAACAAGTTCAATCCACCTTTTTTTGGTTGTGTACTGCTGCTTCCATAGCTCATTTATTGGTCAAAATCAATACTTTTTCACTGGTGCAGTCATTGGTCTTCAATAGGCATGGCTAAACAAAAGTATTGACTTTCTATTATATTGTGCAAGTAAGGCCACTATTGGGTTCCCAAGAATTTCATTGTTCTTATTTCAGTTATGCTAATTGTAAAGATGTGTTATTATTTCCAAGGAATTAAATTTTGGCTTTTCAATGAGTATCGACCTCCACAAAAATGATTTAAAAATAAAAAATAAAAACTGCCAAGATTCCAGACAAATTGCAAAAACAAAAAAAAAAATGCTAGAAAATGTTCGTATTGTGTTTATTTTGTCACTTTCTGTTCCTTTTTTATCTCTTCTCAACCTAATTATTTCCCATTTCTTCTACTTTCATTATCTAAATCTATTTAAGTCTTTCTAATTTCAGTTAGATCCTTAAACATACCAAATTCTTCATTTCAGGGGCAGCTGAAACCAGAAAGAAATGTTGAAATTTTTGGTGAAATTTAAGCTCTAGTAATCTAGTTATTTCTTGAGCGCCCAACATTCCAATAAAAAGCTAACATAGCATGTACATTTCTTTAGCTATATTATATGATCACTTCCTTCCTTTGCCCACCGGTTTCTTTGCCTTGAACTTCTCAACAGTCCTATCTCCCTAAAGGCAGAAGCCGTACAAGTATAATCATCACTGTCCCGACTTTTTGAGGAAACATTTCCTTTGACCACACGTAATTTATTCTGATCTTTGTGTTTGCACAAGTGGATCAAACACATTCATCTCAATCATGAAATTTGGAGACCTCTAAGCTGCCATCTGCCAATGGCAGCGGAGACAAACATAGACTTGGTGAAATCTCCTTCAAAATCCATGTTCTACACCTAAAAGATAAGTTGGTAATTCACGAAGAGGGACAAAACTGGTAGTGTTTAATCATTCAAGCAACTTGTTTTTTTTTTCTTTTTTTTCAATTTAATCGTACTCATTTTTTGTTTGTTATTGCTGTTTGTCCTTTTTACCTCAAAGCATATCTTTCTTTTTAATAATATGAACGCACTACATAAAATGCATAGCAGGAAAAGCCCCTCCCAGTTACAGCAACACAGAAAGAGCTATAATTCCTAGACTTCTACCTAATGCAAACTAACCTAACGACCGACAGACAAAGAAGAACAGAATTAGATATCAAATGGTTATACAGAGGTTATCCTCATTGAGTTTACAGCATCGATTGAAAAAAAAAATGTAGTCACATTCATCAAAAGAGAAGCAAAGGATAAAAAGGGCACTCATTACAATGACTTATAGGCAAAATGGTAACTTGCAGACAGATTTAACCATACAAAGAACACGGAGATCAAATAAATTATAAATATATCCATACCTCTCGATTATCGGTAACTTTGAGGACCAATTTCCCGTCGCAGTGCCTGTATTTCATCACATACCGCGACTATATCCCAAATTTAACACAAAACTGAATCAAGGGAACCATTTAAGAGATAAAAATCTAGAAAAAAATAGTATAGAAGAATTAAAATTAAAATAAGCAAAATATCTCTTCATTAAATTAAAAAAAAAAAAAAATCTTAGGATAACTGTAAGAACGCAGGATACAGATTGGGGATCCGCACGAAACAATTGTATGGATCTCTCCGCGAATTCGTCCCACGAGCTAATGTAAACCATTGACCTAAACAACAAACTCACAGAAAGAGAAAGAGGAACAGTGCGAGACAGAGAGAGAGAAGTGGAGTTTTCAGTCTTCGTATTATTTGGATCTCTCTATGCGTTGTTAATTTTCGCTCCCTGCTGTAAGGCTGTAAGGCTGTAAGAGTAAGAGGGAGGAAATTCTCCTTTTCTGGGGTGAGAATTGGATCGGCCGATCCGGTCCGGACCGTGGGCTTAGATTTTCGATCTTCGGACTGGGCTGAGCCAAAAGGTTTGGCCGTTTGGGCACATCCCTTTACCTTGCATGTGCATAGCATTCCACCCAAATTAAGGTTGTGTACTTACTATTTATTTATCCACCAAAATGAATGCAATTTTTTCATATTCAAATGTTTTCACTTTTTTGTCATTTTATACTTTATTATTAATAAAAATGATTTTGCCATCGGGTCATGGATCAAATGATCGGTTGACCCAATGACCCCTTTATTATCATATATGATAAAAACATCAGTATCACATATCACATTAGTAGATTTGGATATGGATACGTGATACATATGATGGAAAGATATAATTTATAGGTTCAAAGTATTGATACGTATCGTTTCGGGACATTTTTGATACGTCTCTACAGTGGGTGTATTAGGGTCTAACCGGTTCAGGGGTGAAGGAGCCTAAACCGGCCCCCCTTGAACCGATTGCGAAAAAAAAAAAAAAAAAACATCAAAAGCTGTATCAATATTTTGAACCTTCATATGAATATGCTTAAACATTAAAAAAAAACTTTTCAAATCCTACAAATACATCAATAAATACCAAATCAAAGGTTGAAATAACCATGAATAAGGTGTAAAATGTATAAAAATGTTGAGGTTAATGATTCATACCAAAGGATACATTACAACCAACACTAAAAATTCATCAAAATAAATTTTAAGCTTCCAATTTACTAAAAATTCATTACAATAGACAGATTAAATTGTTATTATTAGATGAGTGAATTTGATCCATCTTATAGTTTTTTCTTATGATAATCACTTAAAATATATAAGAAATTATTTTTTGTACTTTTCAATTTTTTCCAATTCTTTTAAGAAAAATCCATAGATCTAACATAACTTGGCATAATTGAATTATGAAACATCTTGTTCATTTGGTTTTAAGTCGGCAAAACCCTACCTATTGGCATGACACCATTTGAAACTTGAGCTCGGTTTGGAAGGAGTACAAATGCAAATATCTATAGTGCAAATACATCCAAAATAATATAAAATACAAATATGTAGAGTATAAAACCTTGCATTTTGTATCTATTTATGCTGTACTTGCACTCTTTCAAAGCTCAATTTGGGAAGAGTACAAATTTGGACATGTACAACCTTTTGCACTAGACATATTTGTATTTACACTCTTCCCAAATACAGCTTTATAAACATACCTTGGCTAAGTAGAGTTGTAAAGTTCACTGATCAAGTCAGGTCAGCTTGAATAATTCAATTTTGATTATTGGAGCTACGTAGGACCGTGGTGGTTTTAGGTTGGGGTTGGATAGGGCCAAATCTTACCAAACCTGACCCCTTGACACCCCTATTCATCGAATCCGGATCTACTCCTCTAGTTGAACATTGGGCACATCTCTCGTAATTGTATATTATTATTACTAGCAAGGCCTATGCAATTCACGGTAAAATTTGAAAACCAAATAATAAGATCAAAGGAAAGTAATCCACAGTAAAATAATAAATGCATTGTTACTATTAATTTAAGGTTAATTAAACCATATTTATTATTAATAAATATTATTAATTTGTAATTAAATTTAAATGATTGTTGTTAGTTAATAGTAAAATAAGTAAATTACTGTTTATGATAAGTAATTGAATGGAGATAGAGCGGGTTCAGGGAAGAGACCATATTCCCCATCCCCAATCCCGATTATGAAACGAATCCCCATCCCAACCCTGACCACTACTAGGGATAAGAAGTTACCCTCCATCCCTGATCCCTGATGAAGACAAGTTTTCCGTGGGGACCCGAATCACCAAAATTTTTTAATTAAAAGCATTTTTTGGAAAATAAGTTTACTTAAAATAAATAATAATTTAAATTTAAATAATATCTTAAATACATTTTGATATATATATATAATGTAAATAATCTATACCATACATAAAGAAAAGCAGTCCACGTCAACTACCCTCTCCTTTCTCCAAATCCCCTTCCTCCTTAACTCTCCCTCCTTTCCCCTTCCCACCACTCCCATTTTGTTAATTCAGCACCCTTTCTTTTCATTTCTTAATTAAGTAAAATAATGAAACTAACCAAATTACTGTTAATTATGTAATTAAAGTTAATTAAAAATTTTAATCAAAAGTATTTTAGGAAAATAGATTCACTTAAAGTAGAGGAAAATTTTAAAATATAAATAATTTTTTTAATATATTTTAATGTATATATAATGTAAATAATATTTAATATATAATCAGGGTCGCGGCAAGGCAGAGACTTCACTCTCCATCCTCATTCCCATCCCCAATTAGGGATCCCTATTAATCCCCATCCCCGCCCTCCCCATTGGGTCGGGGAGGTTGAGTACCCAACGAGGATGGGGAAAATTGCCATCCCAAAGTAATTTTGTTAATTAAACAATCTAAGTTTAATTAAGCAACCTAATAAAGTAAAGGTTTAAAGTGTTAGAAATTTAGTAAATTAATTAGTGTAAGTTAAGTAATTATTATGGAAACTTATAATTAACCATTTTACTATTAATTATGTAAATAAAGCTAATTAAATTGATTAGTGTTAATTATGTAAATCATTAGTGTTATACAACACAAGAATGAGGTATGCAAGGTTTTGAATCAAGATTTTAATGCAACTCATATTGTTCTTGGCAATGGAAGAGGAAAATATGAAAATGGAAGATTGTTCAAAATCTTCCCAAAATATTCTATCCAATTTTGTAAGGAATTGTAACTGGCTCTACTCTATGGGATGCATATCTCACTGATGAGATAAACTATCCTAATATGGAAATGTAATGGACGTTATTTGATTACCAATATTAGAAGGGTGGTGACATGGCATCATGAGAGAGAGAATTGAGCTAATTAAGGAGAATAGTTACATGGATAGAGAGAGAGAGAGTTGAGCTAATTAAGGAGATTAGTTATGTGGGTAAAGAGAGTGAGAGACGTGAATAATTGTGGGGACAGAAAGGAGAGATATTATAGGTAATATATTGAGTTAATTAAGGAATTGAGAGAAAGAGTGTTGAATTGGCAAAATTGGAGTGGTGGGAAGGAGATAGGAGAGAGAGTCTAGGAGAATACAGGAATGAGGGTTAGGGTAATAGAACAAGGAGAGGCATGATGGCATGGACCGTCTTGCTCTATAGATAGATACATAGATTATGGAAAATGTTCCTAATATACAGGTGGGATGTGGCTTCTTGATCGGTGTTGGGAGCAGATCCCAATTTCTATTCATCAACGTGTAGTGTCATGGTGAAAAAGAACTGATATACTTTTTCAAACCCTAAAAACATTCAATACAGTCAAGAAACATTACAATCCTTGGAATTTGGAAACCAAAGCAAGAATGACTTATATGACTAGGCCACTAAAAGCAACCCAAGTGGAACCTGCAACAGAACTTGAAGTAACCTTATGGTATCTTTTGTTTACTGGAAAGGGAAGCTAGTAATTAAGGGTGCAAAAAGAATATGTATTAATGTGATGGTCACATACGCAAAATTTTGAAACTATCCTTATGATTTAGTTAATTGGTTAACTCTATCCTTATTGTTTAGAAATTGTCTTAAAATACCCCTGTTATTTTTGACAATTGACATTTTTAAGTACTAATGAAAAAATAAAATATCAAATTTACCATCTACTATTTTTCAAAATTTCAAAATAAAACCTAACCTATAAAAAATTTCAGGAAGATAAGAAGCATATCACTGCTCTATTATTGTCTCCACCTCCGCCTCCGTCTCAGTCTTCGTTTTGGTCTCTCTCCACCTCCGCCTCCTCTCCGTCTGCGTCCTTCTTGCAGAGGAATCACTACTTGTGGATTTAGATCCCAACGTGACTTCTAGTTTCAAGCAAGATTTGGTCCGAGATGCATGCAGCCAACCTTACTTCAGGCGAGCTCTAGTTTCGGGCAAGTTTCAGGGGAGCTTTGCTTCGAGATGGAGTTTCTCCTCTGATAAAAAACCCAACTGATCCTTTCGAAGTTTCATTCTTCCTGCACAACTCAGGTTTAATTGCTGCCTCCATGAAGAAACAATCCAAGTTTCATCCCTGGCTCTGCACAACTTAGATTTCTCATTTCCTCTCTTTTTCTCCACGTCCCTCCTCACTGCCCCTACACAGTATTCCCTCCCTCTTTCTCCAACTCCCTCCTCACCGCCTCACACAGCACCAAACCACTCCCACACAGTCAAAACCTCCATTGCCCATACAAAAAATAGCTAGGACAGAATTAGAAATGAACACACGATCTGTCAAATAAGGAAAAGAAAAAGAAAAAGAAAATAAGTTATTCAGTTTTCTGAATTAAAAACAATTGCCCCATTGTTGATGCGTCCGTGTTTTATTGGGGGTACAACAAAGCATCGGTAGATGTTCTTGCATTGCCGTTAAATAGAGAAAAATGGAGGAACAAGATTTATTTATGTAAGTCGACCCCTATTATCTGAATTCACATCTGTGCCCCACAATGTTCCATAGCACATTCCACCGTGTATTGGAAATATCTCCCAATGATAATATCAGAATCAATGATGTCATCATCGGGAGATATTCTCAATATACGGCGGGGATATGTTGTGGGATGTTGCGTCTTAAAAGTACTTTCTGGAAGTATTTTGTGAAAATTATGTTTTAAAAGTACTTTCAGTAAGTATTTTGTGTAAACTGCGTCTTAAAAGCACTTTCTGTAAGTATTTTGTAAAAACTACGCCTTAAAAGTACTTTCTAGAAGTATTTTATGAAAATTGCGCCTCGAAAGTACTTTCTGGAAGTATTTTGTGTAAACTGCGCCTCGAAAGTGTTTTCTTGAAGTATTTTGTGTAAATTGCGCCTTGAAAGTACTTTTTGGAAGTATTTTGTGAAAATTGTGTTTTAAAAATACTTTCTAGAAGTATTTTGTGAAAATTGCTCCTTAAAAGTACTTTCTGGCAGTATTTTGTTATTTATCAATATTATTCATTATTTGTTAATATTAGTTATTAATATTATTTATAATTATTATTTTTATTATTATTATGATAATTTATTATTATTATTATTATTATTATTAATTGGATCAATGTATAATATAACATGTGAAAAGTATTGTATATATGTATAAGTGAAGTGAGGGCTAAAATGTCATTTGAATAAATATAATCACTTACGGAAAAAGTAGTTTACCAAACATTTCCACCCGAATAAGTATTTAAAAACATAATAAGTGATTTGAAAAGTGAATTACCAAACAACCTAAAGGGTTGTTAAAATAAGTAATTCTTTTAATAAGTACTTAATCATCAAACAGGGCCCAAGAAAAATGTTGAAAACTCATGGTGAATTTTAGACAATTTCTCAATTTCAAAAGGACCCAACCCAACAATTTGAGTCAATCTAATAATGATATCCATATCACCACATGACATTACAGCCACACATCCAAAATCTGTTCCCATTTATTAAGTACGACTGTTAATGGGACGGGTCAACCCAATAAAACCGAATTGACTAAAGTGATAATGTCAAATTCATATCAACACCCCACAGCCCATCCCAGTTGTGTATTGGGAACATCTCTCCATGACAAGTACCGGAGATGTTCACAATGCAAATTGAGATGTGTATGTAGAGCGCCTATAAGGTACCAATCCAACCTTGATTATCTCAGGTTCTGTTGTTTTGTCCTCATTAATAATTGTATTGGAACCGGTTCCTATTGTTTAGAACCCATTTGGTTTTCTAAAATTTTTATTGGACATAAATTACCCCTTAATCAGTGAATTTCTTGGAGACAAACGTATATTTTGACAAAACACCATAATTAAGATATTTAATATTGTAATTTTCAAGAACTTTTGTCGGATATAAGTTACCCCTTAATCACTGAATTTCTTGGGGACAAATGTGTACTTCAGCAAAACACCATAATTAGGACATTTAATATTGTAATTTTCTGAAATTTTCATTGGACATAAATTTCCCCTTAATCATTGAATTTCTTAGGGACAAATGTGTACTTTGACAAAACACCATTAAGACATTTGATATTGTAAGTCATTGTTGAACCATAGAAACCATTTATGTGGATAGATGCCACCTCATCCTCCCATTAAAATTCACCTAATATAAAAGAAATGTATCCTCACCTTCACATACACCATTGTAAATGTAAATTTTCCTCCCATTCAAAGGGAACAGAATTTACAAAAAGAAAAATTAACTATAGTTATGCGACATGAAATAATAATTAAAGGAACCAAATCTAAATATGATAGAACATGTATCATTATAACATTTATTTATTTTTTTGAAAGATTTCAATGAAACATGGCATCCCTTTTTAAATTGCCTCTATTAATTGAAATAAAAGGGCTATTAAATAGTAGTTCCAAGTCTGATGTGCAGTGCACCAGATTTGATTGCTATAGTCTAGGTCCAGCCCAACCTAGGTTCCAAGCTTAAAACATAAGCCCCGCACATTATTAAAATGATGCTACCAAATGTGCAGTACAAAAGGGCACAGAGATTGTATTGTAATTTAATTAAATTTTACTTTTATCTTTTTATTTCTGAGAAATTCATGTAAATGATGCAATGAAGTAGGCCATATCAATGAAGTAAACCCGCCTTGACCTAATCCATCTTGATTGGGTGTCAGGTGGGGTTCAGATCAAGTGAACCCGCCAGGGCAATTTTTGGGATCCTAATATTAATAAGAATAATCTTTTTAACATAATTATTAAAATATATTATTATTTTTTAAATATCAAATAGGGGCAGAAATACTATTCATCTCCTTCCTCCTTCAAACCACCGAACAAATATCCCCCAATCCTGATGTTCAAGCTTTAATGAAGTTCAAAACTGTTTTAGATACCTCTAATAGGTTTATTAGCTGGAACCAAACTGCCAATTCATGTACCTGGTACGGTGTTTCATGTATTCTTCAAACTGCTTTGGAACAACTCAAATGTAGAGAAGAAGAAGGGGGAGAGAGAGAGAGAGAGAGAGAGAGAGGTGGGAAGACTTGTTTGGTGGTCTGGAGGAAGAAGTAGATGAACATTGTTTCTGCCCCTACTTAGCCTATTCTAAAAATTATGTTAAAAAGATTATTTTTATTGATATTAGGGCCCAAAAGTTGCCCTTATCAACTAAAATCCCCCTTTTTATTTCACATTTGAGGTACCATTTAGCAAATCTTTTTAGGAAGATTTTCCACCAGTCCAAATGGCTAAAAGATGTAATAAGCTTTTGGGGTCTTGTATTTAAAGATTTATGGTCCACCATTTGGTAAATACTCTGGCCTACCAAACTATTAAATAAAAGATTGGGATAGTAAACTGAAGTCCACCTCAGAAATCTAAAATTATAGCCCCCTCTTAGTCTACTAGAACCCCTAAAAAGATTTTGGGTACAAAAGATAAAAATTTTCAGCTAATTTGGGCTTTTGCGAACTTTTTGGGGCACGGGTTTTGTCTTTCATTGCCAAATAGAAAGAGACAAAATGTTGGTCTTCTAAGCTTTAAAAAGCCCAAAAGACGGCATGAAAAAAGAAAGAATTTAATAACACAATCTTCATATGCTAAAAATATAAAACATCTCTCGTCTTTCTTCTCTTTGTCAACATATAATAATATTTCAACTTGCTTTAATTGATCAAAACTGTCTTCAATCATGAGTTGTATTAATGTGACCCACTGTATTCTTCCCTTTCAACAAAATCAACTGCCAGCTTCCTCTCAACTTCCATCAGAGCGCACTGCATGGCGTTTTCCACAGCCGCTGCTTCGATCTATCACAATAGGACTCACAGAAAGTTGGAAAAGTGCAGGCAAGATAAGTCCCAGACAGACATTCAAAGCTAAGAATCAAAGATGACAGAAAATCTCAGATTTCATATTATAATAATAATAAAGTAACTGGAAGTTCTAATATTAAGTGAATAATCACATGTTCACGGCTGACATCTTGAATGTTGTTAAAGTATTGACGTGTGAAACGTGAATTAATGAAAAATCAAATAATCCATGTGACATATTTAACATGATTGGTTGAATTCTTCCTAAATGAACCATAGTTGGACTCCCAAAATATTTTAAAATTTTGGCAAAATTTAAGAGATAAATTCATCCAAATAGAAAGAAACACTATATATTTTTGTAATCTGAGGAAGAAGAATGATTCTTAATAAGAAGTTCAATTTTTGAACACCCCACCTCGGTTTCGATTTCCAAAACTGCTGAAAACTCCTGCACAGAGAACTTCGATTCGATCTTTCTTGCTTTCAAGTTCATACTCTTCAACCATCTAAGAACCCAAACCATGGAATCGATTGCCGAAGATGGATTGCAAACCTGTAATCTAATCTTTTTGGTTGAATCCTGCGTCTGGTCGGCCTTCCCTGCTAAGCTCACTCCGAGCTCGTGGTTCTGCTTTTCTAGTTCTTCCTTCAGCTTCTCCAGATCTTGTAAATACGAAGTCGCAGCTCGAACAATGGAGATTTTCTCATTCTACAGGGGAAGAATAGCAGAATACGACGCAAAGTTGATCAAGAGATAATACCACTGAAACTTCAAAATTCCAACAGAAAATAAGATACCCACTACATATTACAATAGTTTTCAAGCTGCTTCAGAGATTTTGCAAGAACAATTCACACCCAGTTACAGACAAGGAATACCTTTGTGCCAGGGGGCAGGATGGAATGCAGAGCTTCATAATTCTGCCTCTGCTTGTCTCTCCTGACACGCTCACTGATCATATGTCTGTAGCAACGATCCGTCTCAGATTCTCTGCTTTTGCTCCTTGCATTTGAGATCGCTCTCAGTAACTCTATGATTCTCTTGTTACAGTTGGGACGGTTAGATACAGAGACCGGATTGTTCGGCCGGAACTCTTGGGTGAGTGTCGTGTATCGAGTAAAAGCGCTCTGGTTCACTGAGGGAGCTTCTGGCCAGTTCGTCGCTCTCTGCGTCTCCCATGCCCGGAAGGGATCCTCCATGCTCTGAGTCTGAGGTTTTCTGGTTGGTTTGCTGTTTTCCGGGGAATTTTAAATTTCCGTTTAAACGGCTCTTATAACCGTTTTCCCGAAGGATTTGGGGAAGCTCTGGTGTTCGGACAAAGGCTCAAAAGGTCAAAACTCGAACAGAAATCACGTGGTCAAAATGTATTACTCCTTGAGTTCTGAGTTATGACCTCAGCCGTCTTAGGACCCACAGGCAACCACTCTCTTGAACTGCTTTACAGGCCGTTGAATAGCTATTGAATTCAGCTAATCCTTCCTCCATGTAGGACCCCCACAATTTGCTTAAAAACTTGTTCACTAAAATCCAAAGCTTCAGCTATTTCAACTGTTATTGAATGGCCCCTTAGTCTTTTAAAATTACTAGAAAAGGCTTCTGCAATGTCCCATCATAAGAGCAAAAGCATAAGGGCCCAACTCGGCGAAGATGGCGGAAGCCATGGCCTTACGGTTGGGCTGCATGAATGGACCGTGAACAGTTCGAACAGGTCCTCCTTCACCAAACCAACATTGTTGGTTTCCTCTCCATATAGCATCTCCGGCCAGGTTTTCAACATTGAGCATTGGAGGTGAAGGACGCTAGAGGGAAGGTGTGATCCATAATGACCCAAAAGAGTTCAGGCACATTGAGTTCTCCATCGAAGGTTCTCATCCTCCCTCATTGCAATACAAGCATAGGTAAGTCTCTAAGCTGCTACTATCATTTCTAAGGCCTTTGTTCTATTTGTCTTTTTCAGAAGTTTATCCAAGGCTTCGGCTAGGGAATGAAGGGGATTAGGCATCTGTTGTTGATGCCATCTTCCCTAAGTAGATTGTTGACTCCACGAGAGGTGTGAAGGGGGAAGTAGTAAAGGTTCAAAGTATTAATATGATAGGACTCGTATCGGTACTTAGAAACGGCCGAAACTTTATTTTTTTAGTTTTTTTTTTTTTACATTTTGGTTTTTTGGGAAGCTTTTAGCATGCTTTTTATTATTCAAAAAAATTGGGGGTCCAAAACACCTGGAAACAGGTATTTCGGATCATATCTTTTTCAAAAGATACGATACAATACACCCCATATCGGGCATATCGTATCGATACTTTGAACCATGGGGGAACCCAGTACCACCCCACTTGTTGGAGTTCAGCTTGAAGAAGAATGATCTCTAGCACTGACATTTAATCCTCTTTACCCTTATTTCAGACTCCTGGCTGTAAGGGTGTTAATGGACCGATTTTGGACTCGACCCCGTCCAGTCCAAAATCAATTTGGACGGATTGGACAGACCAACAAGACATGTTGGATAGGACCAACCCAGTCCAAATTATTTATTAGATTGGATTGGACCTGGTCCGTCCGTAATAAATTTATATTGTATTGGGTTAGATTAAGTCAATATCTGATCCATTGATATAAGATAAGAATATAGGTGTCAATTGACTGGATTTGGATTGAAACCAATTTAAATTAACATGAATTTGAACAGATTGAACGGTCCAGACATTGAATTGGACCGGTCCAAAATGGTCCAAAATATTCATTGAATTAGATTGGACCTAATCCATTTATAATAAACTCACATTGAACTGGATTGACTTGGACCAAATCCAGTCCAATTGACACCCCTACCTGGACGAGCTCTATGCACAGCTCTTTCCAATTTGAGTTTTGACCTAAGTAATGGAGTGGAACCAAGAGAGGGGTGAAGGAGGAATCCCAATACTGTTTCCAACCCAAATCTTTCAAGGGTTGTTTGTGGAGAGAGACAATCTAAAGTGAGCCTTGTTGACTGTCATGTTTAATGGATTATCCCTGCTAGCTAGATGATAACAATTCGGTTAAACTTTATCACCAGGTCTAATATCAAACATGTTTTGTCTCTTAAAATAATAAATAAAATAAGTAAATCAATAATGGTGATAATAATAATGTTGATAGCAGTATAAGTTAGCATATTCTTGCATATTTTGTAAGCTTATCAAAGCCTGAGAGTGCTTCTCGAACTCAGCCCATCAGCATTGGGAATGAGCTATCATGTTCTTGCCCATTTTGGAAGTTTACCAAAGTACAAGACTCAGTCCATCAACACTAGGAGTGAGTTATCATGATCTTGGACATTTTGGAAGTTTACCTTGGTCCATGAGCTATCATGTTCTTGCACATTTTGGATGTTTACCAAAATTAAGTAATGCAAGCTATTATAATCTTGCACATTTAGCTCAGTTTGGAAGGAGTAAAATACAAATATGTAGAATGCAAAACCTTGTATTTTGTATTATGTAGTATATATTTGTATTATGTAGTATTATGTGTTTGGAGTCATTATAAATCCAAAATCTATTTAAATTCAATTACTGAAAGTCCCATCACTCCCTTTTCTATCCAAAGATGGGTAGCAGCTCCAACAGTTAGACATGAAGTGGGCTATTTCCCAATGCTCATAATAAATAAAAACACAAATAAAGGAAAAATGAGGCAACAAACTACTTGATTTTTTTTGTGAATTTCTATACTAAACAATAATATTAATAATTAGTGGAGTTCTACTTAGATGTATGAAAAGCAATTTTAGGAGTAGTTGGGTAAAAATTGAATAGAAAGAGGATCTAGTGGGTTCAAGTTTCAGTAGGAGAAAAAATTTTGGGAATATTTTATTTCACTTTCCTATTCAAGTTTGAAACTTAGAAGTGTCTATATCAGTAATTTCCCCTTGGATTTCTTAAGAATTGGGATCAACGTTGAATGGGTTTTGATTAAAACTGGAGTTATACCACAACCTATAGATCATTTTAATTTAGAAAAAGTTTAACCATTTGATTTGATACTTATAAGAAACTTCTATGAAAACTTGCACATTTAGCTCAGTAAGTTTTTATTTTCCAAAACTCACCTTCCGTTGGTGCACTGCTAATGCTTCTTAACAGAGGTGTCCATGTCAGCATAAATAACAATTTTCATGACTAAATTACCCTTGAATGGCGAGTTAGAGGAAAAATGGTTTTTTCAATTTTCAATTTTATTGTTTTTTTGCATTTTTAGTGTTTTGTTATAATTTCCAATATTTTTTATAATTTCTATTTTTTTTACATTTTTTATTTTCTACAATCTATAAATTTTCCTGTGTTTTTTGTTATTTATTTGTAATTTCTGTGTTTTTCTATAATTTTTGTGTTTTTTCTACAACTTTTATTTTCTGATTTTGATTTTCAATTTCTATAGTTTCTATAATCTGAAAGTAATTTTTATTTTGGTTGCAATTTCTAAAATTTTTTATATTTTTTGTAATTTCTATGTTTTTATCTATTTTATATTTGAAAATATTTTTTGAATTTTTTCCTTTTTTCATGTCTAAATATTAAAATGGTAATATATTAACACCCGTTAGTCTGTTTAACGTCAAGTTAGTGACATGGTGAGTTTTAGACATTTTGAAAAGTTGTGGTAAGTTTAAGAGAAATGTTAAAAATTCATTATGAGTTTTAGACAATTTCCCTTAAGAAAATGGTAATTTGAGAATTTAGAAAAGTTTAAATAGTCACATGAGAATCCCCTTCAAAATTAACTTATAGAATACTAATACTAATGGAGGAGGCCTTTGTTGAAATCTGAAAGTTCAAGGGCTCTTCGTCGCAAATGAAAGCTTGGGGTGGGGAGGGGGGGTAATTGCCACTACCTCAAAATACATGGTAGTAATTTGTTATTTATACACACACACACACATGGCCTGAGTTATCTGGTCCAGGCCCAACTCACAACCCTAATTGAACTTAGGTCCAACTCGTGCAAAAACATGGGGTGGGTTGGACCCACCCAAGTTGCACCCCTAAGATACATGGATATATAACTATGTATGTATGTATGCATGCATGTATTTCTTTGGATGAGCTCAAATTGGATTGGGTGCAGGTTGGGTTGGGTTGGGCTCAAGCTATCCAAGCCTAACCCATGTTCAAACCAGGCCTGAGTTTTTGGGCCTAGGCCCAACATGTGGCTCAAAAATGCAGGCCCAACCTGTACAAAAATTCAGGTTAGGTCGAATTGGCTCGGGTTAGGCCTACCCAAGTTGGATATCAATTCTCTTCTCTCTTCTTGTATTTTTAGCCATTTCATTACTAATAATTATAATTCTCATCTATCACACATTTTTATTTAATATAATGAATACATAATATTATTAACGATGCCAAGTTTTTCCTATAGATTTTATACAAGTGTTTTTTGAAAGTCTTCTGTATGCTTAAAAAGTTGAACCTTCAGTCCATATCGACTAGTGCATGCTGGACTATCATTGAAATGGATTGGCACCAACCCGAAGCCTGAACCTGAAACAGTGTAAAATGTTAACTCAGGTCCACCCAAACATCCAACCCATTGGGAGCATAAGAGCAGTTGACCTTAATATTGTTTTGGGCGAAAAGACAAACTGGTGACCAAATGGGTTGACAACGTGACTCAAGTCTCAGAGCCAACTAAGACAATTGACAAATAGTTATTGAATTAGGTAAACATAATAAAGAGATAATAAAAAAATGATGAAGAAAATATTAAAAAAAAAAAAAACCTTTTCCAACAACGTCGCTGAACTGTGAACCTGAAAGCTGAATGAGTTATTAATATCTCACAAAATAATAAGTCATTACTTTAGCCACTTCAATCATTATGTTATCTCTCCTTCAAAGATTACTTTATTAGTGTTCAATACAAAAATATAGAGTTTGAATTGTCTACGGTTGTACTTGTTATTATATTGGGCTATTGGGTCTCAATCACCATCGCTGAGGCATACATACATCGTGGCTTAATTCGTTGCTTCTTGGTATATTGTTCAAAGGGCAGGACTTCAAACTCTACAGCTCTCTGAGTTTGAATAAGCTGACTGATGCATTGAATCTAGCCGGGTATCTCAAATTCTAAACCAGAACTAATTAAATTAAACGTGCTTTTATGTTTTATCATCAGATCATCTTGGTTCATGGGATGCATGAACAGTGTTCTCGACCTGTTGTTATCTTGTTGGTTGGTTGAATGAATCGTCATCTGGTTAAGATTTTAGATTTGATTTTTTATGAAATTTGTCACTTGGTAAAAAATCATCCAATTTAAGGGGTTGAATTGATGATCCATTCGACCTAGCCATCGTTACCAGGTTATAAGTTGTACAGTCAATGTATGTGCAAACTTTTGGAAGCCATTACTTGATGCTCAAATGTTTGATTGGGGTAATCTTTGAGATCTATGCATCTCGCGCTTTGTCCCGTTATTTTTGCAAAAAAAAAAAAAATTGTGCCTCAAACAGCAATTTTTAACATTTCTACAAATAAAAAATAAATTTAAAATACAAAATAACATTTATACATACATGTATTACATCTAAAAATAATTATACATTTTTATTGATAAAATACATGTTTATACATATCTATGCACAGATACATATATGATGACATGGCATGGTCCCATTCAACCTGGATGGTTAAATTGGTGACATGCAACTCAGAGGCAAAAACACTTTGACCTTTGGGCTAGTTTTTAAAACATTGTATATGTATATACATGGGATGAGTCTAGTTGTATAGGTCCTCATAACTTGTTATAGTGTCCCATCTATCCATAATCAGGACCCACCCCATGAGTGGGACACTGGTTGTAGAAAAAGTGGACATTAACAAGATGTTTTTTTTTTATTTATTTCATTGTCATTTATCTTAAAAATGGCACAACACCACATAGGTATTTCCTCCGATAGAGTTAGAAATGTTGTTTGGTTAAATCGTTTATCAAATAAACATTTGTCTCAATTTGTGTGAGAGCCATCTGTTGGGGAAGTCTTGTTTTTAATGTTCCCTCCCCCCCTCCCCCAACACGAAGGCATTTAGGCATTTTTCACTATTCAGCTTATGTGGCACTTAATAGTGTCTAATGGGTGCCTACCTATAAAAAAAAAAAACATTTTTCAACTTTTTTTTTGGTTTTTCAAAATAAATGTCATACAAAATATTTAAATAAATGCCAATGCAACTAAACATCCCCAAAATGATCTTATTAAATGCATGATAGAAGAATAGTCAAATATAGAACATGAATTGTATTATTACACATGGTATAAAGGTAAACTAGTGAATGACCCCGTAGTACGGGGAAGTTAATTATATATATATATATATATATATATATATATATATATGAATAAACATTAATGATTTTTATCACCATTTTTTATTATTATTTATAAACTGCCATTTTTTAAGACATTCTTACAGTTTACGGGTCCATATAAATTGACCCTTATATGGCAAACCTGTAAAATTATACGGGTCATTAAATTCAACTTGAATTGTTTATTACTTTAATTTAGCCAGTATTATTATTATTATTATTATTATTATTATTATTATTATTATTATTTTATTTTAGTATTTAATTTAACATTTTTGTTATATAGTAATAATAATAACTGAATTTGTAATTATTTAAATATTTACTTAAAAAACTTGAACATGAAAAACTAATTATTCAAAAATAAGGTCATTTAATCAAAGAGCAACTAAAATTATTCGGTAAATAATAATTTTATGAAATTAAAATTTAATAATTAATTATCTGTTCGAATTAAAATGGGTAATTTCAACAAATAATTTTAAGTAATTAAAATTTGTGACTAACATTTTTTTAATAATAATCAGTATTATTAATAGATTAATAATATATTAATAATTATGAAATCAGTAATAATAATAAGTATATTGTTATTATTTATTAACTAATAGTATATTCTTATTATGTGTGTATTCGTTTTGAAATCAGTAATATTAAGGTATTATTATTACTACTACTATTATTATTATTTTATTTTTACTTTTATTAAGTAATTAATTTGTCATAATTACGATTTTTAGTTAATTCATAAAATAATATTTGCTTTATAATTCTTTAAGTTTAACAATATTGAATAATTGAAAGTTTTATAATTTAACTTTTACTAAATGAAATATTTATTGGAGAATAATAATAGTATTAATTATAATTACTTGTAATAATAATAATGTAAATAAGTAACACTAATTATATATTTATAAAATATTTAATATGAACTAATATTAATATAAAATGATTATATCCCAATTAATAATTAACATTATTAAAGTGCTTATTAACTAACATTTTGAAGTAATAATTATAATCATTAGTATCAGTAATAATTAATTATAATTGATAATAATAATATAATTATATTAATTAATATAATATGATTAATTATAATTAATTATAATAATATGATTATATATTACATATAAATGTATGAATTATAATTTCTGATAATAATTAAAATTAAATATTTTATTTTCAAAATAATTAACGTGAGTTAATATAAATATAAAATGATTATTTTTGAATTATTAATTACCATTATGAAAATATTTATTAATTATCATTTTGAATTAATAATGAGCAATATTGTCAGTAATAAATTATCAGTAATTCAGTATTAATAGTAATTATTATAAGAAATTATTTTTTGAATTAATAATTAGCAATATTATCACTAATTAATTATTATCAGCAATTAAGTAATAGCAGTAATTATTCTAAGAAATTATTATTAGTGAGTAATTATTATTAGTAATTAATAGCTGGAATTAATTAAGTAGAAGAAGCAGTTAGCAGCAATTAATTAGTAATTAACAATAGTTATTATTAGTAATTAATAGATGTAATTAATTAATTAATTAAAAGTAGTTATCAGTAATTATTATTAGTAATCAATTGCTGGAATTAATTAATTAGTTTAGTAGTTAACAGTAATTAATAGCATAGTTTCCTTTTTTTTAGGAAAGGATTGAAAGTCGGAGCTTCCCACTTCTTGCATGGTGGTGAATTCCACTCTGCATGTTAGTGGGCTCTTTTCTTGAACTACCACTAATCAGAATTTGACACATGTCTAGTGGGCTTTGTTCTTGAACTACCCCTAATCAGAATTTGACGTGTCCATTTTGTTTATATCTTTGGAATGATAGGTGTCTAAATGTAGATGGGCCACATGTTTGACTGTAGGGGCTTTAGCCTGAAATCATTCATTCCTTTAATATATATTTATATATATAATATATATTAGATTTGTCTATTTCTATATATGTTGATGTTAAAAGGGCTCATTTGCAAGGGCTGAGATGAAAATTCAACTAAGCTGGTTTAGCTGTTTTATCAAGCACTTGGGAAGTTGGAATATTCATAGAGGCTGAAGTGGCCGAGATCGGCTTCATTGCTTGGAAGAATGTGCTCATGCCATTCACACAACCTTTACCCTGTGCATTAGGAATATCTCTATACTTGTATGTTGTTTTTCGTGGCAAGATATTCCCAATGCAAGGCTACAAGGGACTGCACGAATGGTGAGAGCACGGACTTGTAAGAATGTCATCTAATTCTCTTTATCAACCATCCAAATATTGACAATAAAATGAACAGTCCCAAATTCTAGATTCTTCTAAACAGTCACCAACATTTTTGAATAGAATAGGCTAGGATTTGGGACTGTTCACTTTTTTGTCAGTGTTTGAATGATTGATAAAGAGAATTAGATGATATCTGAAGGGCATTTTTGACTTTTTAAATATCACTTAACGGCTGATTAACAGACTGGTTAATGGCAGGTACTGGATTGTTCCATTTTAAAGTTCGGAGATCAATTTATCACTCGAGCCAAAGTATTACGGGGGTGCTGATCGGAAAATTTTCCTTTTTATTATTCAGCTTTTATATATATAGACTAACGTAGGAGTGACTTGTTGGTATGTTAATTGATTGTAGGGGTGGCAATTTTTCACCCAACCCATTGAACCCACCCAACCCACTTAGTATCTAATCCGCCCATTTACTTGGCGGGTTGTGTGATCAACCCATCACCCAACTTGCCCATTTAAATGGGTTGGGTTGGGTTGTGGATTACCATTGGGTTAACATCATAGACATAAGTATTAATTCCTTAGCATTTTTTTTTAATTTTCTTTATTTGAATTAAATAATTTATAATTAATGCATTAATTTTCTATTAATTATTGACTAAAATTAATTTTGTCTTGAATTAACACACTTCACCCAACATAAATCCAAATCAATTTGACCTGAGCTTGGATCAGTTCAACGCAGTATGATCCAAATCTGAAATAGACCCTAGACGGGATGGTTCAGTATCGCTTCCTTTGCCCGTTTTGGGTTGTCCGGTCCAACCATTATTCACACAGCCCAAATCGACCCAGTACAAGCTGATCCGGGTCGACCCGAATCCAAAACAAATCAGGTCGGGTGCAGTTCGAACCCTAAACCCACCACGCTTGCTTTGCCCGGTTTGGATCATCTGGGTTGGCTCGTATTCATACAACCTGACCCGAATCCAGTTCGATCCGATCTACTTCTCTTGACCCGCTTCGGGCCAATTGGTTCGGTCCAAACCCATGCACAAACCTGACATGAGCCGACCAAAGTCAATCCACCAATAACTGAACCGGTCCGATTAGAGTCCGGTCCAACTGAAACAAACCAATCTAGTCAGGATCTAGTCCAATCGGATTGATCCGGTTCTAAACGGTTCAACCACTCTTGATGTGATTAGCTCGAAGACAATCCAATTAGATAGTTTAAGTTGGTTTGACCGGTTTGAACCTAAGTGGTTCGTCGAATCCGAAACCCGAACATAGTTAAATGACTTTGCTACTTGTGTAAAAATAGCATGCATGTAATGTGATTTGAACCTTCACCACTTGTGCAAAGTACAATTACTATTGTAATCAAGCTATGACCAACTTATTTGTTAAGAGAGAGTTAATTTTTTATTTTAAGTACATAAATATAAAATTAATGGATTTGGGCGAGTTGAATTGGATTAAAACAGATTTGGGTTTAACCCAATTCATTTAATTTTAAATGGATTGGATTGAAGCTCAACCCAAATTAAACCCAATCCAACCCAACCCGCCCAATTGCCACCACTAATTGATTGGCTTCAATATTGACGCAAAATCAATTCTTTTAAGATCAATATGAGAAAAGGGATGAGGGTTACTCCTTTTATCGGTGTGGTGCGTGGCACCAAATACCAAAAAACAAAAGCTTAACGTGTGTGAAGACATGAAAACAGCATGTGCGTAGCAGATCCGAGCCCCCTTGATGCGTGAAAATTTCAAACGGCCGGAAGCTGGATGTCTGTATTTGTGCTTGTCTCTCTCTTTCTTGTCAAAGCCCTTTTACACTCCACGCCCTCTGAAATGATCTTATTTGTAATCCAATCCGACGAGAGTCCGGATCACCTGTCCACGAGAATTCTATACTACCCACAATAGAGAGGACGAGATGTTTTCCATATATGGCTTCGATAAACGTGAGCAGAATTCTCGTGGAGCCGGACTCATCCGACGATCCTACTTCGAGTTTAATACTTTTGCACCATCTGATCCCACCGGCTAATATGGGCCCACTTTGACATTTCGCGCCACATTTCTGTCTACGTCTCTCAGTCTCTCTCATGCTTTATCTCTTTTGTTGCAGTTCAAACTTCTATATTTCAAAGCATTAACTTGCCCATGCATGATCTGTCTCACCCAGCTTCTCTCCTCCATCTCTGCAACAAAAAGTCAATGGAAAATATTAAAAAAGAGAAAACTAAATGAATTTTCTTTTCTCAGCGTTTAGCACCATTAATTATCACCACAGCAGTAATGATAGTTGCATAAGAAGAAAAAAAGGACTACCATGGGCTCTGCTTCTGACGATCATTCTCCAGAATCATCAACTTGCATTGATGAAGAAGGAGGCGGAGGAGGCTCCGTTCATGGAGGGAGAGGAACCTGGAAGCATGGTGCATTCCATGTTGCTACTACAATTGCTACGCCAGCGGCTTACGCTCCACTTCCATTTGCTCTCGCCTCTCTGGGTTGGCCACTCGGTAATTCGTTCTTCCCTAAAACCTCTCTGCAACGTCATATTCTTGAAACGGAAGGAACTGGCACTTCAATTTGGAAACCCAGTGTCGAAATTCTGATATTTTTACCAATTGGGTCTCCCTTTGATTACGATTTTGTGTAAAAGGGTCTTGATTTTGGTGTTCTAATTCTGAAAAAAACAAATCTCTTTTTCTTGCTTTTCCTTTGAGTTTTCTGAACTTGCTGCTTGAGTTCAGGTGTAAGCAGTTTGGTGGGTGCAACTTTGGCCACATGGTACTCAAGTCTTTTGATTGCATCCCTATGGAGATGGAACGGGGAGAAGCAAACTACATATCGGGAACTCGCAAGGAGTATCTTTGGTATGTATTCCCATTTCCCAACATTGCTGTTTCTCTCGAATTTGCAGTTTTAATTCATCCTATTCTTCAATTTAAAGTTTTTTTTTTTTGAGGAATTCTAACAAGCTGCTCAAGTCGGGTTCAGTAAATAATTTCTTAATTCATCCTATTGCTTTATTACACAATGACTTGGTTGTCATTTGCATTACAGTACAGAACTTTTATTATTAGATATAATAGGAACTTCACGTCAACCCTTAAAATTCTCAGATTGCAATAGTAAAGTTGTTCATTTACCCTCTGTTTCTTCCTTGTTTTGTTATGATCAAAATGCACAAATATGTGATCTCACTCAAATACAAAGAGAGATGGAAATGCCTAGTTTTTCATAATGATCAAAACGCTCAAATATGTAAAGTTGTTCATTTACCCTCTGTTTCTTCCTTGTTTTGTTATGATCAAAATGCTCAAATATGTGATCTCACTCAAATACAAAGAGAGATGGAAGTGCCTAGTTTTTCATAATGATGGCTCAACTGTTTAAGTTATTTCTTGATTGGATAATGGTAGTTATCTATCACACACATAGCAAAATCCATGTGGAGTAATAATCTGTTTTAGTTTAATTCAGAAACTTGTTGGTCAGATTTGCTTTTTTTTTCATTTTCCTTTCTTTTTTACAGTCAGTGTTCTTTTATCAAATTTAGCATGTTTCCTAGGGTTGACATACATGACCCATGTTGAGAAATAATTTGTGTTTGCTTATTTATTTAATTCTTTTGTGTGTGTGTGTGTTGTTTTGGTGGGCGGGGGGGCTAAGTCTTATGTGATGTTTAAAATTCCGCATACAAACTTTTCTGTTTTGATTCCTATTGGCTTGTTGACGATTAATATCTTCCAATTTTTGAAGGGCCCAAGGGTTATTGGTCTATTACATTTTTCCAACAGGTGGCTTCTCTAGGTAATAACATTGCCATCCATATTGCTGCTGGAAGTAGCCTAAAGGTTAGTTAATTTTCTGACATCTTCCTGCAGCATTTCATATCAATACATGTAGTCTTTTTCCTTTTCTTCCTTGCAGGGCTTATTTCTCTGTTTTTCAGGCAACTTACAAGTATTATCATAAGGATGGGACCTTAACCTTGCAGCAGTTCATTATTTTCTTTGGGGTCTTTGAATTACTCCTGTCACAGTTCCCAGATATTCACTCACTTCGGTGGGTGAATGCATTGTGTACTTTCTGCACAGTAGGCTTTGCTGGAACAACAATTGGTATGACTATCTATAATGGTAAGGTTATAAAACTTTGATTTTTCTATTTTTGTTATTGTTTAAGGAATAGAGTTCATCTTGAGTCAATGATTGCATCTGGTTCAAATGATCGTTTGTTTTTAGGGAAGAAGATTGATAGAAAGTCAGTTCGCTATGGATTACAGGGAAGCTCTTCGTCTAAGGCATTCAAAGCCTTCAATGCTCTTGGGGCAATTGCCTTTTCATTTGGAGATGCAATGCTTCCAGAAATACAGGTAACAAAACAAGGTTAAAATTATTTCATAGTAAAAGCTATTCCCTGATTCAAAATGGCTTAACTACACTTTCCTCAACAGAATACTGTCATGGAACCTGCAAAGAAGAATATGTATAAAAGTGTGTCTGCAGCATATTCAATCATTGTTTTGAGTTATTGGCAGATAGCCTTCAGTGGTTATTGGGCATTTGGGTCAGAGGTTCAGTCCTACATCCTCTCTTCTCTCACAATTCCAGGGTGGGCAATTTTCATGGCTAACATCTTTGCAGTGATTCAAATATCAGGATGTTTTCAGGTACTTTACCCCATAGTTCGCAAATCATTATTTACTTGTTTCTGTCTTGTCCTTTTTCCTTTATGCTTGTAATTGGTGGATATAAAAGAGAAAAGAATGTGATTTCTCAATGAAAGAACTCAGGGACTTGGACAGAATAATAAGATCTACAATTTCAGAACATTATACCAATTAGAAATGAAGCTTTTGTTAATGCTAAAGAAATAATGGGATACTGAATTTCCCTCTGTGATGTCAAGATTCTAATAGGTAGGATTGGGGGAAGAAATGGGGGAATGAATGCAAAACCCCTGACAACAAAATTAGAAATGAACTTTTCTAGATATTAAGGAAAAATATTGAATTAGGTACTCTTTTTCCATAAATAATTTCCTTTGTTATGTCAAGATTTTACTTGGTAGATAAAGCAAAGGAGAAAACATATCAGATATATATGTACAGTTGTGTAAATTCTTTATCGATTCTGAATTACATAGAATACATATCAAGAAGAGTTCATATAAGGCCATTACCCAATGTTGGTCTCAGCTATCTGGGGTCTTGAGAGGGGTAGACTGGACACAGTCCAAACCTTCGGCATTTTCTTGGGCACCAAGTGGCTGCTCCTAGATTCAAACCTGCATTCTCATGCTTCCAGCCCAAGGTTTTATCATTGCACCAAGCAGTGTTTATACATACAACAAAATGTTCCTCATAATTATTGACTTAGTTCTTAGTTACCTCTACTTATGGCTTTATAATAGAAGCTGATTACTCTATTGCTTATTTTTCTCTTTCTAGTTTCTCTTTTGAAAAACAGATAAACATCTCTTCTACCATATCAGTGTTCTTGTCCAGGCAGATGTGACACAGATATAATTTCATTATGAGGCTTTTGGCACATTATTTTATTTGAATATGTTATAACACACTAATATGCATGTGTTGTGACACTAAATATGCATCTATTAGGTCTCAACTCTACATATTAAAACTAGTAAAAATTGGAAACAGATGTATGATATCAGTTCTGCAAATTTTCACGGTAGATGCTCATTTTACAGTTGAGAGAAATTATGTTCACCAGTTAGTGGACTTTAGTTGCTAATCTGAAGCAGATATAGGTTCATCTAACTTCATCTCAAGGTGTTATCATTTTTCAAACGAGACTTTGATAAAATAAAATTTGAGATTGGCCACATTTCTGAATGCAATACTCCCATGCAGTGAAAGGGGCTCAGTTCACTATTTGAAGGGTTCTATGATTATCACCCACAATTTATCTATAAAAATAAAAGTAATGAATCCCAATGAACTGAATCTTTTATCTAATTCTATATTCTATGTTCAGATATACTGTAGGCCGACTTATGCCTATTTCGAGGAAAGAATGCCATCCAACAAAACTGACAAATGCCTAAGGATGAGAAGTTATCTGCGACGCCTCATTTTCACTTCAGTTTACATGGTCATCATAACAACTGCTGCTGCTGCCATGCCATTCTTTGGGGATTTTGTTTCTATTTGTGGAGCCATTGGTTTCACTCCTCTAGACTTTGTCTTCCCTGCTATAGCATTTCTGAAAGCTGGGAAAATGCCCAAAAACATAAAACTTCGCCGTTTAGTGCAGGTCCTTAACCTCACCATTTCTGCTTGGTTCTCTGTTGTTGCAGTATTGGGTTGCCTTGGTGCAGTAAGGTTCATCATAAAGGATATTAAGACTTACAAGTTCTTTTATGATATATAAATATCTCAAAAATATGCAGTGAAATGATGTGATTCCGCACATCATTATATTCCATTGGCTTAGATATCTCTACCTTTTTTCTATCAATGTGCCATTTGAGCTACATTGGCTTAGTGATCAAATATTGTCACAAATGTTAGGTTCGGCTTATATGGTTTATGGGGATGAGAAGGATGATCACATCGCCATTTTTTGAGTTGATTTGTACTCCTACTCAGGTTAGAAATGAGTTGGATTACAAAGAACATAGCATGGAGATCAAGGATGCTAACATATACAAGGTTCTTCACAGGTATGTAATTTACATAGTATGGTGATTCTTAAATGCAATTTAATGCATGTATGGAGCCCTGTCATTTGCTTTCTCCCTAAATGGGGTCATGGTTCATTGATCCTATCTAATGCATCAGAATGTCAGGGATGAAAATGGTATCCATTTATCCAAAATGGGGTCATAGTTCTTTCTTCACAGGTATGTGATATCGATCTGTTTACCCATTAGACGATTACCCAATGTAGGTCCTAGCTAAGTGGGGTCTGTGGGAGGGGTAGACCGGGTATGATCATAACATTTAGTATTTTTCACACAAAGTGGTCGCCCTGAGACTCGAACTTATACTTGTCAGCCAGAGATTTTACCATTACACCAAGCAGTGGCCCCAGCAATGGCTCCAATCTGATCCATTACAGTCCAATCCATTTTACTGTATTTAAGTAAATGTGGTTATATGTACATAAAATGTATCTGTGAGTGAAGTTGGTTTGAATGTTGTATATTTACTCAAGAGTTATACATTCAAGTCTGCAGAAATTATTTCCAAGTCATTTATTTATTATAAAAATATTGGTCATTTTTAGTTCATTCTACTGATAAGTATATAATATTGTGATATAGTTTGTTTGATTCATAAATGGAATTCAACGTCCAAAATTCAATCTATCTAAATCTGAACCCCATGGATAACATTCAATTTGTTTAGCCCTGCCTCTGCCCCTTAATAAACTCAAGTGCCAAACCTCCTATATTAGCAACGTTAAAACTTTGATGGTGTTTGGTATCGACACTCCTCAAGGTGAAGTGTTTAAAACTACACTGGAATCTGGATTTGGGAATGGCGAAAGAGACATTTTGGCATGGATATTTTTATACTGTTTCAAGTATATATAGCATAATAGCACCAACACGAAAAATGGAGACCGGATCTGCTTCTCATTACAGATACATACATATGTATTATATATTTTTTCCTCATTACATGTATATATATATATATATATATATATATATATTGATAAATCGATTTAATATAGTTTACCATTTGGTCTGATTTCTAAAATTTAGAAAACCAAATCAGAAAATTATGATTTGAGGAATTTTCAAACCAAACCAAACCATTTTAAGCCTTAACCATACCAAACCTCCCATTTCGATTTGGCTCGTTGTGGTTTGGAGGTCTAGACCATATAATGAACACCCTTAGCCAAGAATACTCCACACCAACCTCACAGCCGTGCATCGAGAATATCACTTATAGGTGGCATTCGGAAGTGTGTAAATATAGTGGACGGGACCGTTTTAGTCCTGTCCACGGTAAGATATGGTGTTTTGCTATGTGTGGATGGTCCTCGTACACAAAAGCGTGGACAGGGACGGATCACACCCCAATTTATCGTCCACATTATTTTCTCATGGATGGTCCACACTATGGTATGGATGGTTTGTAAAAAGGTTTTAATGTAACGCACCTGGGTTACATTGGTCCAATTACTTGCATTTAATTTAATTTTTTAATAATTTTTAAATTTTAATATTTTATCAATAAAATAATAAATTTTAATGTTAATTCTAGCACAAGTCCGACAGTTCTCCTTCTTAACTCTTTTTCATTATTTAAATATTAATTTTTTAATATTTTTATCAATAAAATAATATTTAAAATATTAAATTTTTATTTTTTTAATATTTAAAATAATATTTTTTAATTATTTAAAAATGCAATTATTGTCTACATATTGACACATTTTTTTTTTCAATTTATTTACCATATAAAATGCAAATATTAGACATTTATGATTGATTGTGTAGATTTCCCATAAAATGTATATGAGATACATGAAATCCAAAAGTGTGGTGTGAACTTGTCCACACCACACCTATAGAACGCCACCGAGTGTATGGACTGGTCTGGTTCACACAATCTATCTATAGTTCAGAACAATTGTGGACTGTAGTGTGGTGTGGATTGATCCCTACCACATAGGGGTGTCAACGATATTTAAAATTCTAATTATGAATTCGAGATTCGACATAATTGAATTGAATTCGGATAATTCGAATATCTAATCGGTCGAATTTGGATATCATATTCATACCGAAAAGTTAATCGGATTCGAATTTGGATGTGACCTGATTCGATTCGATAAATGTCTGAATTCGACTAGTTATTTTATTCTTATATATAATATATAAATTTTTTAAACGTTCTATATAATTTGTATATATAATAATTAAGTTATATAAATAATTTATATATTTATATGCTTTATATAGATAAAATATTTATTTTATATATTTATTAGTTACCTAAAATAATTAATTAGTTGAATTCGAATCGAATTGAATATTTAATTGGATTCGAATTCAAATATTAATTTTCAATATTTGTCGGATATCGAATCAAATTCGGATATTGGACTTTTAAATCATATTCGAATTCAGATATTGCTTGATCTGATTTGAATTCGACTTGTTTACACCCCTACTACTGCAAGGTATGGTATGGACCAGTCCACACCCACTAATTTCTCATCCACACTATAAAAAAACCCTCATAATTTACAACATTTGAGTAAAATTCACATCTGCGACGCAAGAAAGGGCGCCTTATAAATGCCCTATAGCATATCCCAACCGTGTATTGGGAACATGTCCCAATTACAATTACGGGAGATGTTCCAAATGCACGAGATGTACTATGTGGGGCATTTTGGGTGGGGCGCCCCCTCTCTAGTACAGGATGCAAGGTGCTATGTAGTTGCCTAGTATATGTTTGGCATCGATGCTGCAAATGTAGCACAATTTTCTAAGAAAATGGTGCTGCTGATGTGTGGGTTGGAACCGTAGTTGCCAAGTAGGATATTTCCTGGAGCAACAACTTTTTCTGTTTGGTACCAATGCTCCAGGAAAGTTTTCAGCATTGGTACCCATTATTCAGTGCCATATCACTACCCTGTTGGTAACAACGAGCTGTAGTTCTAAGAAATGCCCTCTAAGCCTTGCCTTCCCGATTTTCGAGGCATGGCTTAAAGCACTATTTTGTGTGGAAAAACGGTTCCAAGCAAATATCCGTTTCCTGGAGCACATTTTTTTTCAATGTGACGCTGATATAGTGCCGCTTTCTAGAGCAACGGCAACGATGCCAAACAGACGCCTAGTTGGTTTGAGACGCACTAATTCGGATTCGGATTCGTGTTGAGCAAATCCGAATTCGAACCATTCGTATTTCGTAATAGGTGGGACCCACTTTACTTGTTCCAACTTCCAATTAAAAACATGTATTTTTATTCCGATGCTTCCACCGTTACATGTTCCAACTTCCAATCAAGGAAACCAGCATTAGTACCGCCAGGTACATGAGTTCCATGCCGCAGTTCATTTTGGTTCCGATTTTCTTTACCTTGTGGACTCTGTGTTTCTGTGCTGCGAGATTTGATGTTTCTAATACTATCTTTGTTTCATATAATTTGATTATTTCACTTCATTTTGTTCTTCTCTGTTTTCCTTTCTTCTTTCTGTTGTAAAGGGTTTATTATTTTTCTTTTTTCTCATTTCATTTTAAGGGGCTTGGGTTTTCTTTGTGTGCTTTATTCCTTCTTCGTTTCATTCGCTGAGGGGTTTATTCGGTAGTGGGGCTATGGTATAGGGTTCTAGGCATTGTCCTTAGCTGCTATATGCACGAGATTTTGGCCCTTAGTTCAGTGACAGGAAATGGCCTGTTGAATGCTACTAGGCTGCAGGTGAGCAAGACTATGAACAGTGGAAATGATTGTATGCAGAGGGATTTTATGGGATGGTTTAACTAAAGAAAAAGGTAAAATAGAGCAAAGTGTAAGAGCAGTTTACTTCTAGGGAGATGAACCTCCTAAGCTTGCCTCCGAAGGGGGAAAATCCTCCACCAGAGCAGCTGCTGCTAAAACATAAATCTTCTCTTCTTCTCTGCAGCCATACAGTATCTAGATTTTGTAGGGCTGTTAGCATCTGAAAAAGGGCATTACCCCATATTGGTCCTGCTATCTGGGGTCTTGGGAGGGGTGGGCTAGATGGGATCTAACATTTGACATTTTCTTGCACTAAGTGGCTGTTCTCACCTCTCAGACTTGAAGCCGTGTGCTCACGGTTGTGAGCCTGAGATTTTACTATTGCACCAAGTAATAGGCAATAGCCCCTTGCTAGCATTTATGCATGTAAACTAACAAATAATTCACCAAATTTGCTGCTCCTAAATCTACCATAATATTGAATAACTAATATTATAATTGACTAAAACATGGCTACTGAAGTAGATGGATACATTGGAATGAATCAAGATGGGTGGGTAATTGGCTAATTGCCTCGTACTAATTGCAAGTGCTGCAATGGAAGTATTTGTTCATGTGATGTTGAAAACTTTCCGTGCTTCTAGATGAAAGTTTGAGATATTGTATAGTTCTTTTTCAGAGTTCCACACTTCCACTTGGTCTTGCCACGGAGTGAATGAATCCTGGATGTTGCTGTTGTGATGGAATTCTATCATTTAAAGTGTTGCCAGTCCTTATCATGGTAATTTCAGTGGTCAAGCAAAAGAATGGCCAATTTCATTAACATTGTTTTTAACTACATTGAATGATTAACGTTCTTTGTTCAGATATGAACAGAGAAGAATCTGTACTAGTTTGGTATAAGTGAGGGACTTATGATTCTTTCATGCTTGTGTGGAAGGTTTAGGATTATATTGATTATTTTTCTGGCTTCCTGATTTCCCTTAGGTCTCTGGATGCAGCTATATCTTTTAGGATTTTTATCTGATCGAAGCTTTCTTGTGCAGTTTGAAGATTTATTCATTTTTATTACTAGTTATTCATCTCTTATTTTGTTTTTCTTATACCTTTCTAGGATTTTAGGGATTATTGGGTATTTGGGTTTCAGTGGCAGTTTTACATTTGGTTAGAGATTTGTTGTTACAATTTGTGTGAATGAAGAGAGATTATATTTCTGACAAAGATGATTGCCTTGTTCTAGATAACATTTTGGATGGTACAAAAATAGGCCTTGGTGAGTTAATATTGATTACAATCTAGCTTTTATATTGAAACCGTTGGTGGTTCAGAAGACAAAAGAAAAGATAACCTCAGAAAAGGAAGAAAAGAAAACAAAGAAGAGAAACTTTTTTTTTCCCTGACAACCATTTGGTTGTCCAGAAAGAGGAAAGAAAATATTTGGATTTATTGCAAGAAATTCTGGGACCAATGAGCTTTTTACAACCAGAAGGATTTATTAACTAAACAATCTGGTTAACAGAGCTAATCCCTATGTATACTTCCATTTCTTCTTGCCAATCATCCCTTGGGGTATGTTGAATTGCCAATGGAAATGTTGGAAAATAGGAATTGTACTAGAATAAGGAATTTTCTAGTATTTGGTCAATGTGATATTGCATAGTCACATTGAAGATCTGAAATTTCTCCAAAATTGTGTTACGTGGGTGAGGAAGTAAAATCCTGAAGGATGATGTGATTAGCAAGCTCTACCTTATCTATTTTCACCATGCTCTTTAGGCTGTATTTGGTTTGTACAGGTTTCTCCTCCTTTCCTACCTTTTCATTCAAACCAAGCACAGCATTATTGTCTGAGGTGCCCTCAGGAACTCTATGGTAGCATTGCTGCCACTTTTGTGAAACAACAATTCCAGGTAAAATTTGTTTTTGATAAATAATAATTCCAGGTAAGATTAACATTGATCTATCTACTTTCTTCTGTCACACCCTCTATTTTAAGTTATTTTCCTTGAAATAATGAGATGCAATATATGTATCCAAAGTGGGTTTCAATGGATGAATGATGCTTTACAGACATCTTCAGGTTACTGGTATCACTAGGTTGGTCCTTGGAGGCTAAGCTTGCTATATGTGTTAGAGTTACACCCTAAGAACATGGCTCTGGGCTTAGACCTGTCACAAGGAAAGTCTATCAAGTGATTAAAATGGCAAATATTCAGTTATCTGAGCATGTGGCTGCCTAAACGCCATGTAAATGCCATCTTCCTGTCCTTTTCACTCTTTGTTGGCTCACATAGATGTAGGACCAAGTGAATCATTGGCTTTTAATCCATATCTTTACTTTGTTATAGTCCTTAATTGTGAGTATTCAGTTTGTATGAGAAAAGGGTATTTTTTTATCAGCAACACAGAAAAGATTTCATTAATTAGAAAAAATCATGGATACAACAAGAAGTTGTGAAAGAAACCAGCTTTAGTATCTGAACCAAAACAAATTTACAATTGAGCCCAAAACATGTGTTCTTTGTACCCCTTGCTTAGCTAAGCTATCTTCCAAGCTGTTGGCAGATCTGAGATCTCCTCACCCATCTTACACGGTTTGACATGTCCCTTGACAGCCATTTAAATCTCCTGAATTCATTCCTCAACTGCCATGTCACCCTTTCACCCTTCTGCAACCATTTTATCACAGTTTTCGAGTCTCCTTCAATGATCAGTCTATTAATACCCAACTCTTTAGCCTTCTCAACCCCACATGGTGCAGCTAGAAACTCTGACCTTTCCACATCACCCTGTTCCACAGGACCAGATTACAGAGCAATGATGTTTCCATTATCATCTCTAATGGCCTCCCCACCAATGCCTAAGGGGCCCGGATTACCCACACAACACCCATCAAAGTTCAGCTTCTTCCAGCCCTCTATTGGGGGAGACCATACCTCAACAAATTGCTGTCTTGTAGATGAAGAGGCTGCAATAACACCCCAAACCCTGAAAAAGTCTTCCACCTTAAAATCTGAGAACAGCTTCAAGCTTTTTGCCCAATGTGCCACCCGCAAACAGTCCAATGTAGTGCTGCTCTAATACATCTCCACAGGATCCTACCCCTCCTTTTAGTGCAACTAATACCATTAGGGCTGAACAAACCATCCAATCTGTCAGGATAAGACCACCTGCAACCAAAGAGGGAAGAAAATATTTGGACAGGGATTTGAATGTAATATCAGTCCTTGTAATTTTGAATATTTTTAACATTATATAAAGAGTCTCTTTCTAATAATTTTAACATTAAATAAAAGAGTCTCTTTTATTCTTTCTTCTTCTTTTTCATTATGCAGAACAAGATGGTATTAGAGCAACAAGAAGAAGACTGATGATGAAGAAAATGTTGATAGTGATCAGATCCATTAACCACTTCAGATCTGTTAGTCAAATTCTTTTTGTCTTAAAAAACTATTCTTTCTTCTGCTATAGCTCATTATTCATTGTTCTTGTTGTCTTTCATTCATTGTTTGGAATTTTAGGGTTTCTGTCAACAGTCCCATATCCCTAATCTTAATCTTAGCTTCCCCTTACGATACTTGTTTTCAGATATCTTACTCTAAATAGTAATTATGGAATTAAAATAAATAGCAAGTCTGAACTTTATTTTTAATAGTAATTTAGTTGTACTGAAAATAGTATTTACGTGCTTTTCGCCATCTCATTCTTGAATTGCCTGGTTTTGTTAAATATTTTTGGAGAATTTTCAAGTAATTTTTTATGCCTAGAAAAATTTTATAGAGAGTAGAGATTCTTCCTGGAAATTAAGAAAAATTGGAGATTTCAATGTTAGTTGTGGTCACTGGTAGAGTGTTCATCATTATCTATGTTAAATTGGTAGTATACTTTTATGACTGGGAATGTGCCAAGAGTTGGAATTGATGATTGGACATGTCTTGAGTAAACGTTGTGGGCTTCCATGAGTACAGTGTTGGTTGTTTCTTGGGTAAGATCTGTGAGCCACCATGAGTTCCATCTAACCAATTGAAAGACTTATCCTACCATGAGTTAGAGTCAAAAGTGCCTTTGTGAGTGCAATCAAGCTAATTGGATCCCTGTGGATGTGGTGTAAGAGCTAATTGCTGCCATGCTGGAATTATGAAGTTGTTTGTTCAAGAGAAACTCTGGAATATTGCTACTAAGGTTACATTATTTCTTTCTAGGCAAGTTAGCTGGTTCTGGCTTGAGGGAGAGTGTTGGAGATTAACTTTATATGGAGAAGGTTATTTTAGGAAGAAAATATATGGTACAGGACATTAATGTAATATCATTGTTGGGGATTTTCTTGTAATTTTGGATAATTTGAATATTATATAAAGAGATTGGCATGCTTTATTGTTAGACTCAATTGTTTGTCTTCTCTTCTACCTATTTAGGAATTATATGTTGTGGTTGCTGTATTATGAATTTTTGTGTAAACTGAGTTACTGAGAACCATTTGAATGATTCAATGGTTCATGGTTCTTGGTGGAAATGCAATTCATTTTAGGGATTCACCTAACGAGCTGTTCAACCTAGCAGGCTTGCTTTGGCTTCTCTAATTTGATGTCTAAGCATTCAAGGAATTTTTCTGTTGACTGTGTTTCCATCGAGTCACCATAGAATAGTTGCCTTTTAAAATCCTAAACCCCTCCAATTTCATCCCATAAAGAAAGAGAAAGTAACTCAGCTCAAAGTGAATTTCTTATCCCCATTTTCCACGAATAGGTGACACATTGTCCAAAACATCTCTAAGCACACCTCCCTCCAAATGGGTTTAGGTTCCTAATGGAGCACCCATTAAATTCATCTCTAATCTTCCTTGGTCTGGTGGTACCTATGTTTGATTTGCATGCCATTGTTTGTGTCTTAAATTACCACCACCATCTGACACTCTTTTAAACTCTTTTGCTTATGTGCAAATCTCATGGCCAAAAGATCAATCAAGATACTAACATTAATTCTCCCATTATAAAAGTTGAAGGGTTCCTTTTATTCCATAGTCCATACACTCCAAAGGACATCAACTGTGTCACCACTTTGCTCCTGCATCACAACTTCGGTTCCTTTTTGATATACTTGTTCATATGGGACTAAATTTGATTGCTAATGGTTTAGCTAGGTTTGTTATGGAAAGGGTACATTTTGTACAGTGAAAGCCTTATACCTGTATAATTTAGTTTTATTTATTTATTTTGAGAATGAAGCTGCCATCGTAGATTAATGCAATATGATGGTTACCTTATTTAGGAAAAAGAGTATCAAACTGATTTTATGTTATTTTGATGCAACTTGATGGCCATTTTATGGAAAATTTGGGACAGTTCTATATCCATTATATTTTATTTTGTGTTGCAGGTTGTGAGATGTATCTTAAGGCACAGCTCTCCTGGAATGTGTTAATACCTCCTGAAAATTTGGATCACGAAGGCCTGATGCTACAAAGGTCCATCATATTAGGCTTGTTGGAAGAATTTGCTAATAAGAAAGCCACCAAAGATCATGGTTACTTCATTGCAGTAACTACCCTGGTCAGTATAGGCAAAGGGAAGGTTAGACAAGAATCGGGGAATGTGCTTTTCCCTGTAGTGTTCAGTTGCATCACCTTCAAGCCTTTCAAGGGAGAGGTTTTGCAGGGTGTTGTTGATAGAGTTCTGAAGCAAGGTGTTTTTCTGAAATGTGGACCCATTGGAAAAGTATTCCTCTCTGAACATAAATTGCCGGATTACCACTACGTCCCTGGAGAAAATCCGGTTTTTTTGAATGACAAGCATTCTAAGATAGAGAAGAGCTCAGTGGTCCGCTTCATGGTTCTTGGGACAAGATGGGCTGAGACAGATAGGGAGTTTGAAATGGTTGGTACCTTGGAAGGTGATTTCCTTGGACCCATTTAGTAACTACACTATGTTCTGTGGTTGTATATGTTTCTTTCTTTTTTGATAAATGTTGGGTGGTTGTATATGTTGGCTCAGAGTTTTGTATCCATGGTAACTTAGTTGTGGGTGGTGGGAAGTTGATAATGTTGTTCTTTGGTATACGATCGAGCCTAGAATTTCCTATATATCCCTCACTATGCAATGTATGTAAAACTATGTAATGTTTCAGTTCAATCAAATTATGTTAGTTTTTAATTTCTTGTTGTGGTCAGATTGCAATTTTCACTCTTCTTCTAGTTTAGTTCTGCTATGATTAATTGTTTGCAAGACGAACTCAGATTATCTGTGGGTTCCATTTATATGGAATGATTGGCAGAACGGCATCTGGCACCATTCCAAATTGATCCCTTATAAGGCATGGCCCATTCATTTTGATTTTTAATTTCATTTTAGCCCATGATTTTACAGAACCACTACAGTTGTGTTAAAGTAAAATGTGGGCACTTCTGCAGTCCATTGAACTTGTATTTTTTTCTTTTTTGAGACATTTCAGCAATGACTCCTGTGAATGATGATTCCATTCCACATCATGAATTTTTGACTATCAATTCCATGAAAGTAAAGCGTAGTTTTGTTTCTTCTGACTTTAACATCTACATCCTAATCCTATGGCCTTGGCTAAAAAAATAAAAAGGCTATTAGAAATTTTGACACTTTCGTTTTACACAAAGTAGCCTCTCTTGGACTCAAAACCACATTCTCACTCATGTCAGACTAAACTTTTACCATCACAACAATCAATGGCCCTTGTCCTGTGGTCTTCAGTCATCATTGCCATCATCTAAGCCTTATCCCATTTATATCAGCTACATGAATATCGCTTTGTCATTCCATTATGTTTAGTGACATCTATTTTTAAAAGTGTGAATGAGGTCTAAATTTTGGAAATTTTCTTGATTAAAATGCCTTTTTGTTGAATTAGGTCCCTCTTTATTATAAGGGCAAAAAATCTAATTTGAATTATTACTTATATTAAACTCATTACATTCCTTGTTATTAAATCCTATATTAACTCCCACTCTCTCTAGACCCCTATTTTTGAATTTGGTCATTATTTATTATAATGGCAGAAAACTTAATTTCAACTAGTCTTATTAAATTCATTATAATCACTTTCATTAAGGCCTATGTTTAAGATATTAATTCCCATTCCCTCTTATTAAATCATGTATTTAATGTACACTAAATGAATGAACTTTGTGGACTTTCTTGACTAAAAAACCCCTACTTATGAATTTGGTCCTTTTATAGCTGTGGGTAGAAATTATAATTTAAATTATTATTATTTTTCACCTTATTCAATTCCCTATCATTAAGGTGTTAATTTTCATTCTCTCTCAAATACTCAATGTGAAATGTTTTTGTTTTTCACTAATAAATTCTAATAATTAAATCTATATCCAATACTTTTAAGCATAAATTTCTTAAATTACCCTTATGGTTTAGTTAATATACCCTTACTATTTGACTATTGTCTAACGCTATCCCTACTGTTTCTAACAATTACTATTGCCATTAAATAATGACCGAAGGGCTGAAATGTCTGTTTTACCCTTAAGTCAAATTTATGTGCAAAAATTAAAATTACTTATTTGACCTTCTTTTTAACACATATGTGCGGGTTAATTCAGACGAACAAAGTGCTTGAAAGCAGCAAGGGAGCACCATTGCCATCGCCTGTGAGTGACAGTTGTCGCTACAATTTCCAAACCAAAGGAAGATCGGAAAAAAAAAACATTTTCCCCTCTCCACCAAGAACTTACACGTCTCCTCTGCTTGGAAAATGGGATGGTTATTGCCCTTCATATCGAAGAGCATCGCCGTGAATATTCCTCCAAGCCTATTCCAGTGGCAACGTCAAAATAATCAGCGATTCTTGCGTCTAGATTTCCAGATTTGGTCTTGAGAGCTTGTTCTAGGTAAGACAAGGCTTTTCCTGAGAAGATCTCTCATCAATGCTAAGAATGCAGACCTTGCCTCTTTGATTCTTGATTGCCCCAACACCATTGTCTTTAATTTCATCGAAAATCTTCTTTTCCCATTCCTCACCTTGTCGGATTGTACTTCATCTTCTGATGAGCACAAAGTGGTCTAGGCGGCCTCGATGGTCCGATGGACTTCAATAGGTCAAAATCCAAATTCTATGAGGTCTCGAAGACTAGGGTGACTATTGTTGATGTCGCCGTTGGTGCATCGAGAGTTTGGGACTCTCTCTCTCTCTCCTCCGACACCCATGCAGGCTGGCTTTGCACTAGTCCACCTAGTCCTGACCGAACACTACAATATTGACATCACCACCCACGCCGTACAATTGCAACTGGGAGGCATAGTGTAGGCTTTGATATCATTTGTTATGTGTCTTAGGGGAACTCATCCCTAAAAGCTAGCTATTAGAGGGAGGGAACCCAAACACATATATACCCTACAATAGCATCCCATACTACCAATTTGGGATACCTCACATTAACATCCTATAGGACAAATGGATTGTAACATGTTGGGTAATTGTCGAATTCTATTCTACATGCAAGAGGGATGTGTCGATGCATTTTAAGTTCAAGGAGGAGCCGATGTTCATAAAGGGAAGATACTTCGGGGGAGCCGGTGAGGTTGTAAGCTTGCACGAACAAGGTAAGCTTCAACTGCTCCAAGGGGGTCCCAATTGATCATTCCGATGGCCCCTGCGAGGGTTGCGTTGGGATACGCTTTGTGCTGTGTTTCAATTGCAGAGTGAATCCTGGAACTAATGGGTTGCCCACCCGATGCACAGAATGCAATGGCCAATGGGAATGGATTGATTACCTGCCCTCTATGCTGATAAAGAACCCATTTGGGTTCTGTTGGAGATCTCTAATTTTTTTTTTTTTTCAGATCATATTGGTTTTCTTATTACAGATTATTTTGATTTTGTGGTGCCTTTGAGTGGAAATTAACATAAGATCAATGCCGTTCTAACTTCTTTGTATCAATTTGTGTATATGGGAAGATTATTTTGGATCAGCATTGGACCTAAAAGAACTTTCAATAGAATAAGGATTGCTTTTGTGGCAGGTAATTTTCAGAAAGTTGGATGTGAGTAAGATTGAACAAGTAAAACAAATGGTTTAATGTCAAAAGGGAATAACTTGGTAAAGACAAGTTTTAAAATGATATTAAGGGTAAAATGGTTCGAAAAATTGCCCAAAAGGTGGTTTGGGCATTTATAAATATTGTAACATCAAAATGCCAACTTTTTTCAACAAGAATTGACGGAACACTAGTTGAGGGGGTCTTTGTCGCAAAAAAAAAAATAGTATAGGGGGTCTTTGTCACTGACCCTATAATAGGGGGGGTCCTTTTAATTTACCCTAGGTTTTAACTCGAACCACCCTTAGGTGTCGCTTGTTTTACAATAAAAGTAGGGTTTAAAGTTTTTTTAGGCTCTGTTTGATTTGTAGGAAGATTTGGGTGGGATGGGAAAAGATGGGATGGGATGGGAAAGTATAAAAATTTAACTTTTCAGTGTTTGGTTTTATTGGGATGGGATGGGATGGGAAAGTGTAAAAGATGGCACTGTTCACCTTCTTCATTCGTTCAAGACGAACAGAGGGACAACTACCCCTTCAGATAAAAGACACCACCATATCGAAAAACCCCTTCAGGAACTTCCGTTCGTCCTTCCTTAGTAACTTCACGAATAGAGGCATAGCTTCAGGAACTTCACAAACAGAGGCACAACTGTCCGTGGGTGTTTCAGTAGAATATGTGACTGTTTCAGTAGAATGGGAAATAGAATATATTCGATTATGGCTATTTCAACCGACATCTCTTCGATTAAAATGCAATGATCCTATATCTTTTCTTTTGCTAATATTGTAACTCCTGCTTTATGAGAAATTTATGTTCTTTGCATCGTTTTAACCGATGTTAATTTTGGGAATCAATCAACTTTTAAGCAGAGTATCTAGGTTTCTTTCATATTAAAACCCTGAATAAAGGGAAGAAAAGGAAAATAGTCTACTAGTTTAGAAGAGATGACTTTGGGTGACATTGGGCTACGAAATTGAGGTCTGTACATTTCTGGGTAGGCTTTTCCTTTTCTTTTTCCCTTTAAATTTAGAACCTATTGATGAATTAGAGTCGGAGTCTTGGCACGACGATGAAGATGACTCCCCAGTTCGCCCTTCCTCAAAACATGCGCACTCTCGCCAGCTTCCGACCCCCTCCATCCGAGCCAAAACCTCCCGTTGAGCCTGTCATAGTCTGAAGAGGAAGAAGAGAGAAGATGAAGGGAGAGAAGATGAGGGAGAAGAGAGAAGAGGAAGACAGAGTCACACTAAAAAAGGAAGAAAGGGACAGAGACAAGGGGCAGAGAGAAGAGGAAGACGAACCCAAGGGACAGAGATAGGGGACTACTGTCTGTTCGTCGTCTTTGAGAAAGGGAGAAGACTAGAGCATTATTTCTCTCCTTCCTCTTCGTCATCGTTGGTTTGCTTTTCTTGGCCTTCCCTCCTCTGCTCATCGTGATGGTAAGTGGTAACAATGATTTCCTAGTTTTTCCATTAGGGTCGCATTGTTTTGGTGCGACCCCGATTCCATGATTTTGGGATCTGCCATCCCACATCTTTCCCTTCCCATTCCTCTTTTTCCCTCAAACCAAATAAGAGAAAAGAGAATATTTTTGGAATATTCCCTTTTTCTCATCCCCATCCCTTAAACCAAGTAGGTGAGTCTCACATAAATGCAATAATATGGTGTACCATTGCCGCTACAATGGGTGAGGGTAATTTTTTTGGGGGAAATTTCCGATTAGTACTATGTACTTTGTGCCTAGTGCCACTTTGGTCCCTGAATTTTAAAATGCGACAATTCAGTACCCAAACTTTCAAAACGTGACAATCTAGTACCTGCCATTAAACCTGTTCATGGGCCGGGTAACCTGACGGGTTGGCTCGACCCAACCCATTATTAAGTCGGGCTTGGTCATAATTTTAGGCCCGCAGGCTCGAACTCGGGCCTAAAGCACCAAGCTTGACTTTTTACGGGCCGGGCTTAAGCTTTCTTAAAAAAGCCCAGCCCGAGCCCGAGCCCAACTTGATACGATATATTAAATAATAAAAATATATTTTATTTAATAAAAAATATATATACAATATTTTTTCTTTGTTCTTTTCTTTTTTCCAAGTAATAGTGAGATGTTTATTATTTTTGAATTTTGAAGGTTTTTAATATAAATAAAACACTTTTTATTGAATAAAAAAAGAAAAAAAATTCAGTTTTCAAATTTATGGCTAGGCTTGGGCTCAAGACTTAGGCCCGATGGTTGGGCCTGGCTTAGGCTCGAGCCTGAGTGTATTCTGTTGATAGTTGATACATATACAAAGCTTGGCTCGAACCTAGCCTGGCTCGACCCATGAACAGGTCTACCTTAGGGGTGACCATGGGCCGAGCCGGGCCGGGCTGGGTCGGGCTTTGCACTTATGTTAAGGGCTATAGCTTAGGCCCAGGGTTCCGAGCATGTAACATAAGCCCTAGCCCATGTCTACATGGGCCCGAGCTAGGTCGGGCTTGATTCTGGGCCAATGTCTTTCATATATAAAACATTGCATATCTATAATATTTTATATTAAATGACATAACATGCATATAAAGTTTTATTTTATATATTATATAATATAAAATATTACATATAATATATGTATACATTATACACAAAACGTGTAAGTTTAAATATATGGGGGCTGAGCTTGAATTATTAAGCCCAAGCCCAGCCCTAAAATTTGCGGGTTTGATGTGGGCCTGCGCCCGGGCCGGACCTAAACACAAACCCAAGCCCAAGCCCAGAATTTCCGGGCCGGGCTGAAATGATCACCCCTAGTCTACCCGCCATTAATCAACAATTAACTTGCCGTTAAGTGACATTTGAAAAGAACACAAATGCCCTTCAAGTGTCATTTAATTTTCTTTATCAGCCATCTAAACATTGACAAAAAATTAGGAGTCCCAAATCCTTGATTCTTCCATTCAAGAAAGTTAGGGATACGTTTGAATGGATATTCTCATGATCCCAACTTTCTTGAATAGAAAAGGCAAGAATTTGGGATTATTAATTTTTTGTCAATGTTTGGATGATTGATAAAGAAAATTAGATGACATTTAAAGGGCATTTGTGTCTTTTTAAAATATCACTTAATAACTGATTAATAGCTAATTAACGGTAGGTACTAAATTATCACATTTTAAAAGATCAAATATTAATCTTTCATTTTTTTTAGAGAATAACTGTTCAACCCACCATAAAATTCTTAACCCCAAAATACAGTGGGATATGGGAGGCTGTAATTTGAGAATTCTGCTGTATGCTACAGTAGTACAGTGTTTTTTCTTATGTGAGAGCATTGCCGTAACCAGGAATGACGGGTAATGTGCCTGATTGGCGGGTAATGTGGAATTCGGATTTATACGTTTGTAGGCTTAAAAATGTTACTTTTAAAGTGCGTCAGTGCCCCCCCGGCTGCCCATGTCAATAATTTTCCTCCTTTTATATTTCACGAGAAAATATTTTCACAAGCAACTTCTCTGCGGTCGTAGTATAAGAAGTGTGCGAAAGCTTACTCCCAGCAATCTGTTTCCTGCCGAGGTGAGTTGTGGATCTCTCTTGGCTCTATTTCTCCACTATTTTCGATTATTGTTTGTTGGCTCATTACCATTTTCAATCCAAGAAAGAGAAATGCGGACATATAACACACTAACACAGAACTGATAGAAGCCCTAGAGAGAAGATTTTGGATAACAAAATAGTGAATGAAGACGAATGGGGGGGGGCATTTCACGGGCAATTTCTCCCAGAAGCAGTATCCTTGGGAAACTGACTCGGATTTGAGCCATATATAATGGCTTTGTTCACAGAAAAAACCCTCTTCGCTCCCCTGAAACTTGGAAAAGTTTTGATCCTTTCGGTTATTTCTTTCTCGAAAACGAGAAGCATTTGGTTTCCCCAGTTTCTGAGTAACGGTGGGAGTGTGTTATCACCTTTGTTCCAAGGATACATTGGTTAGCGAGAGTGGCTTAGTGGAATGTAGATTGGTCTTGGATGCTAATGTGGTGATTGTTGTTCTGAGAGTTCTGAAAATGGGTATGCAGTGCTTGTTCTGATTGGTGAAATATAGCATCGTTCAACGTATGGATACCAGGGCCTTTGAAAATCTAGGTTTTAGTTGTAAACTCCTTATATCCGTTGCATCACTGTCTAACAGCAGTTACAGGGTATTATTATACCTCCAATTATTAGATTGCATGTTGAACTGAACATTGAACAAGGGACTGATAGTGTTATTTCAGACGGATTGCTGGTGTAAATAGGGGCATTTGCAAATGACTTGAATCAATGGAATGATTTCATTTCCGTAATTGGAGTTAAGCCATGACATCGAATTTTACTAAAACAGTTTAATTTATTTATAAGGTTTCGGTTTCAAGGAAGGAATTTAATCTTGTTTTTAGTCTCCTGAGATAACTTATTACCAAACACCCCTTAAAATGAAACATGTAATTCAAATGTTTATTTTTTATTTTTACTTTTTTTTTTGTTACTCTGGCCATTAGAATTGACAAGACTGGTTTTGCAAGACTAAAAGGTGACAATTAAAACTGAACTCACTTTGGATTACCTGCCATGAATTGTTACTAACTGTTAAAGCAGACTAATCTATCCACCCATTTCTGAGCAACCGGTGTACCTTCTTCTCTTGAATAATTTTGCTTCTTTTAGTTATTGCTTGTCATTTTTTTTTTATGAATGAAGATAATTTTATTAATCCAGAAATTAAGGCAATACAGGAAATCCATGAAGAGGCACGAGCTGTTACCTCTTCTAAACAGAGTATTACATCAAGTTAAAAACAGGAATAAAAAGAAATAAAATTACAGAGCAGCCCAAAATAAATGTTCCCTTGAAGCCCCTTGCTTAGCTAACCCATCCACTAAGGTATTTGCTGATCTTCTCACCCAAAGAGAGGTAAGTCATGATTCTTGTGAGCCAGTTGGCTTTCCTCAATAAGTCTCTGTGTCGCCACATAGCTGAAGCTGGATCTTTCAGCCAGTTATTGCTTGTCATTTCTCTGTCAGGTTCTGCAGATAGAACCGAAATGCCTTTTCAGGTATATAATTTCAAGATTCTTGATATAATTCAGGTCTGCCTTAGAGTTCGGCCTGACTGAGTTCAGTTATGTAGAAGAAGAAAGAGTGATAAAGAAAGAGAGAAAGAGAGAAAGAGAGAAAGAGAGAAAGAGAGAAAGAGAGAAAGAGAGAAAGAGAGAAGAGAGAATTCTGGTTCGAACTGAAAGAGTCAACTTGACTTCTCCCAGTCGGCCAGTAAGTATTTATACTATTATTAAAACATAACTAAAAAGACCTATGTGCCCTTACTTAAG
>NW_010729160.1:672106-715166 GCF_000365185.1 Nelumbo nucifera
ACTGAAAAGACCTATGTGCCCTTACTTAAGTTAAGAGCACATGTTTCAACACAACATTACGGATCAGCAACATCAATCAAGGTATAAAGACAGAAATACCCCTATGCTAACAATTCTCTATGGAGGTTGTTTGTTACCCACTAAAAGTGCCTGTTAAAAGCAGATGTTAGCTGCTCTTCATGGTCATGAAGGTGTTCTTAATACACAGTTTGTATTGGGTAATTTCAGCACATGGATAGCTTGCCAACATTATCTCTTGATACTGCAAAAGTATCAGATTATCTTTTTCTTTTTATTATTTTTTGTTTAAACAAGGTATTCTGTTGAAAATCATCAAAAAACTCTTTGTACACTAAGGGACTATAAGTAAATGTATAAAAAACCATCCAAAGACAGATATCAGCCCATTCCATTCATTTTTTTTTGATAAGTACCCATTCCATTCATTACAAAGCCCTCCCTTCAGAAAACATGGTATCAGCATCAAAAAACCTATTGTAGGGTATACACTTGAGCAGCATATGGTTAGATAACCAAGAGCACAATGTGCCCTCAAATCTGTTAAGCACTACATCAATGGAATTAACTCTACCCTCAAGAATCCTTTCATTTCTTTCAGCCCAAATACACCAAAATAGCACAAGGACTGTGACTCCTCACAGCACCTTGCCCTTCTCACCAAGACTAACCACCCTCCAGACTTTCAAAGTATGAAGAACAAAATTGAGGAGATATCCGTTCCATAAGAATACACTCCAAATTACAGCCCACACTTCCCGAGTGAAGCTGCAATGAAAAAAAAGTGGTTTGTACTCTCTTTTATATTTTGATGTATGGCTTTTCCATGAACAGTTTTGAAAACTGAAATATCTACCCTGTTTTATATGTTCATAACTGAAATTAATTTCTTTCTGAGTATATATACCATGAGGTTTAATTACTTATATATACCCTGAGGTTTGAGAAACTACTTATAAAGAAGTTAGAGATCGACTCAGGCTGCTGAATCGTATTTGGTCATGATAGGGAATACCATATACTAGAAAAGTCATCACAAGAGATTTGAACATGGATGTTGAGCATTCTATGGATTCTACATGCTATTTACAAGCACTTTTCAAGGGAAAAAACATAACAAATAAATCAATAAAAGGGGAAAATACGGCTTAGGCTATAATGCCTAAAAGAAAAGTTGGAGTTACCTACCTTTGTGTGTGTGTGTTGCAAACACTTAGAGGGAAATTGAGAGAGTTGTTGACTGTCCCAAATTTATGGAGAAGGTTGAGGTGTTCTCTAGCTTATTGGCTTTAAAAAAGACTCAAAGAATGCAAAAAAAATGTGGATGGTGTTCCAAACCTTGAACTGAACTATCTTTCTTCTTCTTGTTCCGTCTTGCTTTTTCTCTTTTTTTTTTTCACAATTGAAAATTGATTTGGATGGTGGTGGTTTAATAATGGAGGAATGGGATGGTAGGAGGAGGAGAAGGTTAACTTATGGACGGTTGATGGTTTTGGGAGAGGTAGAGACTAGGAATGAAAAGAGTAAAGGTTGAGTTTGGTTGGGCATTTTTTGGAGAAGAAAATTTGCTGGTTTGAATGGATGAAGGAGGGAGGAGAGTCTCTTGCCTTGTTCGAACAAACTTGGAAAGTCAAAGGTCTTTTGCCTCTTTTTTTCGCTAGAGAGATAAAAAGGAAGGGAGCCTTTTCCTTTTATAGAAATAAAAGATGTTAGGGCCGAAATTTCTAAAAAGAAATGGGGGAACCCTAGGGTTTTCAAAAAGAGGGCACCCCATCCAATGGTTGTAGTTTAAGGAGGGATTTTCATGGGCTATCTAATGGTTAGGATGCTTGCATGTGTTTGGAGGGGGGGGGTCAAATTTCAAAAGTGGGGAGATTTATGGGGGAGGATTCACGAAGTAATTATGTGGAATGTGAAAAGGCAAGGGCTATTGGACACCCAAGATTAAATGTCAGCCCCTCATGGAGATGTAAGGGTGGAGATTATAACCTATCCTAGCTAGGGTGTGCCCTAGGACCTAGGGGAACCAATGAGATTCATGGAAATGGAATCTTGAGTTTCTACAAGGGTAGGAGGGATATTTTCGCATAAGATTTTTATGGAAGGGGTATGCGGCGTTAAGTATGTTTGGATCTTAAGGAAATTGAATATCAAATGCTTCGACCAACAAGATTGCTCCAATTGGAATTTTTTTATAGGAGTGGTAAAGCTAGGTATTTTGCTTAAAATTTGACGTGGGGACGCCTAGGTTGAAAGAGGGAGCAGTGAGGTTCGAGAGTCTTAGGGGTTGTTCTGTGAAGATTTGTGATTTTGAGAGTTGCAACTGACAAGAGTGGTCGAATCGGATTTCTTTCTGCAGGAGGGGTAAAATGGGGATTTTAGTCCTGAAATTGCATGGGAAGATGATAAGGAGGTTTAAAAAGAGTTGTGGTGGGGTTTGGAGGTCTTGGGAGATGTGCCACAAAGAGTATCTATGATTTTGAGAGTTATAACTAATGAGGGTGATTGGATTGGAATCCTTTCTGTATGTGGGGTGAAACAGGGATTTTGGGATTGAAATTTGATGGATGGGTGATCGAGAGGTTTAAAAAGGTAATGGTAGGGTTTGGAGGTCTTGGGAGAAGAGCCGCAAAGATGGGGGATTTTGGGTAGGGCAGATTGAAACCTTTTCTGTGTGAGGGATAAAATGGGGATTTTGGGTCTGATATTGGAACTCATGTAGATTATTAGATAGATTCGTAAAGAGTATCCTCAGGTTTACCTTCAATGTGAATTCCCGGGACCTGCGGAGAGAGCCGCAAAGATGGGGGATTTTGGGTTTGGAGGTCAGATTGAAATCTTTTTTGTGTGAGGGATAAAATGGGGATTTTGGGTCTGATATTGGATGGAAGGGTGACCAACATAGTTGTCAAGGTGACAAGGCGCCCTTGGAGTCTCACCTCGCCTAATCGCCAAGCAGTTTTCTATAGTGTGTTATAACAAAATTTTATATTCTTATTTTTTTGAGGTCATAATTATAAAATAGACATTTTTAAACTAAAATAATCATTTTGTGTGTTTATATACTAATTTATTTTGTTATTTTCTTATTTGTTAGGGTTTAATCAACACAAACATTGCTAAGTGCTGTATTGAACCGTCAGACTTCAAAACCTGAACCAATAAGCAAGGAAGAACATAAAATGTTGACCAATCAACACATTTTCTTCTTTTTCTTTACTAATTTTGTGTTTTTATATACTAATTTCTTCTTCTTCTTCTTCCGCCTTTTCTTTTCTTCTTTTCCTATAACAGAAATAGGGGTTCAGCCCCTATATGGTTCAGCCCCTATATTTTTTTTGAATTTTCTTTTCTTTCTTCTTTTTCTTCTCATGAATATGTTGGAATGTGTTGATTTTCTATACTTTAACATGAAGTTTATACTTTTCTTATGAAAATTATGGATATTTATTAAGGAAATATGATTATGGAACTTAGGGATATTGGAACTCATGCAGATTATTAGATATTGAAACTCATTTAGATTATTTGCCTCACCTAGCCTCGCCTTGGCGCCTTGAAAACTATGGTGATCAATGGTCCGATATTGGAACTCATGTAGATTATTAGATAGATTCGCAAAGAGTAGCCTCAGGTTTACCTTCAATGTGAATTCCCGGGACCTACAGAGGAATGAAATGTTCATTGATTTACAATCAACATTAAATGATACATATTCATGACATTACTGGTTCTCAAAATTGTCTCTTTAGATTGCATTCCTTTTTTCTGACATTGATGAACTTGATTAATCCTTTTATGTTTCCATTTAATGCTGTCACTGGAATGTTCTTCTGTTCTTTGTTTTGATGGTAGATAACAGAACTAGTGCCTTTGTCAAAGCAAACATGTATTTACGGCATCAGCACAAGTAAGATTCTTTGCTTATTTCATTTTAAATACATCTGCCGTTTTTTCTCTTTGTTAAATGGGCAGCCAGTAGGGCCAAGTGCTTTGTCAATGATAGAATGTATATCAGCATGTGATTAATAATGTGTGCCTTTTTCTTTTTAATATATTTGTTATTTGCATGGATGCCATTTTGCTAAATGGGTGGCCATGAGGAACATATGATGGAATGAATATTTGAGTGTAAATAATTGTAACTTTTCCTTGGTATGCTTGTTATTTCAAGTAGATTGTCATAGGGCCAGAATTTACATTAATGGTTGAATGGATGTTAGAGTTCAAATTACTGTGTTTTATTCCTGTTTTTAATATGCTTGTTATTTCAAGTGGCAAGTGGGTGGCCAGTGTGAATGATTGCATGTATTTTCTTTCTTTAATATGTTATTTATACGAATGCCATTTTGCCAAGTTGGTAGCTAAGGGTGCAAATGGATCGGATCATGCGAGATCCAATCCTATTTGGTTGAATTCGGATCACCCCTATCCGATCCGATATATATTATATATTTATAAATATAAATATATATAATACATATATATGCTATTTATTTATAAATATAATTTTTATATTGTATATTATAAAATTGTTATATTATTTATTTATTTATAAAAAACATGCATATATATGATGAAAATAATTAAAAAAATACTTGTATTTTTTTACTTTATTTAAATTAGTATATTTTATTTTTCTTTTAATAATTTATTAATTTTTAAAGAAAACAAGTCAGATCAGATCCGAAGATCTGACTTACCGATAGGATTCAAATTCAAATCAAGTCCTATCATATCCAAACGGATCCGACATGAACAGTGTCGGATTGGATTCGAATCCAATCCGATCTTTTGCATCCCTATTGGTAGCTAGGAGGACTAGGTGTCCCTTTAATGATGGGATGGACATCGAATTTTTCTTCATTGTAGCCATAGTTTTTTTATATATCTTAGGATTGGTAAGTGAAACTCAATTTAATGGTGCTGTGAGTAACATGAAGTTAAATAGCTTCCTCCTTCACACATAGGATGGATTCCCAACTTATCTATATTAATGAAGAGAATGTGTTAAGTTGAGGTGGCAACCTGGATGGATGCCAAAGAGAAAACTTTTATTGATTTGATGGTGTGGCAAGGGCAAATAATATACTAGCCACCTTTGACATTGTGGCGTTGAAGTGTGTGTTGACCCAATGTGCTTTGATGATAACAAACTCGTTGATATTACTAATGATTTGAAAAACAAGTGTGCAGCTGTGTGAACTGAAGTCCTGATAACAATCTGATTGAGAACATTGATGATCTAAGAACAATAAGTTGTAACTCTCTTAGATGAACTGAACTCTCTCCAAGCAAAGAAAGTGTGCTATCACGAGAAGAAGAAGAAGACATTAAGTTCTAAAGTCTGTAAAAGTTGTTTGTACATTTACTAGGACTTGTTGTAACCAAATGACAAGGATGTACTACATGGATTAAATTCAGACCTATCTTGGTATATCAAAACCTTAGAGACCAATGGTTAGGTTAGAAAAAGTTCTTGGGCTCGTCCCAGACTTATACTAGACTTAATTGTGGAAATACTAAATTTGGAAGCCTGAGGACTCAAGAGTCAACTCTTAGACCGTTGGAGTTGCCTATCAAAATGTCTAAAGTTGGGACATAGTCAATAGTCAACTGCCCATAAGGCAGTACAATTGACAACCTGTGACAGCTGAGACTAGTGTCACCTAGTAGTTTACTTGTGACAATTGAACCTAGTGTCACACTATTTTTGCAAGGACTAAGTAACTTGTAGTAGTTGACTACCAGAGAAGAAAGATTCTGTTATGCGAGTAGTAGTGAACTACTTAGTCCTGATAGTCGACACCTACTTCTGACAGGATGAAGTAGTTGACTACTTGGTCATGACAATTGACTATTTCTTGAAGAAAAATCTGATTTTTGAATGTTTGAAGGCTCAACGACTTTTTCTTCTTCTAGTAAACCTTCAACATCATTGGGAAAAGGCTTTGAATGTTTCCTAGAGTGGTTTAATCTCTTCCCAATGGCTCTATAACAGCCATAAGCTTTTTAAACTTGATTACAGCTATATATGCATGAGTTTGAGTTGAAGATTTGAACAAGGAAGAAGGAAGTGAATTTGCGCTCAAGTGTTTGAAGAAAAAGAGAGCAGTTGCAAGAGAGAAAAAGAGTGTGAAGAGATTCTAAGCTGAAAGAGCTTCAACTTTGTGGAGATGTACAAGGGTAGCAGTGGTATGGTTGGCATGGGAAGAAAGAAATCCAAGGATCTTTTAAGGCAAAGAAAGAAGCAAGGAAGCTCTAATTGAGGTAATTACCCTAAGAGTGGCACACTTGGCTAGAACCTTGAATCTCTTCTCTAGATTCAAGGTTGATGGTTTTTTCTGGTCTGGGGTGCAATAGCTGTTTCTTCCTCTAGAAGACAAAAAGCCTTTGTGGAATGGTCACCTCCAAGTTCTTTTTTTTTCTTTTTTTTTTTTATTTTTTTGATCAATAACTTTGAAAAGATTTCATTAATTTGAAAACTTTAGGATACAATAAGAAGTTGTGAAAGAAATCAACTTTAGTAAGCTGACACAGAATTACAAATGTGCCCAAGACATGTGTTCTTTGAACCCCTTGCTTTGCTAAACTATCTGCCATACTGTTGGCAGATCTCCTAACCCATCCCACCTGGATTGACATGTTCCTTGACATCCATTTAAATCTTCGGAAATCATTCTTCAACTGCCGTGTCACCCCTTCCCCTTTCTGCAACCATTTTATCACAGTTTTTGAGTCTCCCTCGATGTTCAGTCTATTAATACCCAACTCTTTAGCCTTTTCAACCCCATATGCTGCAGCTAGAAACTCTGCCCTTGCCACATCACCCTCCTCCACAGGACCGGAGTACAGAGCAATAATGAGTCCATTTTCATCTCTAATGGCCCCCCCAATGCCTGAAGGGCCTGGGTTACCCACACAACTCCCATCAAAGTTCTGCTTCTTCCAACCATCTGTTGGAGGAGACCATGCCTCAAAAAACTGTTGTCTTGTAGATGAGGAGGCAGCAATAAGTCCCCAAACCCTGAAAAAGTCTTTGACCTTAAAAGCTGAAAACAACTTCAAGCTTTTTACCCAATGTGCCACCCTCAATGTTATTGTTTCGACTAAAGCTTCCTTGCATTTTTCTTTTCCTTCAAAACGGTCCAAAGTATTGCTGCTCTAGTACACCTCCATAGAATCCTACCCCTCCTTTTCATGCTACTGATACCATTAGGGCTGAATAAACCTTCCACCCTGTCAGGAGAAGACCACCTGCACCCAAAAAGGGAAGTAAACTAATTCCAAATAAAACTGACAAAAGGGCAAGAAATTAGAAGGTGGAAAGCAGTCTCACTACTCAACTTACACAGGGCACACCAGTTCTTCTTTTCTTCCTTTTTTTTTCTTCTTCTTTTTCTTTCTTTTCTTGGCCGATTACATCCTAAACCTAGTTCTGTTAACAGCTCTAAATCCAAGTTGGTATTAGAGTAGAATTCGATTTGTTTTTGAGATCACATGTAAGCTTAACTCAGCCAGTTGCATGAAATTCTTTCAGGTCCGGAGTTCTTGGCCTGATTCTTGGAGATTAGTGGAGATCAAAGTGTTGCCCAAGATTATTTCTTGCTTGAAGATTTCCCATTGATCAGGAAGAATCAGAGATACCAGTGCTGTTGAGGTTTAGGGATTAAATCTCAGTTTGAAGGTGGCACTCAGTTGAAACTCTATAGTAGTATCCGTCCAATTGGAGATGGAGAAGAACTTTGTGGAGGCCACAAGTTGGGGAAGAGCTCTAAAGTTGGAGGAAAAAAGCTTTCTATTTGAGGAACTAAGAATCAGAGGATAGATCAGTCTGAAAATCAGGGAAGCTAAGATAGCTGGTATTATTGGTAGGACTAGATGTGGTTGAATGGTTCAGAGATTTTGTAGCTAAAGCTAACTCGAAAGGAAAGCTAAGAAGCTGGAAGGAGATTTCTACAGAGGTGGGAAGAAGACATGTGGTGGAATGTAAGAAAAATCACAAAGGATCTTTCATAGCTCTCTCAGAGTTCTTTGCCAAGAGCCAAGGTTGGCTCAAGATAGTAAAGATCCTGAGAGATTTTATGCTAAGAGTGAAAATAGATGAGGTAAAGGTCATAGGAAAGAAAGAGAGGAAAAAGGGATCTTGAAGGTAGCAAATAACGTTGAATCCCTTGGGCATGATTGTTTGACCTTGTTGCAAGCTGAAAGTAAGGCGGCTCTGTTGGTGAATGCTGGAAAAGGAGAGTGGACAAGCAAGCTGATTGTTGGAGTTGACAATCCAATCAGAAGTTGGAAGAAGATTGCTGATCTTTTGACAAAGCAGTTGAAGCCGAAAAATACTTTTATCCTAACACCTTTTGATAGGTTCAGAGCTTTATTTGATCTGCTTGAGAACAAATTATAAGTCAATGCTTTGTGCCTGCAAGATGATTATGGGTTGTTAAATATTTTTTGATGGTCCCCATCATCAAACTCGAAGGATTTCTCTATTTTGGATGGGGTGGTAGTGCGTGCCCCTTTGACTCATAGGTGATACTTATTTTGTGGGGCCTGCGTTGCCTGAACCTATATGTACCTCAAATAACTTACTGTTATGCTTTGATGAATTAGTTTGAATTTGTTACTAGGTTGTGCTTATGATGATTAGACCTTAAACAATTGGGGTTTTTACTGTTCAGTCAACCCCCACAAATCTTAGCTCCACCGTACAGTTGGGGTAGGTCCCAGCTTGGAATTGATGCCAATACATGGGCGGGTATTGGTGTTATAGGTGGAGGTGTTTGAAATTTTGAATTGTTGTAGGTCTGCAGTGGAATTCAGAATTCTGAGGTGGAGTGCAGTCTACTTATCCCTAAACAATTTAGCCTAGATAAGACTTAAATGTACAAGGCTACAACCTTTGAATCATTGACATGATGCTTTTATTTTTCAGAAATGTAGATTTTGCATATTTTTGTGTACTAAATTTTTCTTTCAACTTTTTTTGTCAAAGGTAGCACTTCAATTAGGTATGGGCCTTGCCTTGCTCCTCAGGCTATAGGAATCCCTGGCACTTAAGTTGTGTATTTGCTTTTAAAACACTGTGATCAGGAAAGGATAAGAGAAAAAGTTCTACCACCAAGTGTGTGGAGGTACTAAGTGAGATACATGTGCAATGAGCTTAAAATCCAGCAAGAATGATTGTAGAACACTAAAGGGAGATATTCTTGGTCGTGTACTGGAAATTCCAGGCGGTATGGTTGGAGGGCCTCTAGGGTTAGGGCACAACATTAAATGGTTTGGAATTATTGCCCTAGGAAGACTATTTTTATTGAAATTTTAAATGAATGCCTATTTTTATCAATTGCTTTAGACATATTTATTGATTTTTTACCAAACTATGTTCAATATTGCATATGGAATTGTTTATGATGTTTATGGATGGATGCTAGAGTGGTAACTTATTGTGCACATGTTCGATTAAGTGTTTATGGAAATACTTCATTTTGTTCTCAAATGGTTGTTTCTTATTGTTGTATGCAATTGGTTAAATTGTTAATATCCATTCAGGGAACTTGGTAATGGGCAATCCACGGACATTGCAGATTTGGGTATAATAGATCCTTATGACTTGGATGACTCGGATGAAGAAATAATTGAGTTTTTTGTAGCAATGGAAATGATGAGATATTATGAGACGTGTTCTAGAAAACAGCCTTATTACACCTCCAAAATAAGTGGCCATGCATATGTTATGGAAATCTTAAATGACTTAGAACACCCAGAAAGGTGTTGTAAAGAATTTAGGATGGAGCCACATGTGTTCAGAAATTTTGCTAACCTTCTTAGGGAACTTGGCTTAATGAAGAACACTACTTATATCACTGTTGAGGAATCTCTTGCCATTTTCCTCTTAACTGTTGGACACAATGAACAAAATCGGTTAATAGCTGAACGGTTTCAACATTCTAAAAGCACCATAAGTGTTCATCTTAGAAGAACATGCAAAGCGATATGCAGATTAGGGAAAGAACTCATACAGCCTCCTTCTTTTGATCAACCACATCCATATATCAAGCGTACAGAGAAATATTATCCATGGTTCAAGGTAATGGTTTAAGGTTTTTAAAGTGTGTGTGTATATATATATATATGTATATGTAATCTTCCTAATATTAAGTTTCATGCTCGTAGGATTGCATAGGTGCAATAGATGGCACACATGTTAGTGCATGGGTGCCTCAACAACAACAAATTCCATATAAGGGGAGAAAGAGCAAATGTACGACAAACGTGATGGCTGCATGCTCATTCGACATGCACTTTACATTTGTATATGTAGGTTGGGAGGGGTCTGCACATGATTCTAGGGTTCTCTCAGAAGCTATATCTCGCCCTGATTTACAGTTTCCGCATCCTCCAACAGGTAAGAATATTGAAAAGTCAATAGGAAGGAATTAAAGAAATTTTTAGTATGACTAATAGTCTAATGAAACATTAATTGTTGTAGGGAAGTACTACCTTGTAGATTCTGGTTATAGTAATATGATTGGATATCTTACACCTTATTCTGGGGAACGTTATCACTTAAATGAGTATTGTGGCCCACATAGGAGGTTTAACTCTAAAAAAGAGTTGTTTAACTTCACTCACTCATGCTTGAGGAATGTTATTGAGAGGTGTTTTGGTGTTTTAAAGAGTAAGTTTCTTATCTTAGGAAACATGCCATCCTTTGACTTGAAAATGCAGCGTTACATTGTGATGGCATGTTTCATCACATACAATTTCATTAAGAAGGAAGCACATCATGACGTTGAATTTGAGAGGTGGGCAAGAGAAGAACTGGTGTATGAAGAAGAAGATGAAGATGAGGAAGATTCTGAAAGTGAGGAGGAAGAAGACGATGAAGTAGCTGATTTGGAGATGACCAATCTTAGGGACAGGATTGCAGATGATATGTGGGCATGCTATCAGACATACCAGGCTTGTCATTAACTCTATTTGTGTTATAATTTTGTCCTCACTTTTGTTATTTATTTATTTTTGTTACACAAGGGATCACCTGACCTATCTACAACCAAGTAGAATTCACATCACTAAAAATCCAATGCATACATGCAGGAGCGCAGCCACTCAATGTCAAGTGTCAAGGTTTGTGGTGAACCAAGTTCACCAAAAGATTCACTGCCTGATTGCCCTCTCAATGAATGTGGTTAATGATACAAGTCAAAAGCATTTCTGATACCAGATTGTCTTGAATTTGGCTAAAGATGCAAGTATCAAAATGCTTACTATTTCTCTTTTGAATTTTTGTCCCATATGTTTAACAAGCGGGTTTGTGAATTTAATGGGATTTTACATGTCCTCTCTCTACTGTTAAACTTGAAACATAATCATGTGTATCATTGTTTGAGGTCTTTGTATATAAGTTGCTAATGATATGCTATCATTACTGCTTTTAATGAATCATTTCAAAATGTTGGTAGGCTACAAGCATGGATGGTATATAGTTGTCAAGGCAATGTATAGACAATAAAAGCATTTTTAACATCATCTATATTGTTTGTGAACATAATTATCCTTCATTGCAGATATTGCATAACCTTTTGATCAAGGTTGTTCAGTTTCTGATTTCTCTAGCTTTGGTTTCCCTCAAGATTTATACAGAGAATGATTTGCATCAAGATGATGACCAATAATCATATACTTTAACATTACGTACTTGGGGATTTATAATACTTTTGTATTTGCAGAAATTAGGGATGAACAGGTTTAGGGCTGCAGACTGATTGAATATAGGGGTATATCCAAATTCGATTTGTTAAGAAATAGAGCATGCCCAAATTTTATTCAAATCCACGGATCTATAAATCTCTATTTTTGAATTCAATTTGATTAAATAATCGGATATCTAATTAAAATCCGGTTTGATATGATTATCAAGGAGCAAAGTTCTGAGTTTTAAGAACTGAAACGGACGAGAAAAAATTAACGAGTGAACGAGATCAAGGGACAAAATTAAAAAAATGAAATAGAGATCTGAGTTTTAAGAACACCCTCAACCACAGTGGGTTTGGTATTCAGCACCGAAGTTGGACAATGGTTCAAGTTCTGAGAATTGAAAAAGAAGAAAATGTTGAAAAAATTAACCAGAGAAAGAGGAAGACCCATTCCTCTTTCAAGCACATTGTTTTCTATTCTTCCCGGTTGAAGGCCACTGTTTATCAACTAATTCTCCACTTTTTGAAAAGGCAAGTAATTCTCCATTTGTTCATTCATATTTTGGGCGGTAGAGTATAGAGTATTGGTAATAGGAACGTATCTCTTAGGGAAAACCTATGATGCCAGAAAGACATGATACCAGAAAGACTCTGTCCAATCAAAACTCCCCATCAATTTCTTATGAAATCCCTCTTGATCGATTTCCACTTTTATGATGCCAGTTTGGTTATAAGTTTTTATGGTATCATGTTCTACTGGTAATTGTTTTTTGCGGATTTGAATTCTAGATACTGCATTGTTATATATAATGTTTAGGTAATTAAATATTTATAGTAATGCCTTATTATTAGTTTATGTTATGATTTCAAAATGGAGGTTATTTGTAGAAAATAATAGCATGAAAATTGAATTTAATATTCATTTCATCAGTATTAGTAAGTGGCAATTTTTTATGATGATGATGGTGATAGTAAATAATATGTTTTCAAAATTTTCTATAATTTTTATATTTGTATCTCTACAAAAAATATTTTTTATTTGTCACACTTATATTTCTTGTACTTTTGTGTATTTTCATTGGGGTATTTTAATCAAATAAAGTTCCACATTTTCATTCACACTTTTAATAGTAGTAGAGATCTTTGAAAATAAAGAGAAAAAGAAAGTACATAACCCGATGTTAGTCTCAACTATTTAGGGTCTTGGGAGGAGTAAATTGAATATGGTCCCAAATTTTGGCATTTTCCACTCTTAGGATAGAAAAACACTACACAATGAAGAATTTGTTTTATGTGTTTTGGTTTTAATAAAGTAATATATTTTTTTTCAAAACATGTATGGGGACTCAGTTCCTTGAAAATTGAAATCACAAAGAAGAGAACAATTCATATTGGAGAACATCTCCTTAAATGTTAACTAAAACCAATATTTGTAAATCCTACCTTGGATTTAGATGATAATCACCTCAGTGAAATAATTGTAGTAATGAATAAAATTCAAAGAATAAATATGAAAAGAAAAGAGAAGAGGATGTATAAACTAAAAAACAAATGAAGTGAAATTGGAAAAGAAAGAAATGGTTGGTCATTTATCCATTAAAATGGCTAAGCACCAGAAGCAATATTGCACACTCCTAACAAAAAGAGAAGCAATATTTATTTTTGATAAATGACCAACCCTTTTTTATTGATGCTCAGTTTGGAAGGAGTACAAATGCAAATTTGCATTTGTACAAGGTTTTACACTACAAATTTGCATTTGTACCCTTTTCAAATTGAGCCTGAAGGATATTTTAGAAAATTCTCTCATTCATCGGACTAACATTTCTCTGCAAAAGTAATTACCTGGTAATAGTCTCTCAGGCTCAATTTGGAAGGAGTGTAAATGCAAATATGTACAAAATAATATAGCATACATAGTTTTGCACTCTAAGCCTTAAGTAATACTTATCCAATTGAGGCATTTACCTGTAACCAATTTATGGGCAAATGAGTCGAGCCTAATTGCAATTTGCATGGGAATGTTGATCAGCTTCAGATGTGGACTTAACATTGAGTTGAGTTGAACCAATGATTTCAATCCTGAGGCATTTGGTTTAGAGTTTAGACATGATTCCTTCTCAATTTTGTTTTAATTATCAATGGGACCAAAAAATGCAGACAATAGAAACAAACAGGCAGATGGAATTTGGGTTGGCCCAAGTTGAACCTGGATCAAAATCCGTATTCGGTCCATGGCGTCCCGTGCTTCATTAGACGTCATCAGATTGGAATCCGTTTGGTTGGAGTTCAAATGCAAATATAATCGGTTCAGGTGAGAGCAAAATTTAAGCCGGTTATAAGGTCCATTTGGACTTTTACCGTTTGGGAAGAAGAGAGAAAACTATGGATACAACTTTTCTATCGTTTGGGAGAGTTTGTAACGTTACAAACTCAGGTCACAGAGTATGTACAGTGTAAATTTTGCTGTATGAGTGTGTACACTGTACATAAACCATCCTCTTCATGTAAGCATTCCTGGGTTCATGAACCAAATCTTTTGTCTCATCAACTGGGGTTTCATTTGTGAACAGATTTTACAAATCTATACAATTACAAGATCTATTTATGTTAAAACAGGGGAAATGTTAAACTACAAGATACGGGGAAAAGGTTTTCAAATCTGTAAAAAAAACAAATGGTATTGAGAAAATGAAAACAGAAAAGAGATTTGGAAATCATCTTACTTTCAGGCAGTCCAATAAGGTCTTAGATAAGGTGAAGAGGATTTGAGAATGAGCAAGGTTTTGAAGTTTGGAACAAGAGGAAAACTACAAAAACAACAAACAACTAGGTATGTGTTTGGCGTTCATGGATAGGCTATTTATTTGTATTTTTTACTTTAAATATTTTCTGTTTTTATTGTTTTTTGGGCTTTACTTCAAATGTTTTTTACTTTCTATCTCAGATTAATACCCATTAAAGTGTGTGCATTTGGTTAACAAGAATTTGACATTTCTCCGAATGCCCCTTGTACAAAAATTAAAACGTTTCAGTTTTCTACCATTTATTTGATAAATAGCGAAACCAAACAGTTGTTTCATTTTGTTTTATATGCAATAAATGCCAACATCTATATGGCGCTGATGTGATAATATTTTTTCAATAAACGTCCACAAAACCAAACACAACCTAGATCAGCATGTATTTGATAGATCAAATGGAAAACTAGACCAGCTAGGTACAAGAAACCTCACTGACAACTTGATGCTCAAATCTTTGTTTCCTAAATATCAAATCTCCAATAACGAACACTTGTATCTCAAACACTCGGACGCTCAGGCACTTAATTTGATCTCCGTTGCCTAGAATTGATTGTCGACTTGATGCTCAAATCTCAGATGTTGTAACGCTTACTCTTCGCTAGATCGATGTGAATTCTGGTGGATGAGGGTAAACCCTTTGCCTGTTTCCCTCGATGGACTTCGAGCGTGATTTTTAAAAGTAGTTTTTCACCCCAAAATGTTTGCAATTTTACTTCGACTTTTGGTTTTTTTTTACAATGTTTTCAAATACTCGCAAATCCAACCCGGGATGCATATTTGTGCTGAACCGGAATTTGCACCCCTTCCAAACGGAGCCTTAACAGTGGTGATTCAGCCATTCAGTGATTCACGCTTCAGGAATAGGCGTGGGAAAGGGAACCGTAGGCGTACGTAACATTTGTATTGTAGCCTGAGGGTAGTCTCGTAATTTACTAATTTAGGCATTCAGGAATCCAGAGCTGAAAATCGAAAACGTCACGGCTTGAACTTGAAAGTTGAATCCAGAAAGCTTTCGTTTTGATCTCTCTGTGTCTCTGAGATCGATCGCCAGAAAGCTTTGGAGCTGGGGTTGGGTGTAAGGTTTTGCCGTTTAGGGACTAGGGTTTACTTCCTCTTCATCAACTCATTGTTCTGTAATCACTAATTCCATCCAGATTCGGAACAGGGTTTCTCCGTGATGTCGAAGGCGCCACAGACTGGTTACGGCACTATCCCTTCAACGGCAGCTTCGACTTCGAACCCTGCGGTCGAGTTCATATCCCGCGCTAAGGAAAGAGGGAAATCGGTCTACGCCACACGGCGCCCATGGAGGGAACTGGCAGATCCGTCTGCGTTTGGGCGCCCGTATAGCTATGGCGAGGCCATGGTTCGAATCAAGCGTAATCTCGGCTATTTCCGCGTTAATTATGCCATTATCGTGTTACTGATATTGTTCCTGAGTCTCTTGTGGCATCCGATATCAATGATTGTGTTCTTGGTCGTGTTTGTGGCTTGGTTCTTCCTTTACTTCTTTCGTGATGAGCCACTTGTGGTCTTCAATCGAACATTTGACGATCGGGTTGTTCTGGCGATTCTGAGTGTAGTTACCATTGTTGCGTTAGTCTTCACTCGTGTCGGGTTGAATGTTCTGGTTTCGCTTATAATTGGAGTAGTCATTGTTTGTCTTCATGCGGCTTTTAGGGTTACCGATGATCAATATCAGTTCCTCAGCGAACAGGAAGCTGCTGAAGGGGGATTGCTTTCGGTTGTTGGGAGCCCCCTGAGAACGACTTACAGCCGTGTTTGAATGGACTGCTTTTGTACTGTTGGTTGCGGCTTGGTTTCAGAAATGGGATCTTGGGTGGTGATTGTGATCATTATCGAGTTCCATATGAAAGAAGTCTTGCCGACTAAATCTGCCGGTTTGGGTTCGTTGTCAAATGTTCTGAAAAATGTTTTTGGTTCTGAACGGAGGGATTCTTGTGAGTGCATTTCTCTTGTTTCTATTTCTACAAAAAAAAGTGCAAATTCTGAAGGAATTTGGTTGTAACTGTTTCATGTTAGACTTCTTGTAAAGCAAGTCAAATTTATTTACTCGAGCTTGTATTTTGTCCTTTTATCAGTGTTGTTTTGATTACATTTAAGTGTTAGTTCATGTTGTTTCAGTTTGTTATAAATTTCAGATTGCATTTTGACCCCATTTTTTGTTGGTTTGATCAGAATTGGTTAAGTTAGTGCAGAGTCAGGCTTTGTTTCTTTTCTTTCAATTGTACAAGCATTTGTCATCTTTTTGTTTAGAATGGACGGCAATTCATGTTGATGAATTTTCCAGCGAAGTTTTGTTGAAATATTTAATTAATTATTTATTTGTTTTATATGAACTTGATGCACGTCCCAAAACTATGCACATGCAAAATGTACCTGTGTGATTTATTTCTTCGCTTATTTTGAAAACTTTCAACTTGTTAAATCTGTGTCTTGTTTTGTTAGATCATTTGTGCTGGTATTATGGATCTCTTAGTCTTTTGTTTTCCTAATGAATTCTTGTTGATTCTCTTTCCTTACCCATTTCATCTTAACATATGGTTTGTTGACATGGAGGCAGTTGTTATTTATTGATTATGTACTGTCTGATGCAACAGACCCTTAAAAAACTAGAAATATAGACAAACACCAATAACCATGTTGAAAGTTGAAACACAATGCTTGTTTTCTTGTCCACAGATGACCAGGCGAATCCAAGATAGGTAAGACTTAAGAGAAAGAATGGCACAGAGGAATCACTCAGGATTTCTTTTTTTCCCCTCCATAAACTGACGTATAATTTATTCATGGTACACAATGCTTGTTTTCTTGTCCACAGATGACCAGGCGAATCCAAGATAGGTAAGACTTAAGAGAAAGAATGGCACAGAGGAATCACTCAGGATTTCTTTTTTTCCCCTCCATAAACTGGCGTATAATTTATTCATGGTAAAATATTTTGAGCTATATTTTCGTCCCTTTTAAGATAGAGGTGTTCATTTCCTTGCCATTTACCTCAAAACAAATTAAAAGTGATGTAAAGAAAGTTTTCACTATAAAAGGGATAGAAGTGATAACTAATATTTTTATTGTAAAAAAACAATAGCTGAAATAGGTCAGCTTGAAAACAAATTATGTCCAATCATGGAGAAACATAAGAAGCCTAAAGAAAATTGTATACTTAAATTGGGACCTGGAATATATATGGACGATCATGAGCAGCCGCTATTCCATAACACTTCAAGCCTACCAACATAAAACAACTTATTTTATGGCTTGCAAGGTCTAGTTGCTAGAAGTAGCAAGAAAAGGCCAACTGACATAATACTGGGCACTCACATTATGAAACATTTGCAATATATATGTCATATCTCTCAAAGAAAATTAAATTTTTGAGAGAAAAGGTAAAAGTAATTCATTAATAGAAGACTGAAGGAGAATTATCAAAAAAAATAAATAAAAAATAGAAGACTGAAAGAGATACATACAGCTTTGCCCACTGAGGCACTGAGCAAGGCACTCACTATGAACAACTCAAAAAATCAAAAAAGAACATCATACAAAAAGATTACTCTACTCCAAAAAAAAGAATTGTAAGGGCAATTCTTGAACGGTTTATGAGTTGCCACCCAGGAATTTAACCTTCCCCAGATGCTCTTTAAGACTTCCTCCTCTGATCTCAACTGATTTTCAAAGAGTCTCATATTTCTTCCCAACCAGATTGATCACGCCACCACCGCTGGCAACACCTTGCATACAACCTTACCTCTTCTCGACAAACCCTTCAGACCCCAGCCCCGTATCAGATCCAATACATTTCTTGGGAGGCAGGACTGAACTCCAAAAACCTCTAGCATTTTCATCCAAATTACCCAACTGAATCTGCAGTGCAGGAAGAGATGTTCCAACTTTTCAGAATTGTTGCCACATAGAACACATCTGCTTGGTTCTACTACCCAACCTCTCTTTGACAAATTATCAGCTGTTAAACACTTCCCTAAAGCTGTCACCCATAGACAAAAGGAAACTTTTAAAGGAGCCACCATCCTCCATACCAGGTCTCTGGGGAAATTATCTTCCTCCTCCCTGCAAAGGCTGCTGTAAAAAGATTTGACTGAGAACCTACCTGATTTCTCCTTTGCCCAAATCCTCCTGTCCCCCCTTGTACTATCCACCCTTACTGCACTCAGTATCTGCATCATCTCCTCCCATTGCTCCACTTCCCAATCATTCAGGTTCCTTCTAAAACTGGGACACCACACAGCTGCTCCTCCAACCTGAGAAAACACCTCAAAGAAAAATAAATCAGTGATATATTAACAATTAAGTTGAGGAATTTTCATCAAGATTAAACCTTTGGCAGTTAGGTAGGTCTGAAGACCGCACTTGCACTACATTTGAAACCCAACACTTGGTGGTCTCAGGTGTACATCGTACCATGAAAGCCAAAACATAACGTGTGGACTACATCCTGGGATTTGTTTGAGAAAGTATGGCATTTGTTTTGCTGCATTACAAGTAATGCTGCATTAAATCCAGCTGAATAATTAGCATCTTCTCTATTACAAGTTCTGTTTCACCTAGGGAAGTTAGACTTCTATTTCCTGCATTATGTTCGTACAAAGTTTGTTGTATGGCATATTGTACTTTCATATGAAGCATGCAGTATGCACTACTTTTGTTTTACTTATCTTTTGGGAATAAAATGCTGAATTCTATTATCTGACACATTTTATCCCATCATTCCCCATAAATAATTGAGAATTTAACAGGTGTGATGGTGTATCATACAGTATGGTGAATAACTTGAAAGCTTTGCGTAGTTATTCAATGCAGATTTTGGTTTCTTTATGCAATATGTTGGAATAGGAGACTCATTTTTGGGTGATTGGTCTTTATAACACTTTCATCTTCCTGTTAACCTGCAATTTATAAACTTCCGGATGGGCATTAGAGAATCAAAGGTATCCAGATTACTGCGATTTTGTTGACTGAGGATTTCTGCTGGATTTATGGAGTCCTTTTTTGTTCCTATGTAACTTATTGTCTGGTCAGTAGTTCTTCCAGGAAAGTAGGGGATAGTGGTGTTGATGATTTCTAACACGAGTATTTCTTCTATATGGATTGGATTTCTCACTACTTATGCCAAATTGAATCCCATTTATCGGATGAAAAAATAAATAAATAAACAAAAAGAATCTCATTTCATGACGGGAGCAACTGCAGAGGAAAGCCAATCTGGTTTAACATTCTGTCTTGTTAGATTTATCAGCTGAACAAGGTGTAATTAATTCTCTTTTAAGCTTAGTTATTAAAATCAAACTATGTTTATTGTCTGTATTCCAGAATATATATATATATTTTTTTTATCATTTCTTGCATATGGCATATCTAGGGGAATAGAAGGGACTGTGTTTTGTTGTATTTGCTTTGCCAAGAAGGATCGTGGTGTAAAGTAGTGATTATTTCTTCTCACTTGCAAAAGTGGGCTAGTTCTTATCAATTAGTATATAGCTGAGTTATCCTGGTCCCGGGTGTAGGCCGCTTTTATGCAAGAGATTTTGTAATATAACATGTGGACATGTTATGTTTTGCAAAACAAGAAATATTATTTATATACACTGAATTGAACTTGCCAAGGAAACCCATTTCGAGTTTAGTTTTCTTCTGAAATTTTCTTATGTTTTTCTTCTCTCTTTTAAATTTGCATAGTTTGAGCTCGTACCTTATTCAAACAAAGCCATATATGTTGAGCCTTCCTGGATTTTGTCTAGTTGTTCTTTCTCTCTTTTAAATTTGCATAGTTTGGGATCTTACTGCATTCAAACAGAGCCAATATGAGAACCCTTCCAGGGTTTTGTCAAGTTGGAACTCCCTGGATAATAGAGATCCTTGCAGCTGATCGGTGGTGGTTATAAAGTTCTAAGAAAATCTAAAACCACATTACATGATCAGATACATCTTTCTAAGTTAGATCCAAATTAGACCTTATGGCATCAAAATCTATAAGCTATGCTTAAGATCTTTTTCCAATGTTGATTCAATTCCATTGTGATGCCTAAATAAGCAAGTTGGCCGAGTCATAGCTAATTCCATATGAAATTTTATGCATCAATGCAAATGACAAGGTGTTTACATTGGAAGTATTAGAATAATTGGCATATAATAAAGCTCTGTTGTTCTGGCCTGGGTTTTTCGCATAAACCTTTCTTTTCTAATTGATCTTTAAGGTTGTATTTGGTAGCGATGCAAATGCCAGATCAGTGCTTTAATGCACTCTGGTTCGATTTTACACATTTGATTAGATTGTAAAATTACATCGTGAATCGAGGTAAAAATGGAGATTACCTTGAGAATCAAAGGAAATATTTACTTCGATTTTATCGAAGTAAACACTTGCTTCCCTTTTCCATTGAACAGCACAATCGATAACGGCTAGTTGAAGAAGTGCAGACGATCACGATCTAGGCAACAACGACCAAGAAAGATTTTCTGATGGTGACCAAGATGGATATCACCATTGTTGGACGGTGACAATCTAGGCGTTAAGCTTCTTTTCTAACCATCGATCTCAGATTTGTTGGTCAAAGAATCTCTTAGTCCAAAACTCCAAATTTCAAACTTTTCCAGTTTTTGCGTCCTCTGCCAGGAGGTTTGAAGAAATGGCGATTGATCTCTCTGCCTGGTTATTATCTGATGAGAAACGCCATCACTAATGCCAATGTCAGATCTGGTGAGAAACACCATTTCTCCCTCTGGTATGCTAATTTTGAAGCTAAAATGGTGAGAAACACTATTTCTCCTACTGGCATTCAAAATTTGAGTTAGAAGTTTCAGATTCAGCATTACCTCTTGTAGTGCATTCAATATAGATCCAACCTGTTGACGCTTGCCTACTGGCAAGATGAGCGAAAATTCTTCTTGATCATATTGATGAAACGGTTCAAATAGAATAACATACCTTAGGCAGACAAGGAAAGATTTTCTCATTAGACTCAAGGGAAAGGTCCTTGAGGAATTGAACAAAATTTCTTAAGAACTTCCCCTCAATTTTCAGTTTCTCCCTTATCTTCTATCAAACCAAACATAGCCTAAGGGAATACAGCGGCTGTATATATTCATAAATTTATGCTTTAAAGAGTAACTAGTAAGCCTCAACTTATTGTCAGCGTTATTAGTTTGGATGACTGAAAGCCATACCAGCTAGTTAATTCCTCACTTTTGACATGGAGAAATTCAGCTAAAAATTCTTAGGAGCTGCTTATGAAACTCTTGATTCTTTGTTTATGTTTATTAAGATATGTATTTCATTTATAATTTTTTAATATAATTATGGGTACATAGGGAGGGAGGGAGGAGGAGAACCCTACTTAGTCCTCTAGCTATTCTAACCAAATTTGAACTAATAAAGTATTTTAATCCTCTCCAGTTTCTTTTATTGGCCATTGGATACAGCTTGCATTGCTCTCTATGGTTTACAATTTAACCTAATGATGGATAGATTAAGATCAGTCTTCCTAGCTATTGTAACTCAATACAAATGAGCCTTTATTCAAGGAAGGCAGATTATAGATCAAATATTGATAACCAATAAATGGTTAGGGGATTTGAGAAGATCGAGGAAGAAAGGATTTGTGTATAAATTAGATCTGGAAAACTTCTATGATATGGTGGATTGGTCGTTTCTTTTAGAAGTAATAAAGAATTGTGGGTTGGGAGAGAGGTGGTGCAAATGGATCAAAGGCCACTTACAAATCTATCATTATTCGGTCTTGGTAAATAGTGTTTTGGAATTTTTTCTAGCTAGTAAGGGTTTAAGACAATGTGGTGTACTTTTTTTTTTACCCTGACTATAGATGTGTTCAGTAGATTAATCTCTAGAGCTGATAGCTTGGATATTTTTAAAGGTTTGAGGGTAGGACCTTTTCAACTTTGTAAGTTTGTATTCACTATATTTGCTTAAAAAAGAACTTATTCATTGCTTTATTGCAGCTTCTTCATCAACTAGTTTGAGCTGGGATTTGGGTTTTAGAAGAGGGTTGAGGGATCACGAGTATGATTGGTTGTATAGTTGTTAAATACCCTTGATAATGTTTTCTTGGATCATTTTAAACTAGATAACGGAATATAGGTGCCTCATCATAATGGTTTATTTTACTGCTCTTCTTTTTTTGCTCTCTCTTTGTTCTTTATCTTCTTCTCGGTCTTCCCCCCTTTAAAAAATTTGGTGTCAATCCATCCCTCCTAAGAGCAAAACTTTTTGTTGGGAACACTTCCATGAGAAGATTAATACTTTGGATAATTTGTAAAATAAGAAAACCCTCGTTATGCATTTCCCCTATTCAGTGTATTCTCTGTAAAGTTGATGGTAAGAGTTGTTACTACATATTAATCTCTTGTACTTTTGGTGTAGGCATTTGGGAGAAGATTTTTTCTCCTTTTGGGTGTAAGTAGACTTTGCAATTGGTGTAGGCATTTGTAATGATAATATTTGTCCTAAAGGCTCTATTAGGAAGGAGTACAAATACAAATATGTAAAGCACAAAATCTTGTATTTTGTATTATTTTTTTATTTCTCCTTTACTTTCCTAGATCTAATTCATTTAGCATCAAGTAAATTAAGTTCGTTAACAAGCACTCGTTAAAGATAACTTAGTACAAGACTATAAACACCTTCAACAATATATATAGTCAATGCTAATAATAAATGCACTATTGATTGAAATAACATTTGTATGTTTAGGAAATTAGAAAATGTCAGGAAATTCATAATCCTAAGAGTTGCTTAAATTAGTTACCTCTCATCAAACCTTCACACTGTCAAACAGAGTATATGAGTAAGAAATTTATTGTGAATCATTCAAATGGAATAGGTCTAAGATAAAATTAAAATCAATTAACAACCCAATTCACCCTCCCTCTTGGGTTGCCTATATGGGCAACACAATCTTTTTTATAGCTATAGAATCATTCAAAATTCCAATTTTCAGAATTTCATGTCTAAGGTGCCTTAAACCCTAAGCTAGTTAAAATTGAAGGGTTATTAGAAGTATAGAAAAGAAAATGACTAGAAGAGAGGTTTGACGTCAGCAGGTGTAGGGTAACAAACACCAGTAGAAATCTACCCTGAATCCATATGTAATTCAGATACCAAATTGTTTAAGGTGAAGCCAAAAGAAAGAAAGAAAGAAAGAAGAGAAGGGAGGAGAAGAAGAGAAGAAGAGAGTTATGAAGGTGTATCTTGGGTTATTGTTCACACAAAAGACAAAGCCTTTATAACTTTGTTGAAAGTACAAGTTTGCCCTTACTTGGGCGCCCAAATACAAAGAGGAAAAAAACCAAAAAAAGCCCTTTCATCGTATTGCTTATTCTCAACTACATCCTATCTGGCAATTAGATGTATATTTTGTTGCATCATATCTATACAACTATAAAATGTAAGAATAGGAACTAAGATTTTTGGAATTTTTTTTGACTGGAATGCCCCTTTTTTCTGAAATATGGTCCCTCTTTATTGCGATGATAGAAAATGTAATTTGAATACTATTATTTAATGCATTAAATTCCTCTCATTAAATCCCACATTTTAAGCAATTACTTTCATTCAACCTCATTTAATCATATATTTAAGGCATTTTTATTTCTTCTCATTACTAAATTCCACTAATTCCAATAGCATAAAAAATTATACTTCTAAAATTGACCTAGAAAAAATAGTATTTTCATCTAGGTGGTGGTAATAAATTAAACCATTATAGGTCAAATGGGTCAACCCATGTTACAACAATTAAATAATAAAAATTCAAAAATAGATAAAATGCAAAAAAAATATAAAAAAGGAAAATTTTGGGAACATCTTTAAGATCATGTATTCGTCCTATTAAATAAGAATAAGTATCATAAATAATTAATATTTTTATTAATGATGGAAATAGAATATAAAATTTAAAACCAATTAGAAATAAAACTATTTTACTATTTTCTCTCATTAAGTCTCATATCTAACGTTTATTCTCTCATTAAATTCTACATTTAATATTTATTTTTCTCATCATTAAATTCTACTAATTAGTCCACAATATTAATTTTAATAGTATAAAAATAAATACTTTGAAAAGTAATTCGAAAACAAAACCATCTTCTTTCCTTCTGGTGGTGGATAAGCAATTTAACCATTTGGGTCAAATGGGTTACAAAATAATATCATAATTAAATAATAAAAATAAAATATAAAAATACAGAAAAATAAATTGGGTATATCTCTAATATTATATATTCATTATACTAAAGAAAAATAAGTATGATATGTAATAAATATTTTTATTAATGATGAAAATAGAATTCCAAATCTAAAACCAACCAAGAAATGAAATGATGTCATAATCAAATAATAAAAATTTTAAAAATAGAAAACAAAGAATCACAAAAATAAAGAAAAAATTGGGAACATATCTAATGTTATATATTAATAAAAAATAAAATATTGGATACATTTCTAATATCATACATTCATTATATTGAATAAAAATATGTATTGTACATAAGAGTTAATTTTATTAATGATGGAAATGTAATACAAAATTTAAAGTAAACATAAAAATCAAACTATTTTCATTTTTGGGTGGTGGGTTAGTGGTATGGGTCAAATTGATTAACCAATGATGTGATAGTTAAATAATAAAATTTAAAAAAAAATCAAAAAGTACAAAGAAACACAAGTATATAAAAAATTATATCAAACAAAAATTAAGCATGATAAGCAAAAATTATTTATACAATCCAGATGAAATATATATAATTTAAAACTGATATGAAGTCAAAGGTATTTTCCTATCTAGATGGCTCCATGGTGGGTCAATGATTCAACTTTTCCAATCAACTCATGATGTCATAATTGAAAAAGTGAAAAAGTATAAAATTTTATTGAAAACATTTGGTAACATTTCTAATGTTATATATTCATCATATTAAATAAAAATTATTTATATTAATGATGGAAATGAAAATCAAAATTTAATAAAATAATAATAATAATATAATAATAATAATAATAATAATAATATTATTATTATTATTATTATTATTATTATTATTATTATTATTATTATTATTATTGTTGTTGTTGTTGTAATTTAAAATTTAGTTGCACATACACATTTACTAGTACTAGTAAAGCTGGATATACATCATGAATACCCATAAAACCTACTCTCCAAAACAAAGGCTATTCTTTTGGTTATATACTTTTAGAACCATTGGACTTGCATAATCTATATGAAGTAAATAAGCCAATAATCAGAAAGCATTTATTTTTAAATTGACCATTGGATGAAAATCAATAAGATAGGGTGGTGTCACACTGAATTTAGACATTTAATAAGAGAAAATTTCTTAAACTACTCCTACTGTTTGCAAAATTGACTAACTTAATAACAATACCTTTATTGTTTACATATTGTCTTAAACTACCCTTAAGTTTTCTAACAATTGTCAAACACCTCCCTTACCGTTAGTCGATTGTCATACACCGTTTGCATGTGACACCACGTGACTAATAATTTTGTCTAGAATTCCTAAAATACCCTTTTACGATTAAAAATGCCCTTTTCATTTCAGTTCATTTCATTTAGGGCTCGGTCAGCACTGGACTATTTCTTGCATGAGGGCTCGGTCACCGGCGTCTTCTTACACGAATCTAAGCCGTTGTTTGTTAGCATTGGCACCGTCAATGGTGACCCTTTTTGTTAAGAATCATGGCCCGTGTCTGCATCATCATCATCGTCAAAGTCATCGTTAGCAGTGGTAGAGAATCACCGCTCATAACTACCCGTCAACACTGTCCGTGGTGACCCCAAGGAACACGTATATTCCTCAAATTTTCAAAATAAAACCCAAACAATGCTACTTTCATCTCTGTTTATATTAAACCTGGCAATTGGGTTTGGTGGGTCGGGTTCGGGTTGGGTCAAGGTACTTCGGGTTGAATTTCAGGTCGGATTGTCAAATGCTAGACCCTAACCCTAAATGCCCGAGTTAGGGTTGACCCATGGGTCAATTCGGATCATCCCAAAAAATAATTGAATTTTAAAAAATAAAGAAAACTTACATGAAAAATGTCAAAATTAAAAGAATTAACCTTAAAATTCTAAATATAAAATAAAAAACTTGAACATTTAACAATTTAAAGAGTAAACAATAAAAGGTAAAAACTAAACAAAAAAAATTAAAGAATCGAAACTTCTAACAATGCATAAATAATCCCAATTAGACTTGACAATCGGGTCAGCGGGTTGACCCAACCCAACCCAACCCAGTTTTTTTATGTTGGATCGGGTCGGGTCATTTCACATTCGAATAGTTAAATATGAGACCCTAACCCTATTTTCGGGTCGGGTTCGCGGGTTGGGTCAACTTTTTGCCAGGTGACATGGAAGCAATGAAGCTTTAGCCTGTAATCAATCGGCAATCGACTTGAATCATGTCTCCTCCGTTTTCTTTGGTTTTTCTTTTTTATTTTCTGTTTTCTAATCTCTTTTCGTTTTCCTTCATCTGTTTGAACTGACTTTTTGTTTTAAGATCTGTGTTTTAGTTATCAACGATTAATATTTAGGATGTATTGGGATTTTAGGGACATCCTCTTCTCCGCCGTAGTTGATTTCTCTGGTGGTTCCATCTGTTGTGATTTATTCTTGCATATCTGATAGTCATGTGAGCAATCTCATATGGGTTTGGATAAATAGGTGTAGTTTTTCAAATGTACCACCGGCCGGAGTTTGCAGCGGCAGTTGTTGAAGACGATGACTTTTCCGCTTGGTAAGGGTGAGCATTATTCAGTTAAAATAAAAAATTTTGGTTTCCGTTTTTTCAGTTTTTGGGTAATTCTGTTCGGTTAATTCGGTTTTTAAGAATTTCGGTTAACCAAAAAAACCAAATTAACTAATATATAATATATAACATTTAATATATTATATGCTATATATTTATATATTAATATATTATATATAATGTATTATAATGAAATTCAATTTCATAATATATATTATAGGTTATAATATATAATATTTTATATAAATTAATTAAATTCGATTTTTAATCAAAATAACCAAAAACCGAAACAAAATTTTGGTTTCGGTTATTTCGGTTTTTATTTTTTATTTTGGTTTTTAAAATTTTGATTTATTCGATTCGGTTTTTAATCAAATAAACCGAATGCTCACCCCTACTGCTTGAACAATGCCGATGGTTTTTCAAGACAAGTTTTTAAATGGGTGGCCAACCTTTAATCGATCCCTTGTTTGTTTTAATGGAAGGGTAAAAAAGTAATTTGAACACTAAGGTCGATTTGAGCCAGTTTTAATAGAAGGGTAAAAATGTAAATTCAATATTTTCATCCCGATTTAATGATGATGATAATTGTCAGCAAACTTAAAGGTAGTTTATGACAATATGTAAACAATAAGAGTATAATTAGTCAATTTTGCAAACAAAAAAAGTAGTTTAAGAAATTTGCCCTTCATTTAAAGCATATTACATTGCTAAAACTACATGTCAAAGAAGCAAAAAAAGTGAATCAAAAGTGAGATATGGCCGGTAATATACACCTTATAAATATGAACCAATGAAAAGTAAGTAGACCATGTGACAAGGGTGCAACTTAGGCAACCCAACCCGAAATTTTACACATGTTAGGCTTGGATTTTCAGTCCTTGGGCTAGACTCGGGCCCAAAAAGTCGAGCTTTTTTATATTTTAGGCCAGACCCGGGCCTAGCCCTTAGGTAGCCTGAGCCCGCTCCAACTATACTAATTCATACATACACATGTATAAATTATGTATAAAATATATATATATATATATATATATATATATATATATATATGTTTGTATACATATTTACATATATACATAAATATATGTATAAAAATTTGTATAAATACATATTATATGTATAATTTTAAAGTGGGTTCATCGACCAACCTGAACCTGGCCCGGGCCCGAGTACATCAAATTATAGTACGAGCTAGGTTTGGGTTGAGAAGATCGGGCCTGACCTCAGGCTTGGTTCAGGCTTGGGCCTTAAGTCCAAATTTTAGGATTGAGCATGGATTGACCATAAACCCGGCCCAACCCACCCGACTTGCACCACTACCATGTGATAAAGATGATTGGTTATTTTTTTAAATTAATTGTATTGCTTTTGCACAAAGGTTGAACTCCTCATTTAAATTTTGAATTAGCATTACCAATACCAAACACACCTCTCCAAACGTTTGAGCCTGAATGGTAATGGCACAAAGGCAATCTAAATGAATTGTGAACTTGTAGTTACTGCACTTCTGCTTAAATTGGGTGGCTTTGGGTATCAGTGTTTTACTCAGGTCGATTTGACTATTTGAGGTTTCAACGCATATCCACCCTAAGATCAGATCAGATCTGGGATTCAGAGTTCAAGGGTCAGCTAATCAGTTTAATCTGATCAGACGTCTAGGTTAATGCAAAATATTCTACATGAGGAAGAGGTGGAAGGAAGATAAATACTCCAGAAACAAAACCAAGTACATTAATTCATTTAATTAAAATACATAAAAAAAAGGCTTAGGCTGTTTCACAATCCAACATACAAAAGTCCAACCTCTCTTTCTTCTTTTTCTCTACATTCCTTCACTTAGAGGGACAATCCTGATTCCTCGTCCTCTTCAAGGGTAGCAGTGTAGACAAAATAGAGAGACCAAATGAGAGCAAAGACGCCCAGTAGGATCCACCCAAGAAGGTTGTTGCTCAGTCCGAATGGAAGTCCAGTTCCTTCAGTGCTCAGTCTCTCATCCACCAGAGCCAATGCCGGGTTCGACATGGTTGCAGCGCATGCAGCTGCCATGAGCGATGCACCCATGCTCACACTTGAGCTGACACTCGAAGCAGAGGGCTTCTCCTCCACTGAACACATCACACGTCCCCTCCTAGCCAGTGCTGGCAAACCTGAAATGCATAATAAGAGAAGATTTCACATAAACCATCAACGTTCTCTGAATTTCAGTAACTGGGTATCTGGAACAGAGGACAAAAAAAAGCATAATTATTCATCTGATATACTCTCAGTACTAGGATCCTAACGGGAACAGAAATGGGTTTCAAGAATTCAATTCATTTCTTGAAACCCATTTCCACAATTTCAGCGCTCATCTATTCTATCCATTATGGACGATGATCTGTTGATTCCATCTTGGTTCCAACTTATTCCGCCCTGAACCCAGAAGCGCACTACAGAAAAATTTGGCCACAGAAAAGCAGAGTGTGTTCTGTCTTGCGCGAATTCACATGGGGTTTAATTAAATACATCTTTAGTTATCTCCACCACGGAAAGAAAAACAAAGATCTAAAATTCTACGAAGAAGGTTGAAAATCAGGTATCATACACAACCAAGTCGAGGGCTTACCAAGAACAGGGGAGGATGAGGTCCCGATCGAGCTCTTGCGCACGAGGCTGGCACGAACCACCGATGAAGTCGGGGTGGTTGCAGAGATGGAAGCCATTTTTCTTCGCAAGAAAATGGGAGGAGAATTCAGAAGAGGAGAGGAGAGGACCAGTTCACAGGTTTCTTTGTTTCAGGGAGCGCGGTTGGTCGGCTTTAGAAAATGAAATCAAGGAATTATATTCTGGGCACAGAGTTTAAGCTATGAATGCACCACACAAGAGGGATAGAAGGATAGAGAGCCCCTCGTTCCATATCCTCAATCTCCACGCACCCAACCAGCGCCTTCCACATGGCATATAATCCATCGGACACACGTATACCACTGGAAAGATACATTTTCATTCTATCTTTGTCCTGAGCACTGAGGAACATGTGGAAATGGAAGAATTAAGTAACAGGAAATTATTAGCAATATGCCCTTGCCCCGTTGGTGGTGTAACAGATATTTTTTATTTTGTGTTTGGTGGAGTTTGAGAGTGCCTATTTGAATAAATAAGTATTTTTTGAATAAGTAGTGCTTACAAAGTTATTCTAATAAGAGTGTTCATCATCACTCAGTGAAAAATCACTTATTTCAAACAGGGGTAGAATAGGTATTTTCAAAATGATGTGGCAGGCCAACTGACCAAGACATGCCAAAAAGGAAATAAGCACTTAACAATAAGCCTAAATTTTTGGCTTCTTGAATAAATGATTATTGGATTAAATGTTTATTCTTAAGCACTCCCAAGCAAGCTTAGCCCAATCCAGAGGAGTCCTGATAAACTATCTACAGCAACTCTACCCACATAACACGGCAGCTACATATAAGGAACATCTTATCCTCTTATATGTTATTATGCACAGGGAAATGTTCTCAATGCATGAAGATAGTATTTTATAGGTAGACGTGGATAGAAAATTCTTGTGAGTAGAAGATCTGGAGCCAATCTAGATCTCCTATCTACACTTATCCCAGGACATTACAGCTACAGCTGTACTCGGAAATATCCCCGTAAACAATAATAAAATACAAGTACGAAAGATGTTCTTAATGTGCGACTATCGTGATGTATTAGTGGGTGAGTGTGTGTACAGTTCTTTATGGGTAGGACGTAGGAGACCCCGAACACAACTTAGCCTTATAATTGATTGAATTAACGAGAGGGGACCTGGAAGTGAAAGGAGGTTATACTTAATAAGTTTATTTATTTTTTATTTTATAGATAACTTATGGAACTAATCATATCTCACAACCCATATATTTGCGCTAAATAAATATTTGCATGGGAATGTAAATGAGAAAATGATAAATTTTGATTAGTTTTATCCAGATTTCACTTTAGTTTGCTCAGATTTTATTTTGAGTCATCTACCTTGGAAATAAACAAATCAAAGTAAAATGCATAACAAAGTCAAAACAAAATTTGGACTCGACTCATTTGCAGTCCAACGCTTCTACACTAGTGCTAATATAATGAACTACAAACAAACAAAGCCTAAATATTATATTAACCAAATAAATTTGGATACAGGTGTAATAGCATAGACTTACAAACCGCCACAGGTCTGGTTTAATCCATCCCGAGTCAAAACTAGGCCAATCTGATTCTATGGTCGACCCAATTTACCGAGTAATAATTAAGAGCAAATTATAGTGACCTGACCAACTTGGGATTTGGATGATGTGGCATGAAAGGTTCTAGTAACCTCTCCACTTAGTAAATATTCAAAAACATTAAAGGGGAGCTCAGCTCATCTCACCCACTTCATTGACAATTTGACACTTTCCTCTCAAGTCCCCCCTTACATATACAAGTTTTTACCTCTTTTTTTAGGTCTTGTTCGTTTTTCGGAAAGTTATTTAGCAGGGTAAGTGTTTTATGGGAAATATTTATCTGGGTAAGTATATTTATTTACATTCTTTTATTTTCTAGATATAAATAAGAAAATGACCAACCATAGAAACCCACTATTAAAAGGGGTAGGTTTGTCTCATCCAAATGTTCACAACTTTTCCTCTAGTACCCACCTAGGAGATGGGTATCATTTACCCAAGTAGCCAGATCCCACATAAATCTGAAAAAAAAGAACATGGCTATCTTGATTAATAGGAACCAAAATCCCATTAACCAACTTCCCCCTCTCAAAATCCAAAAAAAAAAAAAAAAAGAATAGGCCCTTAAATCTTCCCTTATAGGGAATTATGATGACTTGTTGGAGTGTACATAGTGCAGCCCTTTTGGGGGTTCAACCACTTTCCATCTTCCCCAACCCATTTCTCCTCATACCATGGTTTTTAAAACCGAACCGGTCAAGGGTCCGGTTATTGGGTCAAACGGTCTGATTGTTCGAATCAAACACTCAGCCCATTCTGACAAAAAATTAAAAAAAAAACAAAAAATAAAATAAAAAACGGTCAAAATTGTTTGAACGGTTAATTGCCCGGTTCAGCGGTTCGCTGACCAAAATCAACAGTTTTGGGGGGAAATCCGGTTTTTGGGGAAAATGGAACTGATCACTTGATCGGTTCCTTGTTTTTCCGGTCCAGTCCGGTTTTGAAAACCATGCCTCATACCTTTGGAGTTGACCGCTATCACCATATCCATGTTCTTACACAATGTAAGCTATTTGCAGCCCTATCATCTATACAAACCATTGTAAAATTTCAGGCTAGGTGTTACTCTAACTCTAACATTGTATTCCAGTGTTTTCAACTTGTTGACCTAACAATTTAGACTGATTGATATGTCACCTCCTTAAGGATGGCAACGGGGCGGATTTGATGAGGGTTTTATAAATTCTAGACCCTATCCGCCTTCCTAAACCTCCCAACCCGTACCCATAGAAAGTTAAATTTTGAGAATCCAAACCATAACCCACATATGAAAACGCAAAACCCTCCCCGCATTTAAGGGTAGGGCGGATTGGATTTAGAACCCGTATCTAATTTCTTGTTATTTCTTATTATAAATAAGCAATAAATAATAAAATAACACAAATAAACAACAAAATTTTCAATTAGTTGATTAAGACATGTAGAAAACACATGAACTATCAATTATCTTTCACATAAAATTCAAAAATATTATTAAATTCAACACTTGGTACATAAAGTTTATATGCTTTCCAACAATATGTAGGTTGGGGAGGGTCAGGTTTAGCCTAATATCGTACCCTACCCATACCCGTGCGGGTTGTAGAATCCTAAAATTCGTCCCTTCCCCAAAACTTGTCCTTCAAGCAAAAGAAACCCGTCCCATCGAGTAGGGTAGGGGCTTGTACCAACCGGGTAGGGTAGAAATTGTCATCCCTACACCTCCATATAAAATTTTAGTCCAAGTTAACCACTAACCCACCACTTAAAAATTCATTGACTTGTTCAAAGACCTGATGAAACTCGCATTTGAACATTTGACCCATTTGACCTAAACAAGGTTTAAATTTTCAACATGATATGCCTGAATTAGACATAGCATATTAATGTTTAAAAATCAATCTGGATGTCTCCATTTCCAAGTCAGCAGCTCAACTGTCATGGTTGAATAGGTGAATCCATGATGTCATAAATAAAATAATAAGTATACAATTTTTTATAAATATATGTAAAAATAGCTGTGGAACATTGATATTTTGAATTCTGACTCCCCTCCCCCTGGGCGTGAGAATTATTCAATTTATGGCATTGAATCCCACTAGATCCCTCTAACTCACTATTTAAAAAACTAGACCGGACAAGGCGATCAAACCGCTTGATCTGAGAACCAGTCATGTTTCTAGATCCATTTTTAGACTGGACCACTTTTTTGAAAAAAAAAAACATTGAATTAGTCAAAGAACAGCTGACTTGGACAGTTGAACTGCTAAACCGTTCGACCGGACAGCGGTTTATTATTTAATTTTTTAAAATTATTAATAGAGAAAAAAAGGAGATGGAAAGCTAAAGAGGGGGGGGGGGGCAAATATCTCAAATCAGAGAAAGAGAGAAAAGAGATTTGAGAGATCTCAGAGATGAGATCAGAGAAAGAGTGAGCCATCGCCGTTGCCATCATCATTACTGGTGAACATCGCCTCCTCCTCCTTTTTCTTATTCTTATTCTTTATTTCCTTCTTCCTTTTCTTTTTTACTTTCTTTCCTTTCTTTCTTATTTACCCAGCTGACAGCCACCTACCTCTCTCTTTTCTTGTAAAAGAAAAAGAGATGTATGTATTTCTATCCTAACATTTCAATTTAAGGGTTAAACCGCTTGAACCATTTGACTCGATTGATCAAACCGCCGATCCAAAAACAGGTAATCAAAATGGTCCCATTTTCAGGTTGGTTTTTAACTTTTAAAACCTTGCTCTAACTGAAATTTTTCACAAATCATGAATGAAAAACTGATAGGATAAGGACACATAGGGGCGGAGAGAAAGAGAGAAACGGCGTGATAATTCAATAGGGTAATAGACTAATAGCATTAAAGATATATCGAAAGTATGTCTGTGTGAAACTGAAAATATAGCATACACTGTCGGACTGTCAGTTTTTCAAAATTCAAAGGCGGAACTAAGAATTAAAGATTTGTTGTTGTAAACCCGCAAACGATTGCCCAGGTTGACATTTTTTACCGAGTAAAAAACCGGTTTCCAGGGTCACATGGTTTGCCGCCCGGATCAATGAGTTTTTAAAACCTTGCATATTACATTGTATTGTATCAGTAAGTCTCCGATACATTAAGGCCCCGTTTGGTTTGTGGGAATAGGGTATGGAATTGGAATCTGAATGGGTTATTTCGATTTTAAGTGTTTGGTTGGGTGGAATTGGAATCCTATTTTCATTCCTGTTGGAATGGCATTCCTCCATTTAAAGAAATAGTCATTCCCTGCTCTTTTCTTGGGAATGAAATCTCATACCTGATGACTCCTATTTCTATTCCCATTCTTGTCTGAACCAAACAGATTATGGAAATAGACTATTCCGATTCCAATTCCACAGGATTTAAATTCTGATTCCAATTCTGACTATGAACCAAACAGACCCCAAATACTTGGTGGTTGGGGTTTTTTTAAATATTCAAAGGATAGACAAGCCTAACTCCAAGTGAAGTTTAAAAAAAGAAAAAACTGGAGTGCATGTGATGAATTCGAATTAGCTGAACGCTTTTGTGAAACCAATGATGAAATTCCATGTTAGTAATAAATTCATGAGCCTCACTATAAAAGGTGTGAGCCCCATGTATTTAATACTGGCTGGAACCTTATCATTGGTTCCACAGCCCACTGAGCTGAAGCGCTCAGCTAAACCTTACTCGCATGTGACAATGTAAGAAACGTGTTCCAATCTCCTACCTACATCAGATACGCACGTTCATGTGTATTTGGGTTTGTCTCAATACTTAAAAGTGTCTATATATATAATTAAAAATGTATTACATAAATAAAATTATTTTTATTATTTATTTATGATGTCATAAATTGACCCATTCAACCAGGATAGTTGAACCGCTGACCCGCCATACAAGGAAAGGATCAGCCGTCAGCATCTGCATCGATTTTTAAAACGTGCAATAAAGGGTAACCATAATGATTCAATTTAAAGCATTTGTACTTGGAATGCAGGTGAGCAAACGGAAACTTCAGATAAAAAGGGAAACGAAGGGTTCGACTATGATATAGAATATGATATCCCAAAAAACAATTGACGAATAAACTGGAATCATAAACGTGATAGCAAATCAGGTGTTATTTGTTAAAATTCATGGGTAGATTTTGATTGGTCAAAACTCTTTTCCATATCATAGATTTTCCCGCAAAAAAAAGAATCAAAGAAACCTGCCACCCGTGAACGCCATTGGACTCGCAAGTAGAGTTTGTTGTTAATTGTGGTTGATGGGGTGCACCGTGCACGTAATAATCCTACTAAACAGGGTGAAAAAAAGCTGAAAGGCAAACGAAAGACGAAAAGAAGTAAATTCTGTATGTAAAGATGCTGTGTTCAAAAACTACAGAAGCTCTGTACATTCAAGATAAGATACACCAACATTACAAAATGCTCACATGAACTCTCTTATTTGATCTCCATTTATTAATTTAATTTCACTCAGCTCTAGAAGAATATAACCGGAAAGAGAGAAGGAAAGAAATGGAAAGAAAAATGGACTACAATAAATTGGAGTTAAAATTTACATGAAGGGGAATGAATGAGGTTGACATCTGTGCCATCTGCTGTCCCTGAGAAGATGAATGTCATGAGACCACATACGTGTTGATGAAGACTTGAAGATTGTTCTGTATATTGCCCATCGTATTACTCTACAACTACTCGTGGAGGTTGCACTGTTGCAAGTAAGGGTGCTCATAATTGACATGTTTGTTCCAGTAGCTCTTGTACTTCGCAATACCAGTATCTAGCCAAGGCTTCTTGTTTCCATCATAGTGGATGACGGCTGCCCGCTCAATCTCACTCCGCCCCACACCTGATTCATACCCAAGCCCTAAGAGGTGCCAACTTCGATTTAGAGCCACTGTTTGGTTATAGAAGGTGAGATGACCCAAAGGCAAACTTCCAGCCCGCCATGACTGCTTACTGTCACCCTGCAACCGCACCAACCCATGGTCAGAAATCCGGTATGTCCAAAAGCATATCAACATGGTCATATTTATATCCATATATAGGCACACAAAAACCAATAAATGCATACTAACAAAAAGAGAGACATGGAAAGGTATCAAAATGATGATGCACTCGTGCATGTCTCACACCATCCACCATATTCCCACAAACAAACACCCAGTTCCACTAGGAACAAATGTCTGCAAATTCATGGAAGAAACAAACTATCAATAAACATCTGATACCACATGCCTGTGCACACATATGCCTGTGCACACATGCATACACATATACTACATGCAACATACAGTTGGAAAGGCAAAAGTCGTACAGTTCATGTACTGAAACTAAAAGTAAAAAGCAAATCCACATTCATTTTCAGAGAGATGCAAAGGAATGTAGTTGGCATTCCTGTTGAATGAAGGAAACCTGATTAGCAGACATTTGCATTAGAATAGGAGGATTTAGAAAGCTTCTGTTCTTGTGTTTTCTTTTCCATATTTGGTTATATAATTTGTACTCAATCCTCGTTACCCCTCCATGCAGATTACATGATGCACACTTAAATGAGATAGAGAACCATGATTGACATGTTCAACAATAGATCTCGTAGGTCAATACTTGGTAGAACAAGACGATTCAATCTATGAACTTCTTTTCTTGGACCATTCATATCATTGCCAACATTTAAAATTAAAACAATGTAGGGTGGTTAGGAGCATCATCACAATGGGTAAAAGAGAACTAGTAGGTTCTATAGGAGACATGGAAAGTTGTTTCTTCATAGATATTCTGTGGCAGATAAATTCCTCACCTTCCATAGGACCTAGGGGTATATGATACAAGATGGATACTGTAAGGAATGGTGCAGGGGATCCTAGGGCTTCCCAAATTTTCCAGAGGATAGTGGTCCTCTCCAGATTGTTAAATTCCTTACCTTCCATCCTGAAAATGAATTGCCAAAGTTTGAATTGCCCAAACTTGATTGAATTGCTGAAGCTGGAGTGGAGATTGAATATGAGATGGAAGGTGAGGAATTTTCAGGTGAAAGTGAAGAGACTGGAAACCAGATCGAATGGCTACACCAAGGATGTTCAGCAATACGAGGAGGTGAAGATTGGAAATTTGAGTGTCGATTTGGGTAGAAGGAGCAACTCTGAAGAGGAGGGGGAACAAACCAATCAAATAATAAGAAAGAAACCACGCAGTTCGAGAAATCATAATATTGTGCATGTGACTAAGATTTTCTCTAGGCTAAAATTGGGCCTGACAGGAGCAGGACCTATAAAACATTTCAAATGGGTAAACAGGAGAAAAAGATTGAGAGACAATGGAACGTATGGTATTGATCATGGGGGGACACCGGGATAGTCTCAGTCATCAACCTCCCTGATGCCGTAGGAGCAGCAGGAAAACATTTCCAGTGGAGGTGATTCCGAGTCTGTGGTGAGACAGACGATGCAAAAGAATAACAGTAATGATGGGGAATCAGGTGAGGGGGCCCTCCAAAAAATAGTGGACAGAGGTTGCAATTGGGAAAAACCTAGGTCTGTTTTATTGGGGTGGTGAGGAGTTTGCTAGAAAGGCTTTTGAGGAGTTCGAAGGAGAAGAAAGGAAGAGAAGTTGAATAAAGATGCCCGTCCGAAAAAAGACAAGATATGGGATGAGGACGTTTTAATTCAAGAGGGCATGCCCACAAAGATTCTCTGAAGTCATGGCTGTGGCAAGGAGGGGCTTTTGTTTTCTGTTTTCTTGATGGGCTATTGGGCTATGTTTTCGGGGGATTGGTTTGGGGTTTTTTCCTTGTTCTTAGTTTGGAAATGCTTGGGTGTTCCTTTTGTCAACAAGTTATGTGGGTTTGGGGTCTCAAAGGATCTTTGAGACTTGCTTTTCTTCCCTTGGTGATATCTTATCACCTCCATGATGTACCTCTTTTTTTAATAAAATTTTATGTAAAGAGTAATACAAGTAAACTTGAAGGATTAAATACATTAGAATAATTCATCAAAAAATTAAATACAATAGAATATTTGCTCACAAAAAGGGGAGAAAAGCAGTAGACTATCAAGGTCAAAAAGGAAGTCAAATGAAGTGAGAAATTTTGGGATTTCTATTAGCCATGACTCAAAGAGTATGGATGACTCTAACATGAGAAAAGGGATAAGGGCTCTAAATATCATATCTTTCCATGGTTTGCTAGGTCTTGTTGGCTCTCTGTTAGGTTTGGGCAATTCAATCAAGTTGTGCACCTTGTTTCATAGCTTTGAGCTCCAGCTTTTTTACTTTTTGATTCCTCAACGTTTTCTTGTTTCAAGTTTTAGTCTGCTTAGAGATGTTTAGCCATTGACTTGGTTCTACTTAGGAGATGTTAGTTTTTTTCTTTCCATTTTTCTTGAATAAAATCCTTATTTAAAAGAGTAAGGAAAAGAAAAGGAGAAAAAGGACATAGTTCTGATATAACTTTGCACCATCTTTAAACATCCAATAAAAGTAAATACAAAAAAGGGCAGAATTTGATTACCAATTCTAGGTACTTATGGTAGACATTTGTCAAATCTTGCCTCCTCCACTCTAGTAGATCAAAAACATTCAAACCAAATGCCCACGTGCATGTCGAAGCATTAAACCTCTTTGCAATGGTTGGATTTGAGAAGTCAATAAGCATACCCATCCGGCGGAACGTTGGCTCACCTACCCGGCAAGTCTCAACAGCTCCATTTACTTTTCCCTTCATATCAAAACTCCACAATCCACCCAGATCCCTGTGCACCACCACATCATGATCAAGAAGCACAATTTTATTCAGCTCGGGGAAGATATCTGGTAGATAGAAGCGAAGATAGTTCAGTCTCGAACTGTATCTTGGGTCCCGGGTATTCTGGTTCTTCAATGCCATACTATATCTGGAGAACAGCCATTCAAAATCATCCATGCCTTTGACCTCAATTGTCGCCTTACCAGGAGGGTTTAAAAGGAACCACATTGTAATTGCTGGGAGGTTGAGGGCATCAGTCACTATGTGGAAGACGATTTTTTTGGGTTCCTACAAATAAACCAAGCAGGATAAGCTTTCCTTGTTTCCTCACAAATAGTAGATTTATTCTCATTAAGATTTATTTTCTAAATAGCACCACTAGAGAAATTAAGCAACACTTCCTGATAAAGTGCAAATAGTGGAAAAGAAAAAGAAAAAAAATTGGGTCATCTTACTATTGCTGCTGATACAGTGGAATTAACAACCACTGCACATGCAAGGACATTATCTGAGAAGACTGCATAATGATGGAGCTGTGGATCAGACAATTTCTGTCTATTAGGAAATTGCCACTCCTCAGGTTGCAAAGCAAAATAATCAGTGGTTAGTCGCATGGAGAGACAGTGAAGACCCTTTGGACTCGTTCTTGCAGCAAGTTGAACAAGATACGTTACTTCATTGTGCTGTGCACGGACCAGTTCTTCTGTGTTATATGTCATAGCACGGAGCTTTGTTGCCATGGCAGAGCAGTCTGCATAAATACGACTAGCTTTTGACAAGGATGTCTCCATGGCTCTCATTCTCTGCAAGGCACTACAAAATTTTCCAGCTCTGAATTAGACATAAGTCCAAATAGCAGTCTCCTAATTCATTTAGATTGATATTGCTTATCTAAATATTACTAATTTGCAACTGACCACTGACTAGGGGTTTCAAGCAGATTGAAATGAAGATAGTCAGCTGGAATGTAAGAGGCCTTGGAAGTGCCAAAAAGAGGAGAATAATTAGGAGCACTCTCAAGAAAGAAAGACCAGATCTGATTTTGATTCAAGAAACAAAGTTATCAGAGCTGTGAATGGAAGGTGGATGAGAAGCATTTGGGGAGATAGGGGTCTAAGCTGGTCATTTGCCCCTTCATGGGGAGCTTTAGGAGGAATTTTGACTATTTGGAGAAATGAAAAAATGGAAAGTGTGGAGGAATTGATTGGCAGATACTCAGTTTCCATAAAAATTACAAGACCCTCGGACAGGTGTGAGTGGGGTGGTTACAAATGTATATGGTCCCAATTCCTATAGAAATAGGGAGGCCTTTTGGGAGGAGTTATGTGCAATTAGAGGAGTTTGGGAAGGACCGTGGTGTGTGGGGGGTGATTTCAATGTTATCAGTTTTCGGGAGAAACAAAAAAGCCGAACCAAGGAATCACTACCAGCATGAGGAAGTTTAATAACTTAATCGATTCCCTTGAATTGATTGAACCTCCAATACTAAGGGTGGACTATACATAGTCAAACTTCCAATCCCCCCCAACCTGCTCCAAACTAGATAGATTTCTATTTACTCCTGACTGGGAAAAATTGTGGGGCTCAATGGTAGTGAAAGGGCTACCTAGGGTCACCTCAGATCATTGCCCCATTATTGATAAGGAAATTCCAAGGGGAGGCCCAACTCCTTTCAAATTTGAAAACATGTGGTTTGAGGATCACTCATTTAAAACCAGACTAAAGGAATGGTGGCAGGAACTCAGACCCTTGGGGAGTATGAAATTGTTAAGTTTTGCATGGAAATTAAAGAGGATAAAAAGGAAAATAAAAGAGTGAAACAATGAGCATTTCGGAAGGGTGGAGGAAATAAAAGACAATATAGTGAGTAAGATCGAGGGGCTTGACAAGAAAGAGGCTAGCGGAAGTTTAACAGAAGAAGAGAGAGAGAGGATCGATGGAAAATTAAGAAGGAATTGGAAGAGACTTTAAGAAAGGAGGAAATTTGTTGGAGACAAAAGTCAAGGTGTCAATGGATTGTTAAAGGAGATGGTAATATGAAGTTTATCCATGCAATTGCAAATGGAAGGAGAAAGAAAAATTTGATCTTCAGTGTGGAGGAGGGGGGTCAGGAAGTAAGAGAGAGCCAGGAGATCATAAGGATCTTTGTTAACTACTTCAAAGAAATCTTCACAAGCTCAAGTAGGGTGACATCAGAAGTACCAGAAATGGAAGGGGATAGGCTCTCAGAAGAACAATCTTTGTCTTTGGAGAGGAACTTCACTTTGGAGAAAATTAAGAGTGCAATATTTTCCATGGATAGATCAAAATCCCCCGAACAGGATGGATTTTCAATGGCCTTTTATCAAGAATGTTGGGATTGGCTGAAAAATGATATCCTGGAAGTGTTCAATGAATTCTTTCTCAAAGGAGAGGTGCCTCGAGGGGTGAATGCCACTTTTATAACTTTAACCCTGAAGATGAGGGAGGCCAAAACCCCTAAAGACTAAAGGCCAATTAGTCTTGTTGGGAGTATATATAAAATTATTGCAAAGGTTCTCTCAGAAAGGATCAAGAAAGTGCTTCCATCGATCATCTCACCTTTCCAAGGTGCTTTTGTGGAAGGTAGGCAGATTGTGGATCAAATTCTAGTAGCCAATGAGTGTGTTACAAAAAAAGAAAGGGTAAAGGAAAAGAGTTGGTGTGTAAGGTGGACCTAGAGAAAGCTTAGGACATGGTTAAGTGGGAAGTGCTACTTCAAATGTTAGAAAGGTTGGGCTTTGGAACTAAGTGGAGATCTTGGATCAGAGGATGTCTGAATTCTGCCCATTACTCAATTCTTATTAATGGAGTAGCGAGGGATTTCTTTCTAGCGGAGAGAGGAATTAGGCAAGGAAACCCCTTATCTCCCTTTCTCTTTACTGTAGTGGCTGAGGTATTAAGTAGAATGGTGGCAAAAGCTGACTCCCAAGGGTTGTTCAGGGGATGGAGGATAGGTAGAAATCAAGAGGTTGTTACCCACCTCCAATTTGCAGATGACACAATCTTCTTTTGTGAGGGTGGTAACGAGGAAGGTGTGGTGAATCTAAAGAGGCTATTGGATAACTTTGTGGGGATAACAGGTTTAAGGATTAATTGGACCAAAACAGGCATCGTAGGGATCAATTTGGAGGAAGGGGAACTTAATAGATTTGTAGAGATTTTGGGGTGTGAGATTAAAAGTTGGCCAACTAACTATTTGGGGTTACCTTAGGGTGGTAATCCTAGGTAAGAAGATTTTTGGAAGCCAATCATTGAAAGATTTGCCAAGAAGCTAGCTCTTTGGAGGAGGAATTACATCTCTCTTGGTGAAAGGATAACACTGATCAGAGCCACGTTGGCAAACCTCCCTGTTTACTTCCTCTCAACCTTTAAAATACCTTGTAGAGTGGCAAGGAGGTTACAAAAATACATGAGAGATTTCCTTTGGGATCCAGGAGAGGAGAGGAAGGATCACCTGATAAATTGGGATCAAGTTAGAAATCCCAAGGATAAAGGGGGTTTGGGAATAGGAAATATTTCACTTAGGAACCCAGCTCTGCTAGGAAAATGGTTGTGGAGGTTCCCTTTTGAGAGAGATAGATTGTGGCACAAAGTCATTGCGAGTATCCATGGTTTGGATGGGAATGGTTGGGATGCAAAAGTCGCCCCTCATGTATCCTCTTGTTCTCCTTGGAAAGCTATCCATGAAATTTACCCATCTTTCCTTAATTC